>CM042694.1:475460886-475823291 GCA_023614405.1 Avena insularis
GTTCTAATAAATAGTAATGTTTTCAGCTTAGTTACTGTCTAGTGTTATGTACTTGGATAAAAAGTTGTTCACGTTGTTGCATGGTAAAAATCTAATTACGTCTCTTTGTGCGTATTTATTCGATAATTTATGTCCGTTTTTGTCTAAGTCTGCTCCATTTCCGCTCCAAATCCATAGTCCGATATAATTCGTATTTAAATCTACATCCGATCATTATCCAACCCGATTTGAATCCGACAAAATAATATGATAAAGAATATAGAGAGACATTATTCAATCTGATCCGATCCGTTTACATGCTACCCATGGCGTCACTACGGGGGAACGCCAACGACACGCGGAACGGAGCACATGCCGGCCACACCGCTTACCGCACCGCTTTCGGGTTCCGGGTTCGCCTTCCTCTCCAATCCACAGCTGCCGCTTACAAGAACGGCCGCCCTCGTCCGTTTCCCCCCTTTCTTCCTACCTCCGATCCCCGCACCGAGCGTTGCAAACCCTCGCCGCAAGAAAGAAATTCGACAAAGGAAATCCAAAACCTCGAAGGCCAACAACCCTCACCCGCACCGGCCATGGTGGTGTACACGCAGGAGCACGTCTACCGGCACCCGTGGGACCGCGTGACGGCGGCGGCGTGGCGCAAGTTCACGGACCCGGCCTCCCGCACGGCGCTCACCCACGTAGCAGACCTGCACACCCTCCAGCGCCGCGTCGACACGGAGGCCGGCCGCCTCCACGCCGCGCGCTCCATCACAGTCCGCTCCCCGCCGCTCCCCTTCATCCTCCGCCGCCTCCTCCCGGCCTCCGCCGCCTCCCCCTCGGGCGCCGCGATCTGCCACTGCGTCGAGACCTCCGTCGTCGACGCCCCGCGACGTGCCATGGACGTCGTCGTCCGCAACGTCAGCCTCCGCGGGATCATCGAGGTCGAGGAGCGATCCAGCTTCCGGCCCCATCCTGACCGGCCCGACGACTGGACGCAGTTCAGGCAGGAGACCACGATCCGCTGCCGCCCGCTCGCCAAGCTCGCCGCTGTCGCCGAGAAAGTCGAGACCCGATGCGCGGAGAGGTTCCTGCAGAACAGCGCCAAGGGGAGGGAGGTCGTCGAGCGGATCTGCCGCTACCTCGAGGCCGAAGCCGCCGGCGCAGCGCCGTCCGCCGTCTGACCTCTTCTGGTTTGCGCCTCCACCGCTCTTAGACGTTCTGGATCTGGTCGAATCGAATCGAAGGTTTCGCTCGATCTGCGCTGCCACGTGCAGGCCAAGACCTCGCATCGAGGCTTTTTTTTTTGTTCTTGTTTTTTTTGCTTTCGCTTTGTTTTGTATATGAGCTGAATCCTGAATGGAACAAAGCTTGAGGGAATATACTTAATTGTTGTGTTGTCTGTGATGCAATTTTAATCATCTTTTTTGCTTATTATTGTTAAACTACATCGCGATCTGCTCTGAGATCACCGATTGCTCTTACTCAAGTTTGATCAATCGGGTAAAATTGCAATCCTGATGTTCTGATTGATATGTTACTCTGCTTAAGATTCATGTGAAGATTGAAAATTCTTTCTACAAGTTGTTAATTGAATGCAGGAGATGAGTGATTATGTGGTTTAACACAGATGGGTCTATTTGGTTGATTACTGAAAATTTACTGCAGATTTGTGCCGACTGTACTTTGACTAAGCTACAAACTGCAATATCTTAGCTTGGGATTAATTGTTCGTCTGAATCGTGTTCCTATAACTGATAGGGACGTCAAATAGGCTGCAATACCTTCCTTGCATTTCCTTTCGAGCAATTAGCCTGCAGCAAATAGGAACATTAGGTAGGATTATCACAGTGCTTGTTCTAGTTTATGACATTGAATATTCTTCTGTTCACTGATGGTGATGTTGATTCTCTTTCGATATGAACTTGCTTGTTCTCTTGGTGATGTTGATTCTCTTTCGATATTTATGTTGAGTTGGTTTAGTTGTCTTCTTTATATTCATATAAGCTTCAACTTCCCCAACTGGATAAAGCTTCTATTTCTTCTGGTGTTTAATTGTTTGTTTCGTTTGTTCAAGTTCAAGGATACTTCAAAGTATTTAATTCAACATCTTGTGAAGCATAAATCTCTGTGCCAGGTGTAATGCAGTCATGAGCGACCATTATAGCTCAGAGGTGCAGTCACGAGCGACCATTATAGCGCAGAAACTCTCAAAACAGGATTACGGGTGTTAGGATTCATTTTGCTGGTAGGAAATCGTTGTCTCTGAAGCAATTTTAACCCTCTTTTGTGCATATTCTTGTTAAGCAGTCTGTTTTGAAATCACTTGTTACTCTTATTGCTCTAAGTTTGACCAATTGGGTGAAAGTATAAAGCCTGATGTTTTGATTGATGTATGGCTCTGTTTATTATTCTTGTGAATGGGGCAATCCTGCCAACAAATTGTTCATTGAATCTGGATACGGCTGATTGTGCGGTTTAACACATATGTGTCTATTTAGTTGATTAATGAAAATTTACTGCAAATTTGTGCCAATTACTTTGACTAAGCTACAAATTGTAACATGCTAGCTTGGAATCATGGTTCGTCTGAATCAGTTCCTATTACTGATAGGAACAGCAAATAGGCTGCGACTCCTTCCTTGCATTTCCTTTTGAGCAAATAGCCGGCAGCAAATAGGAACATCAAGCAGGATTATGGCAGTGCTTGTTCTAGTTTATGTCATTGAATGTTCTTCTGTTCACTGATGTTGATGTTGATTTTTTTTCCCATATAACTAGCTTGTTCTCTTGGTGGGTAAGTTTAGCTGTCTTCTTATATTCCTTGAACTTGAACTTCTATTTTTTTGGGTGTTTAATTGTTTGTTATTTGTTCAAGTTCAAGGATACTTGAAAGGATTTAATTCAACATCTTGTGAAGCATAAATCTCTGTGGCAGTGGCAATGCAGTCTCGAGGGACCATTATAGGGCAGAAACTCTCAAATAGGATTACAGAGGATAGGATTATTCATTTTGCTGGCAGGAAATTGTTGTCTCTGAGGCTTTGTTCGGTTGTATGGGATTATATCCCCTAGTGGATCTAACCCCTGCAGGTATTGGGTGAACCCCACTTGTCACCCCAATCCCCCCACGAAATCCTTTCCCCATATTTCCTGATTATCTCTCGTGAAATGCCCATTCGGTTAATCCCTGCACACACGATGACAA
Source organism: Avena insularis (assembly GCA_023614405.1). Taxonomy (NCBI): domain Eukaryota; kingdom Viridiplantae; phylum Streptophyta; class Magnoliopsida; order Poales; family Poaceae; genus Avena; species Avena insularis. Next base: position 475,464,074 of record CM042694.1, read on the forward strand.
GCACAGTCCTGGTGCTATTGCCCTATTCTGTTAGCAGCAAGCAACATCAGCTCCAAACAGCAATCAGCAGAAACATACAAACAGGAAAAAAAATAGAAACGTTGAATCATTCCGACAATTAAGATTGAGCATAGCTGAAAGCTGAAACAAAACAAGATAACGGAATGAATACAATGTTCTATAATCTCAAAATTTTGAGAAAGTCGGTTTGTTTTCAGAAAATACTGACACAACAACTAACAAAGCACAACGAATACATATTCAGTCTTTTCACTGTGAACCACACACGAATTGATCGCCACGTCACCCTTGTGTTTCTTCTTCTTGAGCTTCTTCATGTAAAGCTCCAGCTCTTTTCCTATAGCACGTACCTATAATTTAGAAAAATATAAGCACATGGCTCGGGTAGAAAATGGTATCAATGTTGAGAAGGAGACCACAAGATGTAATCACACAGGAATTATATTACTCAACTCCAAACACCAGTAAATTTCTCAAGGAATACTGAATTTGTAATCTAGAACACTTCAGTTCTTAATGCATGAAATGTCAGCAGCAATGGACATGGAGATGAAAACATGATCGTGGTTCTAGACTGTACTATGGAAAAGTTCATGCTGGTAGTTTACAAATTCTAGATAAAGCACACCACCACACACATATGTGCTAAGCACACCATCAAACAAAATTATACGAAAGACGCAATGCTACCACTGGACTGTTTAGCAATACTACTATAATGCAACAAAGAATAATCATTTTCATGTTGCTGCTATATCAAGTATGATGCAATAATGAAACATAAGAAGACAGTAGTAGCAGTGATGCAGCTTGGACAACAATAAGAAAGAAGAGAAGATTTCACCTTTCCTCGCAATTGTCTGCACTTTTAAAGACTTGTAGAGATTTCACCTTCTCCTCTTTGCCTTTTAAAATAGAACATACGAACCCAATGCAGAATGACTGTGAGATGATAAGATGTAAATCAAATGTAAATCTAGTTTAAGGTCTACATTGATTAAGGCAACTAAACAAAGGAAGCCCACAAGTTCTAACTAGAAAGACACATCTTTCTATCCAAAACATTCCGCCCGTCCACTCAAAACCAATATCCAGCAGAAAAACATACTAGCACAGACAACATGCCACTTGGCATATCAAAAATAAAAGCCACGGGCTGCTAATGCAGTCGAATTGGGACACCCAGCAACTAACAAGATTCGAGACACTGACTGGTTTCCACAATTCGATGCTTAAGTATACAAAACAAACGCGCCGTGGCATGTTGTATGTGCATGCGTACACCTACTCGTTGTTGGTTCAGTCCACCATCGGCGTGAATTAAAGTATACCCTGATGTTTCATTCTCACGTGGGAGATCTGCATTATATGCCAATCATATTATATCATCATTTATGAGGGCCTATTCATGATCAGATTTGACCTTGCTTAGATGTATACATGGTCCTATCCGAGATTCAGCAGAAAGAATGGTGTGTCCTGACTCCTGAGTCCTGCCCAATCCGTGTATCCAAGCTATTCTGTAAACTGCAGTGCACAACGTCGCCAGCAAAATATTCAAGTACCCCAGCGATCTCCTTCCCCCGTGTTGTGACCCATCTCATCTATACACACGCTTGATTACATGCCAATAATCTACCACTCCCGACCATGCCAAGAACCCTAGAATTTGTTCCGAACATGCCAAAAATCCTAGAAACTGTGAGAGGGCGAGGAGGAAGAGTAGGTACTTACCACTGCAAAGCAGACGGAGGTGGAGAGGACGCCGGAGGTGAAGTTTCACGGGCGCCGCCGAGCTTGCACGGTGCCGATGTCTCCGGGTCTAGCGCACGCTGCCGGTTGATTGCTCTGCCGCCGGCTGGAAAGTGGAGAGGGAGGAGCACGCTTTGATCTAGATTCGTTACGTCGCCGCCATCCCCTCCGCCGCCGCCGCCGCCAGCATCCCTCCGCCCTCGCCGCCACCGGCCCTCCAAGTCGCACGAGAGAGATAAGGTCGGGCTAAGAGAGACGTCTCGTTTCGGCTCAGGGATTAGTTCCACGGGTTTAGCGCCGATTTTTGTTTCCCTGTGAAACTTGAGGGAGTTTGGGGGGAATAGAGTGGGCTGGATTTCCGGACGGGACTAACTGAACACGTCAAAGAGAGAGGCTGGGAATTAAACCACACGTGTCTGATACCGGCTGAACCACGGGGATATCCGCCCGATCCCGGCCGGGTTGGGATAAAACGAACAAAGCCTGAAGCAATTTAAACCCTCTTTTACGCATATTCTTGTCAAGCAATCTGTTTTGAAACCACTCATTGCTCTTGTTGCTCTAAGTTTGACCAACCGGGTAAAATTATAAGCCTGATGTTTTGATTGATATATGGCTCTATTTATTATTCGTGTGAATTGAATGCCGGAGATGGCTGATTGTGGGGTGTAACACAGATGTGTCATTTGGTTGTTTAATAATGAAATGCAGATATGTGCCAATTACTTTGACTAAGCTGCAAAATGTAACATGCTAGCTAGTGATTCATGATTTATCTCAATCTTGTTTTCACTAACTGAGAGGAACAGCAAATAGCTTGCATCTCCTTGCATTCTTAGGCAGTAGGATTGCGGTAGTGCTGGTTTTTGTTGTGACTTTGATTGTTCTTATGTTCACTTGTGGCGATGTTGATAAATTTGACTTGGATGTAATGGTAAACAAATTTCTTGTTTGTTCTCATGGTGGATAAGTACGAGTAGTTATTCTAAAGTAGCCAAGTCAATCTACTTGAGTTTCATCAAGTTTAAGAACTAGGGCAGCTCTCTTTTGAGAGACCATAATGTGAACGAGAACTATAGATTCCGTGTCTGTGCCGTTGTTGTATTATGCTCCTCTTTTACTCCTACTAAACAAATGCATTTTATATGGGTGTCTAATACTACTTACAATTGGGGCATTGGATTTGACTTGAATACAGTTGCATGATAAATGACTACAAGCGAAGGAGGTAGGCGGTTTAAACAAAAAAGACCCAAAATTTCAAACATGTATCTAGAATTACTGGAAAACCACAAACAAAAATTGTGAAAATTAGCTCATTAGGAGCCCATCCAAGATCTTGTAGACCCAACGAATTAGTAGTTCCCAACCGTGGGTGGAGTGAAATCCAACATAAAAACAGTAACTAAAAGAATGAAAAAAGTTTTTATTGAGTCATTTAAGTTACAGAAGAATTCCTGAACCCAAGAATTAAAAATGACAAGTTCCTCTTTACTCAGAAAAAAAGAACCACTTAGAATAGCTAAACAGATTATATTTTTCGAGAAATGCAAAATGATATGGAGATGATCCTCATTATCTATTTTGACCAATTGTATTATTTCCTTGTGTATTCCTATAGGAGGCTTTTGTACATGTGTCTTTAGTTTTCTGGAGTGGTGGAAATATATGTTTTGAAAAGTTAGGATCTTACCAATACCATAGAACATTTTGTTAATCTTCTTATACTCATATAGTATGCATATAACATCTCCAGCTGGATACAGCTTCTACTCTATTCTGATGTTCATTTTTTGTCTCGTTTGTTGGATTTTGAGGATACTTAAAATGATTCAATTCGGTATCTGTGAAACATAAATCTTTGTGGTAGGGACAATGCGTTCATGGGTGACCATTATAGCTCAGAAAACTCTCAAAACATGATTGTTGTGATTATGCATTTTGTTGGCAGGAGATCGTGCATTGAACCAATCTACTAGTTCTCTATTTATTTGGCATCATACGCTCGCGATTTGTTGTTTGTTCTAGCGCATGCCCTATCACATTTACTCCCTCCGACCTAAATTAATTGACTTGAATTTACCTATATTCGGATGTATCTAGCACTAAAACATGTCTAGATACATCTAAATTTAGACAAATCGAAGTCAATTAATTTAGATCGGAGGGAGTACTTTTCTTTGCTTGATTATTAGTACTTCTGTTGCAAAATATAGTAAAAACTATATTTTTTTGGAACGGAGGTAGTACTTCACATATTTGAAGCATTTCAATGTGGTAAACTACATTTTGCAGATGAAAACCATGATCTGAATTACGTTCTGTGATGTTCTACAGTTACTAAAATTGTTCATCATTGCGGACTAGAAACATTGTATCCTAGTTCTTATTTTGTGCCAGTGCTTTTTTTTTTATATCCGAGTTATGGCTTGAAAGATTTATTAAGTGATTGTTGTATGCCAGTGCCCTCAGCAGCCGCATGTTTCACTCTGGCTATTGTCGTAAGCCAGAACACAATCTGCAGACGTTCCTCTTTGTGCAAATGCAGTGTCTGTATGGGCAGGCTAATACTGTCTCTGTCCAAAAATAAATTACTTGCATTTATCCAGATCTGCATGTATCTAGACATGTTTTAGTGTATAGATACATACAAATCTAGACAAATGCAACTCACTTATTTCTGGACAGAGAAAGTAGTAATTCTCAAATTGTAACATGCTGCAAAAAGTTTTACTACTGTGACCTTCTGTTTGTTTGTTCATTCATGCATGTTATAATAATCCGTGTAAAAGGAGTGTTCATATTCTTCGTCTTGACCGCTTCTTGGAGTCATTTTTTGGTGTAAAAAAATGATTGTCGAATAAGATGAGCATGTCATAGTTCAACGTTACAAGTTAACGACTGCAGACTGGAATATGATCGTTGGTTGCTTACAGATCGGGCTAGCTGGGCGCCATCGCACTGGTAGGAAGAACACTTGAGACCCTGAACTTGAGTTGAACATATATGTATCCTCAAACCGATTGATTTCACGTTACAGTCAGGAAGATTCAACCAGGAACACCCAGCAAGTAGAGTGCTACACAACTCACAACTCACTACATGAGCCAAATTCAGCCAAAACACTGCTCCGTTGGCAACGGGCCTGGGAGCGATCCCTGCTGGAAGAACTGCAGCCCGAACACAACGGCAATGGCGGCGATGGTGAGGTACGACACGCCCTCGGCGGCGCCGAGGAGGCCGTAGGGCCCGGCCGGGAGGCCCGATCCGGTACGCACCTTGGTGGTGATGGACCACCCGACGAGGCCCGCTATCACGAGGTAGCTGACGCCCTCCGCCGCGCCGAGCGCGCCGCCGGGTCCAGGGGGTAGGCCGCAGCCCGTCGCGTTGAGCGTGTAGAGAGACCACGCGACGGTCGCGCTCGACGCCAGGCCGGCCGCCCCGGCGGCCAGCTCGACGGTGCTGTTGCCGCCGCTGGGCTCGGCCTTGCACGTCACTGGTTGTCGTCGGCGGCGAGGAATGGCAGAGCCGTTGCGGCGGACGCGATAGGTAGTTGTGGTTGTGGTTGTGGAAGCGGCCGCGGAAAAAGTTACCGGATGGAGGGTGAACGACGCCATGGCTGCCTGGATTTCTTGCTGGGAGACGAGAGGCGGTAGACTGGTAGACGAGACGGGGCTATCCTATCCTGCAGGCCGGTACTCTTGGCCTTGCTACTTTTTTCTTGAGCCACACGAATTTCAGCGGAGCGTTCAATCTTGCAAAACAAATTTGTTGGATGAAAAGACGGGATCAAACGTACAGTGAACATAAGGAGGTTGCGCACATGAACGGGCGTCTTGGCGGGATGAAAATACATTCGTATAAACTAATTAAAAAAATCAAAGAAATGGATTATTTTGGTCTTGCTCATGTAGTACATGTTTGCAAAGTTTCATGAAGAAAATATACCTTGTGTCGTTGACACACAAAAAAAACAGTGCTGTTATAAAAAAGCTTTTTTGAATCATCATTTTTTTTTATTTTCCCATGGGTTAAAAAATGTCTTTTTTTTTCTATCCACTAGTACTACTACGTGTGAGCTTGGGACATGGATATCCACACGTGTTAATTTTTTCACATTTCGCATGTCTTTTTATTAGGAAGGAGCATGTGCTCCTGGAAGCCGTTTTGAATTTCACAACATAATGGACATCTGTCCCAACAAGAAGTAAAGAAACGTTAACCAACGGATTTCACGAGATCTCTTAGTTATTAGTGATATTAAAACTGAGTTAAAGAGAAGACCTTTCATAGATTTGGCAGTTTTGGCCATTAGATCGCGCCATCCGTAGGTTTTTAGCCGTTGGATGGTCATCAAACACCTCGTGGGCCGAATTATCTCTTAGACCATGTTTTGCAGAGGTGGTTTGACCGGTTTCATTGATCTGATCCTGGCCTAGTTTAAATCCATCGGAAACCACGCTCGAGCTGTTTTGTAGACTGATCTTACGCGGGCTCAACCTAGTGAAACCCCGAAAACATACGGGTTTTGCCGTGGAACAGAAAAGCTCGACCCCCCTCGCGTTTCTCTAGCTGTTGGTGGCAAGACGCACATCACTCGCGAAAGTCAACAACTGCCCCGACCTTCCCTCCGGTGGCAAATATTCTATTTGGAGTGTGATGGTTGGAGTGGAAGAGGACCGGAGAGGATTGGGTTGTTGGAGTGTTTTCACCCAAAACACGGCTGGTAATACTCGACAATACTCGTTAATCCACCTCTGCAAAACAAGCCCTTAGGCACTCTTCACTGGGTGTCAAATAGACTTTTAGTGGTTAATTGGTTCCAAATGCCTACTCAACCCGTTACTTTATTTATTGGACCATGGTATAAGGCGTTGTTGTGATGCCGGGAAAATTTCCACCATACACCATCTAGAAAGCAACTCGGGTGACAGAGGAATCACATACTCAAAATTCATACGCACAGGTCAAGGAGCAACAAGTAATTGCTTAATTCCTTCACGCATGTGCATCAGTTTGTCGCCCTTCTACACCCTAATTTTTTTGCTTGAAATATTGATTTTTTTAAATAATAGCAGGAGAGCTGCTATGTTCATTCATTAGTGGAAAAACAGAAAACGAGGATTAAGGTTGACGGAAGGAGGAAGAAACCCCTCAAACAATAGAAAACACAAAAGGACTCAACCAGGGTCAAAAGGGGTTCCTGCATACGAGTCTACAAGGAAAATGGAAGCTCCTGCGAGTTTCCAAACTGAAGGCTCATCCATGATACGCCTAATTAAAACAGCAGCACTCATTATTTTCTTCTCGAAGATCCTTCTATTCCTCTCTTTTCACAGCTCCCAACATACCAACTTAGTAATTGTCGACGTTGAATTTTTGTTTTATGGTAGCGTTGCTTTCCTTACGTACCTGTACCATAAACCCACGGTTGCATCGTGACCTAACCAGTTATGTGGTCTTAACAAATCTTCTAGGAAACGATCTGCGAGCTTGTTCCACACTTTCCTGCTGTAATTACATTCAGTAAGAAGGTGATGTGCTGTTTCCATGTTCCTTCGATAGAAAGGACAGAAATAGTCGTTGTCCCATTGGCGCATCATAAGTTTGTCCGCGGTATACACCCGATCCAGAAGCAGCTGCCAGATAAAAAACTTGCACTTTGCAGGCGCCCACACCTTCCAAATGATCTTATTATAGTTTGTTTTTGCCGATCCCATGAAGTGCAACATGTAAGCTGAGCTAGATGAGTAGGCCTCGCCGCTGCCCACTCACCACTCGATCTTATCTGGGAAGGCGGAAAGCGAGATCAGGTCAATCAGCTCAGCGAGTTTGGTCAACTGCGGCTCGTGGTGCACTAGCAGCCCAGCTCGCAAGTCCGCAGTCCACCTGTCATCCTCAAGTGCCTCACATACAGTGCGATTTTTTCTACCCGAGATTTTGTAAATCTTAGGCGCCACCTCCGCCGGAACATAGTCAAAAAGCCAACAGTCTGTCCAAAATCGGGTAGTGTTGTCGTCCCCCACCATGACCTTGGGGAAGGTGTTGAACATCACTTTATCTTGCTTGTTGCATGGCAGCTCAAGATATGATCCGCAAGCTCGTTCCACAATTGACTGCTATAACTGAAGTTGATGTGCTGTTTCCAGGTTCCTTCGACAGAAAGGACAGAAATAGCCGTTGTCCCATTGGCGCAGCATAAGTTTGTCCGCGGTGGACAGCCGATCCAGAAGCAGCTGCCAGATGAAAAACTTGCACTTTGCAGGCGCCCACTGATGGCCCAAAATGTATCGAGCTCGTTGGTGAACCCCAAGAGGAAGGTATGATGAGCACAGCAGTAAGTTTTCCCTCAGTTATGAAACCAAGGTTATCGAACCAGTAGGAGCAAGGAAACACTGATACGTTGGAAACGTATCTATAATTTTTGATGTTCCATGCTTGTTTTATATCTACTTTCTTATGTTTTGTCCATACTTTGGAGTATTTTTATACACTTTCTGGGACTAATCTATTAACAAGATGTCACAATGCCAGTTGCCTATTTTCTGCTATTTTTGGTTCCAGGAAAGTCAGAAAATGAATATTCTCGGAATTGGACCGAACAAAAGCCAAAGTCGATATTTTACCGGAAGACTCACATAGCCAGAAGACGAGACGGAGAGGGGCCACAGGACGGCCACACCCCCTTGGCACGGACAGCCCTAGGCCGCGCCAGGGCATGGTGTGGCCCCCTGTCTGCCATCGACCTTGCCTCTTCGCCTATAAGAAGCCTCCCGATGAATAAACCCTAAAGAGGACAGCCTCCAGCCACGAAAAGTTCCGCAGTGCCGCCGCCACCGAAGGGAAGATTCGGGGGACAGAAAGTCTCTATTCCGGCACCCTGCCAGGACGGGGAAGTGCTCCCGGAGCCATCTCCATCGATCTCCACCACCATTTCCATCGCCGTTGCTGATTCCTATGATGACGAGGGAGTAGTTCTTCCTCGAGACTAAGGGTTCTACTGGTAGCTATGTGTTCATCTCTCTCCTATGCATGATCATATTGTGATCATGATCTTTGTAATCAAGTAGATCTACCTTGCTACTCAAGTGCTTTAATAGATCTCTGCTCTCCCCATGTGCGTGAAAGTGACAACGTGCACACCATGGTGGCACTTAGGCTAGAGATTACAATTACTTGTTATGGGTTATATTTGGAGTTGGATGTTTCTATGAAATTGTGGTGTTTGTTGGAACCATCTAGAGCTCAAGGTGACAGTGTGGGGTTATCTAGATGGGGAAAGCGGACTTTGCGGTGTGCTGTTATAGCCTTACCATGGATTAGAGTGTCCAACCGGAGAGTAGTTAAGAGTAGTATCATAAAGAGAAGATATTTATATGAGAGTGTTCACTAGTGAAAGTATGATCCCTAGGCCTCATTTCTAAGCATTGAAACACCGTTTACAATTAGATCTGTTACATGTTTGCTTGCTTCCATTTTATTTCAGTTTGCCTTTAGTTTTTTCCACGCACCATCAAAGCTATTTTCTGGCACCGTTACCACTTATAATTATCCATACCACTTGTATTTCACTATCTCTTCGTCGAACTAGTGCACCTATACACCTGACAAGTGTATTGGGTGTGTTGGGGACACAAGAGACTTCTTGTATCTTGATTGCAGAGTTGTTTGAGAGGGGATACCTTTGACCACTTCCTCCCTGAGTTCGATAAACCTTGGGTGATCCACTTAAGGGAAAGCTTGCTGTTGTTATACAAACCTCTGCACTTGGAGGCCCAACAACTATCTACAAGAATAGAAGTACGTAGACATCAAGCTATTTTCTGGCGCCGTTGCCGGGAGGTAAGGTAAAAGGTATTCACATCCTCCGGTGTGAGTGCTCGAAGTTATTTCCTTTAGATTCTGCAATTTTATCTTTTTGTTTTTGGTTTTCACTAGTTAGGCTTAATGGAAAATAACAAAAAAATTAGAGAGTTTTATAGTATTTATATTGAGTTAGAACATGAAGTGTTTGAAGAGAAAATTAAAAAACCTATGGAACTTTATTTGCATGCTAATAGCAATGTTCTTAGTATGAATTCTTTGGACACCATTATTGCTAATGCTATGGAGAAGTCTAAGCTTGGGGAAGCTAGTTTTTATGAAAATGATCTTTTTAGTTTCCTAGCTTTGGAAGATAGCTATTCTATTGCTTATGATGATACCAAACCTCCAATATATGATGATCAATGATGAATATGATATTTTCATCCACCTACTATTAAGGAGAAAATTAATTGTGATTACAATATGCCTCCTATATTTGATGATTATGGTGATGAGAATAATAATGATAGCTATTTTGTTGAATTTGGTCCCACTACAATTAATAAGAATGACTATGTTTATGTGGAGAGTATTAATTATTTTATGCATGTGGCTCATGATAAGAATGTTTTAGGTGATAGTTTTATGTTAACTTTATTCATGATGCTATTAAAAGTTATTATGAGAGAGGGAAACATGGTTTTATGCATCTCAATAATATTAAGTTTCCCCTCTTTATGTTGAAAGTCTTGGAATTGCACTTGTTTTGCTTTAGTATGCCTGTTGCTTTGTGCTTTCATGACTTGTTTCTTTACAAGATTCCTATGCATAGAAAGTGGGTTAGACTTAAATGTGCTTTCAATTTGCTTCTTGATGCTCTCTTTTACTTCAATTCATATTTCTTATGTGAGCATCTTCTCAAACTATCATGCCTAACTTAAAGGCGTTAAAGAAAAGTACTTATTGGGAGATAACCCAAAAGTTTTAGATGAGTCTTGGAAGTTATTACTTCAGTAATAACCGCTCCTTATCTTTTTTATTTGCTTTTTGTGCCAAGAGTAACCTCTAATGAGAGAGAAGTAATGGTTGGGAAAGTTGCTGTCCCAAAACAGATTTCTGTGCTTCACCGTAAAAATTCGTGTAAAATCTCTATATGTTGTTTTGAGGCGTGAATTTTTGTGCTTCTGCCCCTGGTTGTTATATAACTTTTGTTAGTTCAACACTTTTTGATTTGAGCAACATAAGGTCTTCGAAAAATTTGGCTTTTACCTGCTGGTCTGTTTTGACAGATTTCTGCCATTATTTGCATTTGCTTCTTGTTGATTCCTTTTTGGGTTCTCTTTGGGGAATTTAGCTTTTTGAGGGAAGTGCTACAGTAGCTTGTGTTTTAATGGAAGTTTTATTGGTGTTAAAACTGAACCCAAAGACTTATTATCTTGAGTGCACTAATGTTGCTAATAAAGATTGTGTGAAGTTTTGTATGAAGGAAAATTTTCAGGTGTAAGGGAAGAATGATGTAATGAGATGAAGAATGGACAAAATATCAAGCTTGGGGATGCCACCCCGTGTCACCCCAAGAAATATTCAAGAGGTACAAGCGTCAAAGCTTGGGGATGCCCAAAGGCATCCCCTTTTTCATCAATAAAAATATCAGGTCTTTCTAGACACTTCGTTTTTATTGTTTCATGTACTGTTGTGTTGTTCTTGGAGCGTCTTTTTTTTCATTTTTAGTTTTATTTTGTTTGGTTTGCTTAAATAAGTTGGTTGTATACCAACACACTTCTTTGAGAGAGAGATTCATTGTTATTCATTGAACACTTGAAGTTTTCATTCTTATTGTTTTGTGAGTGTTCTCTTTTTGCTTGTGTTTTTAGTTTTCTTTGTGCTTTCAGCTTAGAACTTTTTAGTTCTTCTTTTTGATTTGTGAGACAAGCTCACTGATCTTTATTTATTATTATCTTTGAGTAGTTTCAAATAAAGTTGGTTTGGATTGGAAAAGAGAAAAGTTCATGCTTAAGTTTAAGGGAGTAGGAGTTGTTTTTGTGGCCCATGCTTTGTCATGCCATGCTTGATATTATTTTGGCTTTATGCTTAGTGATATTTGCTGTAGCATGACATGTTATAAACAATTGTGATTGCTTAATGTGCCTTGGAAGAATCATGCGTTGTTTTAGCATATTAAAGCATAGTATTGTGGTATTCTGCGTTGATGCTTTATTTGGGTTGACTTGGCGCATGCTCACACCATGTTATGACTATCCCAAGTCACCATAAGCCTTTATGATCCTTTATTTTTCGACTTGTAATATCACTTTATGCTTTGATTAATGATGTTTTGTCGCTCTGCATGATTATGACCATTATTGCTCTCTTAGTTGGTCGCTCCCAGTCTTTTGCTAGCCTCCATAACCAAGTATGAGTTCCACTCATGCATCCAACTCCAAATAAAACCAAGTTGTTCCAAAGAGTCCACCATACCTACCTATTAGCATTTGCTATTCCAAGTATATTCATGTTTTTATCTACCTTCCGAATTAAACTTGTTATGTGAAAACTAGTGATTAAAGCTCTCACGAACTTGATGGCACACTTTACTTTTTTGCATTTAATAATCTTGAACCATTGGGTCCATCTTTGTTGCGTATATGCTTTCGCTTTATAAGTTGAAGTTAGCAGAACCATGTATCATGCGGAACGCTTTCAACATTGCGCTTATTATTCCGTTGATATCATGATTCTTTTGCTTATGGATCCCATCGGTGTGAAATAAAAGGGGAACTTGTAAGATCATGGAGTTTGTATGTGTGTCAGAGAAACGCCTAGGCCGCTAGCCTAAGCCATGTCTAATCATGGTGGAAACTTGCAGCATAACCATAATGAGCACTCTATGAAGCATCCTGAATAAAAACCTATGAAAATAGCAAATAAAAAGATCGCTGAGATGCTCATTGTCTGCTTGCCTTGTCATTTTGATTATGGGATAGCTCATGTATCATGTGCAAGGGGTACCCGTTGGCGGTTCGCTATGATACATATGTACTTACAATGACAAGAGCTTACTTGTGACTGAAGTTGAGTAGCATGAGGTTCGGTACTCGTAAGTAAGGGGCATGAGATTTCAACTTATAACTTGTCAAGCATATCCTCTTAGTTGTGTCACTTTAACCTTAATCACCTAAAGATGCTTATGATAGGGGCAATGAGAGCTGAAAGCTAATAAGTACCATAATTTTTGGAAGCTGTTTATAAAACTTGAATCCCTACTTCCTTCCATGAAGGATTTTCTTTTACTTTTATGTTGAGTCTCCACCTTCTATCTTTATGCACCTATTTTGAGAGCATAGTGGCCATTCTTAGTTCTATGTGCATTGTCCCAAGACTTGTTGATTGATGCATAACTTTGATATTTCTTGTTCTTAAACTATTTGTATCTAGTCACCCTTATGAACTTTGAAGGTGTCCTATGCATTTATGTTTGCTACTCTATGTGGGACAAGATAAATGCCACTATGCTATGTTTTCTTTATGTGAAATAAACAAACATCTTGCAAAGCATTGTTACTCATGAATCTTTTGTTTGTGACTTTTCATGTTACAACATAGTTACTATGTCTTATTGTTAGAACTTCATCTTTCATGCTCATGTTTAGAGTACTTTGATCCCAGCTTTCATGCTTTGCAAATACTTTGATCACGATTATGATGGTGCATGTCACCTAAAAAATTATTCCTTTATTTTTATCACTTACCTACTCGAGGATGAGCAAGAGTTAAGCTTGGGATGTTGATACGTTGCAAACGTATCTATAATTTTTGATGTTCCATGCTTGTTTTATATCTACTTTCTTATGTTTTGTCCATACTTTGGAGTATTTTTATACACTTTTTGGGACTAACCTATTAACAAGATGCCACAGTGCTAGTTGCCTATTTCTGCTATTTTTGGTTCCAGGAAAGTCAGAAAATGAATATTCTCGGAATTGGACCGGACAAAAGCCAAACTCGAAATTTTACTGGAAGACTCACAGAGCCAGAAGACGAGACAGAGAGGGGCCACAGGGCGGCCACCCCCCTTAGCGTGGGCAGCCCTAGGCCGTGCCAGGGCATGGTGTGGGCCCCCTGGTCGCCCATCGACCTTGCCTCTTCGCCTATAAAAAGCCTCCTGATGCATAAACCCTAAAGAGGACAACCTCTAGCCACGAAAAGTTCCGCAACACCGCCGCCACCGAAGGGGAGATTCGGGGGACAGAAAGTCTGTTTTTCGGCACCCTGCCGAGACGGTGAAGTGCCCCGGAGCCATATCCATCAATCTCCACCACCATCTCCAGCGCCGTTGCTGATTCCCATGATGATGAGGGAGTAGTTCTTCCTCGAGGCTAAGGGTTCTACCGGTAGCTATGTGTTCATCTCTCTCTCTATGCATGATCATATTGTGATCATGAGCTTTGTAATCAAGTAGATATACCTTGATACTCAAGTGCTTTAATAGATCTCCGCTCTCCCCATGTGCGTGAAAGTGACAACATGCACACCATGGTGGCACTTAGGCTAGAGATTACAATTACTTGTTATGAGTTATATTTGGAGTTGGATGTTTCTATGAAATTGTGGTGTTTGTTGGAACCATCTAGAGCTCAAGGTGACAGTGTGGGGTTATCTAGATGGGGAAAGCGGACTTTGAGGTGTGCTGTTATAGCCCTACCATGGATTAGAGTGTCCAACCGGAGAGTTGTTAAGAGTAGTATCATAAAGAGAAGATATTTATATGAGAGCGTTCACTAGTGAAAGTATGATCCATAGGCCTCGTTTCTAAGCATTGAAACACCATTTTCAATTAGATCTGTTACATGTTTGCTTGCTTCCATCTTTATTTCAGTTTGCCTTTAGTCTTTTCCACGCACCATCAAAGCTATTGTCTAGCACTGTTACCACTTATAATTATCCATACCACTTGTATTTCACTATCTCTTTGCGGAACTAGTGCACCTATACACCTGGAAAGTGTATTGGCTGTGTTGGGGACACAAGAGACTTCTTGTATCTTGATTGCAGGGTTGCTTGAGAGGGGATACCTTTGACCACTTCCTCCCTGAGTTCGATAAACCTTGGGTGATCCACTTAAGGGAAAACTTGCTGCTGTTCTACAAACCTCTGCACTTGGAGGCCCAACAACTGTCTACAAGAATAGAAGTGCGTAGACATCAAACACCTTCAAGGTGTTGTTTCCAACTTGGAATCCTGCACAACACAACCACAGAACTTTGCCCCCAACTTATAGTGAGGTTGTCAATCTCACCAGTTTTGCTGAAAACAAAGGATTAAACGTATTGTGTGGAAGAAAGTAAAAGCTTGTAGAAAGTAAACAGAAAACAGTAAACAGTTGTAGATTGATGGTAAAATAAAGGACCAGTGTCCATAGTTCACTAGTGGTGGTTCTCCTTAAGATAGATGACATGTTGGTTGAACAAATTACAGTAGGGCAATTGACAAACATCGAGAAAGCATACATGCATATACTAATCATCTTGACTCCTATGAGATTTGATTGGGCATTACAATGTTATACATAGACCGTAATCCAACTGCATCTATGACTAATAATCCACCTTCAGGTTATCAATCCAACCCCCCTTCAGTATTAAGTTGCAAGCAACAGATAATTGCATTATGCATTGCGTGTAAAGTAAACAATACGATTGTTCTATGAACAAAGGATTGTTGATTTCTCCCTAGTAGCAACAGCACATCTAGTACCTTAGAGATTTCTGTCACTTCCCCAGATTACTAGAGGCATGAACCCACTATCGAGCATAAATACTCCCTCTTGGAGTTGCAAGCATCTACTCGGCCAAGATATCTACTAACAACGGAGAGCATGCAAGATCACAAATAACAAAGACATGATAGAATCAATAATCAATCTAAAATAGCATCTCAATATCCATCGGATCCCCGCAAACACAACATGTATGATTACAAATAGATGATCTTGATCATGAACGAAGCTCACAAGATCTAGACATGGTAGCACAAAGGAGAAGAACCAACCATCTAGCTACTACATGGACTCGTAGTCCAAGGATGAACTACTCACGCATCACACCAGAGGCTTGCATGGTGATGAAGAAGGCCTCCAAGGTGAATTCTCCCCTCCGGCAGGGTGCCGGGAAGAGCTTCAGATCCCTCCCGATCTAGGGATGGAGATGATGGCAGCTACAGACTCTTTCATGGAATTTTGATCGCGTTCTTAGGGTTTCTGTATCGGAGGCATCTTATAGGCGAAAGGGGAGGCCGAGGGGGTGCCCTAGGCGGCCACACCACCCTCAGCGGGCTGTGCCTAGCCGTCTTGCCAGTGGTGGTGGGCGGCCCCTAGCCCCTCTCCGTCTCGTATTCTGGCTCCATGTCCCCCTCGGTGAATTATTGACTTTGGCTTTTGTCCCGTCCAATTCCGAGAATATTCATTTTCTCACTTTCCTAGAACCAAAAACAGCAGAAAATAGGCAGCTAGCACTATGGCATCTTGTTAATAGGTTAGTCCAAGAAAGTGTATAAAAAGTACTCCAAAGTGTGGACAAAACATAAGAAAGTAGATATAAACCAAGCATGGAACATCAAAAATTATAGATACATTTACAACGTATCAACATCCCCAAGCTTAACTCCTGCTCGTCCTCGAGTAGGTAAGTGATAAAAAGAAAGAATAATTTTTGAGGTGACATGCACCATCATAAACTTGATCAAAGTATTTGTAAAACATTGATAGATGGGATCATAGTACTTCAACATAGCATGAAAGATAAAGTTCTAACAATAAGTCATAGCAACTATGTTGTAACATGAAAAGGCACAAACAAAAGATTCATGAATAACAATGCTTTGCAAGACGTTTGTTTGTTTCACATAAAGAAAACATAGCATAGTGGCATTCAGCTTGTCCCTCATAATGTAGCAAATCATAATTGCATAGGACACCTTCAAAGTTTATAAGGGTGACTAGATACAAATAGTTTAAGAACAAGCAATATCAAAGTTATGCATCAATCAACAAGTCTTGGGACAATGCACATTAAACTAAGAATGGCCACTATGCTCTCTTAATAGGTGCATAAAGATAGAAGGTGGAGACTCAATATAAAAGTGGAAGAAAGGCCTTCATAGAAGGAAGCAGGGATTCAAGTTTCATAAAGATCTTCCAAAACTTATGGTACTTATTATCTTTCAGCTCTCATTGGCCCTATCATAAGCATCTTGAAGTGATTAAGGTTAAAGTGAACAAACTATGGAGTATATGCTTGACAAAGTATAAGTTGTAAATCTCATGTCCCTTGAATACGAGGGCCGCTCCTCATGCTACTCAAGTTTAGTTACCGGTAAGTTGTTATCATAGTAAGTACATGTGTATCATAGAGAACCGCCAATGGGGTACCCCTTGCATATCAAAATGACAAGGCAAGCAGACAACGAGCATCTCAGTAATCTTCTTATTTACCATGGGAAAATGGTGCTTTTTTCTCTCTTTCCTCTGTTCTCATCTTTTTTTCTCTTTTTCTCAATTTCTATCTCTTTTTTTTATAAGAAGAATGCTTCATAGATTGCTCATTATGGTTACGCTGTAAGTTTCCACCATGATTAGGCATGGATTAGACCGGCGGCCCAGGCATTTGTCTAACACACATACATAACCCCATGGACTTACAAGCTCCCCTTTCATTTCACACCGACGACATCCATAGACAAAAGAGCATGATATCAACTAGGTACAAAGTACAAGTGCAATGTTGAAAGCGTTCCCCATGACAACATGGTTCTGCTAATCCCCAACATATAAATGCAAGCATATACAACATAGACGACACAATGGTTCAAGTTTATTAGGGCAAGAAAATTAAAGTGTGCCATCAAGTTCGTGAGAGCTTTAATCACTAGTTTTCTCATAACAAGTTTAATTCGGAAGGTAGATAAAAACATGAATATACTTGGAATAGCAAATGCTAATAGGTAGGTATGGTGGACTCTTTGGAATAACTTGGTTTTATTTGGAGTTGTATGCATGAGTGGAACTCATACTTGGTTATGGAGGCTAGCAAAAGACTGGGAGCGACCAACTAAGAGAGCAATAATGGCTATAATCATGCAAAGCTACAAAACATTATTAATTAAATCATAAAGTGATATTACTAGTCGAAAACTAAAGGATCATAAAGGCTATGGTGACTTGGTATAGTCTGAACATGGTGTTAGCATGCGCCAAGTCAACCCAAATAAAGCATCAAAGGAGAATACCACGATACTATGCTTTAATATGCTAAAACAATGCATTATTCTTTCAAGGCACATTAAGCAATCTCAATTGTTTATAACATGTCATGCTCCAGCAAAAATCACTAAGCATAAAGCCAAAACAATATCAATCATGACATGACAAAGCATAGGCCATAGTCAAAAACAAAATCTCTTTACCACTTAAGCATGAACTTTCCTACTCTTTTCCAATCCAAACCAAACTATTTGAAAACTAATGTATGAAAGAGGGGGTCCAACAAATTTATTCAAGCAAACTAAGAAAACCAAGCAAATGAAAACCAAAAACAAAAACAAAGACTGACGAGGGTTTAACTCATCAATGCCCATTGTTATGGACTTGGGTTTTGGAGAAGGAGGGAGCGCTGGAGACATCTATCGGCTAGCAAACAAGCACACAGGGGACTCAAAGATTTACCCAGGTTCAGGCCTCGCAAAGGTCCCTACTCCTGCTTGTCTGCTCGTGGAATTATTGAAAGAATCGAGGATTACAATGGTGCGCAGATGCAATCTGGCGAGGGTTGTGGAAACTAGGGTTGCGTGTGTCCTCCTCGCCGCCCCCTCCTAGCCTTTATATAGATAGGCTAGGTCTCGGGTAGCAGGTCGAGTCGGTTACAGGTTAGGGTTTTCCCCTTTGAACTTTCTATCTTTAGCTTCTTCTTGTTCTTCAAGCACCGTAGGTTACTCGAGTTCTCCATTTAGGCCTTGGCGACATCGTGGGACTCCGCTGTATTCAGGCCGTATATACTAAGCTCGAGTACCTGTAGGATATACCCATGTTAGTAGCCCCCGAGTGTCTAGTGGAATCGCAGATTCGACTGGGGACTTTATGAATCCTTTCGAATGTATGACTGAGTATATTTTTCGACTGCTCTGTTTGTGTCATAGGGATTGTTGATGTGCGTGCCTGATTTAATCGATGTACCGATATCAGTTAACTACCTTAGGGTAAAACAACGCAATCTACTCGAACTCGAGTCCCTAGACTCGAATCTGGAAAAGTGCTGGTGTAATTCGACTCAAGCCACGGAGGTCTTACAGGAGTTGAATTCTAGTATATGGGTGTGAGCACTCGACGCGTCTGTCAAGGCATGTTCATCGTTCCTGTAGGCACGTATATATTTCTGGTAGTGCGCAATGAATGCATTGCCAAGCCTTATTCAGGTCTTACCTTTACGCTGCAAGCGCAACATCCGAATTTTGTCACCGTGGAGATGATTCGGGTGACCCGGGAGACGCAGTCTCTTTGTAGGGAAAAATCATGAGGCGGTGTCTCCATAAGCTTCGAGTGTGGATGTTATCAACTCACAGTATGATGTACAAATAATCATAGGGTGCGCGACTAGCGCTCCCTATGGGAGTAGCCCTCGGGTGCCTGGTTGAGTCGAAGACTCAGGCAGGGACTAAAGAACTTTTGTGACTGCTGTCATCTTTTGTTTGCTTGTTTCAGTCGAATTTATTTCCAGTGCTCCCTATGGGAGTAACCCATGTCCATAGTCGAATCGCGGATTCGAGTGGTTGGGTTTGTTTTCATTGTCCATGTTCCTGCAAAAAAGAAAAAAAAGAAAAAGAGAAAAAAAAATCATAGGGTGCGCGACCAGCGCTCCCTATGGGAGTAGCCCCCGAGTGCTTGGTGGAGTTGAAGACTCGAGCAAGGACTAAAGTAGTCGAAGTCTTCTGCTCCTCAATTTTTGATGACGTCAGTGCTGACTATATTATGAGCTCAGTTGCCCACGTGAGCGGGTTTGACGTGACGTGACAAGTGGTGGGTCCCATTTTCTGACTCTAACTTGACCGGGCGTGCGTAATCTTTGTTTTAACTGTGCTTCCTCGATTTCCGCGTGTAATGGGGGTAGTGGGGGACGGTTCACGCTTCAGGTCCTCCACGTGTCGAGCACGATGGACGCCACACGTCTTGTAGGGTTTTTCCTGGCCGTTAGATTGCATATTCCCGTGGGTTAAGTAGCAATGCCGCGACGGTAATTTCCACATCTGCTTCTTTTCTCTACCTTTGCCTCCGTCGTCATTGCTGCAGTTCCTCTGCTTCTTTGTGTTCTTCTCTTTCGCGGCAC
Organism: Avena insularis; assembly: GCA_023614405.1. Taxonomy (NCBI): domain Eukaryota; kingdom Viridiplantae; phylum Streptophyta; class Magnoliopsida; order Poales; family Poaceae; genus Avena; species Avena insularis. Next base: position 475,484,026 of record CM042694.1, read on the forward strand.
TAGACCAGCTCCGCGTATTTCCCAATTACTTTCTCTGGTCACATCGCCACCGTAGAATGGGGAAGAAGAAGGGAGGTACCGTGGCCGATTCCACCGCCGCCACGGTTGCTGCGAAGAAGAAAGGTGGCTCCACCGCTGTGGGCACCAGCACCGCCGCCGCCGGGAAAAAGAAGGGCACGGGCACTCGCGTCACCAATGGTGTGTGGCGTGCATCCGTTATCAAGTCTTTAGAGCTTCGTCTTCTTCACCAAGACGGAGTTTTGTCTTCCACAGTTGCTGACGCGCGCGTCCCTGGCAGCGAGGTAATCCCCTCTCCTCCTGTCGGCTTTTGGGTGATGTTCCTAGCATTCATCATCCGCGGTCTCTCGTTGCCCTGCATCCGTTCTTCAGGGGCCTTCTCTGTTTTTACGGGCTCTAGCTCCATCAGCTGTCCCCAAACTCCATCCTTCATGTAGCTTGCTACATTACTCTTTGTGAGTGCTGGCTCGGAATCGAGCCGTACTTCGGTCTCTTCAAGCGCCTCTTCAAGCTGAAGCGCCAATCGGCGTCTAGCTCCGTAGTCTATGATGTAGGCGGCTGCGGTATCCACGTCGACTCCTCCGCCACATACTTCGACATCAAACTCATGGCGTCCGTCCAAGGGTGGAGGGACAAGTGGTTCTACATCCGCGACCTGAAGGCCGATGGAGACCACTTCGGACTCGCGCCTTTCGATCCCGCGACGCCGTGCAAGAGGAGGCGCTCCTAGAAGAACGTAGTGATGCCTGACGAGTCCGTAGAGACATATGTGCTATACGAGCGTGTATGCGACTTCGAGAGTCGCATGGGCAAAGAGGAGGGAGGCCGCACCCTCATTCGCACCTGGCTACATCGTCGCGTCCAACCCCTGCAGGCTAGAGTCCACCCTATGTTCTAGTGGGTTGGCACGGACGATGTCACTCGCGTATCTGCCGATGGCATTTCCGTGAGTGAGGTAGATAAAAGCGTGCATCGTCACAGATTCGTCGACTCCTTCAATCTTGCGAGTTCCTCCTCAGATGTCAAGGACTGGGAGATTCTGTTGAATTCCCTGTCACAACTGTCGGACCTCTCGAAGCTCCCATTGATTGTGATGACGCCATTAGGGCCTGGCATTTTCATCTGCAGATAGGCGTAGTGCAGCACTGCCATGAACCTAGCAAACGCGACACGTACAAGGATGCAGTGCTACTGTGAGGGCTAGTTGACGACTTCGAAGTCGATGCGCTCACACCAAAAGTTTTTTGGTGTGCCGAAGATGACGTCGAGGTTGATTTTTCCAAGGGGATATATGCCTTTGCCTAGGACGATGCCGTGGAATGTTGTGTCTGAGGCCTCTAGGCAGGTCAGAGGGATCCTCATTGCTCGCAAGGTACTCACGAACATAAGGTTGATGCCACTTCCGCCGTCCATGAATACATGACTCATGTCGAAGCCTCCAATTTGCGCCTCGAGGACGAGGGGACAATGGCCTGGGCGAGGTACTTGGCGCGGGTGGTCGCGCTTGTCAAAGGTAATGCAGGAGTCGCTTCTACTGAGGTACTCAGTGGTGGATGGTGGTGAGTTTGTCACCAAGTTAACTTGGCGAGTGATGGCCTTCTGCACCCGATTCGAGGGCCGTCCCTTTTGGATCATCATGGTACCCATGGCCCGTGGGTATGGTTCGCCTCCTTGGTGATGGTCCAGCGCAACTGCATTTGGGGGTAGTCTAGGTGGTGGTGGTAGAGCTCCATGTGCCACGGCGCCTGGGGCAGCTCCGTAGCCCCTTTCGACAGCATTGCGATTCATCCGAGCCAATCCCTCATGTAGTTTGAGGAACTCGCGGCAGTCCTTGAGGAGGTGGCTGGAATTCTTTTTTCCTTCGTGCTTGTCGATGTAGAAGTGCACAATGCATGGCCCGGACAGCTTGTCTTCGTTGGATGTTGCGGGTGCCTCATCGCGATTGCGGAGCTGCCATACTTGCGTGGTTTTCCCGGAGTCATGGTATCCACCGCTGCGGTAGCCGCTGTTGCGGTTGTCGTCGCATCTGTCGGCGTAGCCGGCTGCGACCATGTTGACGTCGTCGCGGTCATCGTAGATGCGCATGCAGCGTTTGCTTCGGCGGTCGCGTCTGCGCTCGAGTTCTGCCTCGTCGTCGGAGTGGACGCGATTCTTCACCGAGTCTTCTCCATCTGCCCAGCGATTCGCGATTTCCATCAGGTGGTCGATGGTTTTGGGCTTCGAGCGGCCTAGCTCCTCCCTAAGCTCTATGCGGCGTACGCCGCCGTTGAATGCGTCAATCGCGTGATCCTCCGAGATATTCTCTGCGGAGTTCTTGATGATGGACCACCTCTGGATGTATGAGCGTAGTGACTCGCCCGACCTATGCTGGCAGCATCTCAGCTCTTCGATTGATGCGGGCCTTTTGTAGGTGCCCTTGAAGTTGCGCACGAAGCTGTAGACCAACTCTTCCCAACTGCGAATGGATCCGCGTGGGAGGTTGTTGAGCCATGCCCGGGCGGTGCCCTGTAGCTGTAGCTGCAGGCATTGCATGGCCGTGCTTCGACTCCCGCCGTGGAGCCTGACGGAGGAGATATGGTCCTCTAACCAGATATTCGGGTCCTGCAGACCATCGAACTTTGGGTTTTCTGATGGGAGCTTAAACCCCTTGGGCATTCGCTTTTGTCTGATGGCCCTGCTGAAGCATCTAGCGCCATAGAGCTCTACATCTTCATCTTCTGAGTCAGTTGATCGGGCACGTCGCGTCCTTGATTTGTCGATTTTGCGCAACGTGAGGTCATCGCGCGCATCGTAGTCGTGGTCATGTCGCCGGGAACGGCGACATCGAGACAGATCGTGACTGTCGTCGCTAGATGAGGGCGAGGAGTAGCACTTTGCCAGAGCCTTGACTTTCTTTGGTTCCAATGCTGGTTCTTTGTCGAGGGCGGCCTCGATTAAACCAAAGCCTGCGATCGTAGATCGGTTCATGGTAGCTCGAGGGTCTCCAGCTGGCGGCTGGTTGTTGAGGAGGTACATGGTGGCCGCCGTTACCGCAGCTTGCGGCGTTTTTGGAAGCACGTTGCCACGCGTATCTACCGTCATGGAGCTGAAGTCGAGGACCTTTGCGGCTTCTACACGCTCTTGTTCGGTGAGATGGGCCAATCGAGATCGCCTCTTGTTAGCGATGTACTCATTGCATTTGGAGGAGGATCCTCCGTGGGAGGAGAGCCCAACTCGTCGGAGGCTCGACTCATCTGCCGCCTTTTTACGCGCCTCGAGTTGCGCAATTGTTTGCAGTTGGCATTTGTATTCCTCCTTCAGGAGCTAATGGTAACCCATCAACAGTCCTTGCGGGGAGCTGAAGGGTAGAGGGTGGCCTCGTAGGGCTTCACGGCAACGAGCCCACTCGAGATCGTTGAGCCTGATCACGACGTGTTCGCCAGTTTGCTCGTTTATCATGGTGGGGGGTTCGGCTGCCCCTCTGTTGTTGACGGGGGCGCCGTTGGTAGGGCCGCCATTGGGTGGTCCGCCGTTTGGCGGGTCGGCTCCATGGCCACCGTTGCCCGTGTTGTCGCGATTGGCAGAGGGATCGCCCGCGTTGATGACGGCGCACATGAAGTGGTTGGGGGAAGCTGCTGCTCCCACAACTTTCAGATCCGGAACCGTAGGCTCCATCTTCAGTTGCCAGATCACCCAGATTGGATTCATGACTGCTGTCGCTGACCGTATTCTCGAATGTTGTTGATACATTGAGCTCGCTGAGGGTGCCGATCGGCGGAGGGAACCATGATGCTAGAGCAATCGATGGTATCGTCGGCTGGTCAAGCATGCGAAGCATGCCCATCTGACCAACTTGGAAGCAGAAGCTCCCGATCGCCAGGCTGATTCCGCCGCCCATGGACTCGAAGGCCGGGCGAGTGGCCGGCGTGTGGACGGTGAAGTCGAACGCACCGAAGAGTTGGCGAATCTCTGTTGTTGCGGAGTTGTAGATCGCGGTTGATGGGGCCGAAGAAGCCGCAACATCAGCACTCCCAATTCCCACAGACGGCGCTAATTGATGAGGGTTTAACTCATCAATGCCCATTGTTATGGACTTGGGTTTTGGAGAAGGAGGGAGCACTGGAGACATCTATCGGCTAGCAAACAAGCACACAGGGGACTCGAAGATTTACCCAGGTTCAGGCCTTGCGGAGGTCCCTACTCCTGCTTGTCTGCTCGTGGAATTATTGAAGGAATCGAGGATTACAATGGTGCACAGATGCAATCTGGTGAGGGCTATGGAAACTAGGATTGCGTGTGTCCTCCTCGCCGCCCCCTCCTAGCCTTTATATAGATAGGCTAGGTCTCGAGTAGCAGGTCGAGTCAGTTACAGGTTAGGGTTTTCCCCTTTGAACTTTCTATCTTTAGCTTCTTCTTGTTCTTCAAGCAATCGAGAGTCCGTAGGTTACTCGAGTTCTCCATTTGGGCCTTGGCGACACCGTGGGCCTCCGCTGTATTCAGGCCATATATACTAAGCTCGAGTACCTGTAGGGTATACCCATGTCAAAGACGCTCCAAGAACAACACAACTGTGCTCGAAACAATAAAAATAAAGTGTTTGGAAGAACCTGAGATTTTTATTGATGAAGAAGGGGATGCCTTGGGCATCCCCAAGCTTTGACGCTTGTACTTCTTGGATATTTCTTGGGGTGAAACAGGGTGTCATCCCCAAGCTTGAGCTTTAATCCATTCTTCATCTCATTACATCATTCTCTCCATACACCTGAAATTTTTCCTTCATACAAAACTTCACACAATCTTTGTTAGCAACATTAGTGCACTGAAGATAATAAGTATTTGGTTTCAGTTTCAACACCAATAAAACTTTCATTAAAACACAAGCTACTGTAGCACTTCCCTTGAAAAGCTCAGTTCCCCAAAGAGAACTCAAAAAGGAATCAACAAGAAGCAAATGCAAATAATGGCAGAAATATATCAAAACAGACCAGCAGGTAAAAACCAATTTTTTTGAAGACTTCTGTTTCTCAAATTGAAAAGTGTTGAACTAACGAAAGTTAGATAACAATATAGGGCAGAAGAACAAAAATTCACGCCTCAAAATGACGTACAGAGATTTTACACGAATTTTTACAGCGAAGCACAAATATCGGTTTCGGGACAGCAACTTTCCCAAGCATTACTTCTCTCTCATTAGAGGTTACTCTTGGCACAAAAAGCAAATAAAAAGGATAAGGAGTGGTTATTACTGAGGTAATAACTTCCAAGACTCATCTAAAACTTTTGGGTTATCTCCCAATAAGTACTTTTCTTTAACGCATTTAAGTTAGGCATAAGAAGCAAGAAAAGCATCAAGTGTTCTCAAATGAAGAAGCATTAAAACCAAATTTCTTGCCCTTACCTCTGTTAATTTTATTCTTAACCTTGGGTAACATATGATTGTTTGGTGGAGAATCAAAGTGCATGGTGCCCTTTTCCACATCTATTATCGCTCCAAGGAGTTTTAATAGGGATCTTCCAAGTGTAATTTGTCCTTTTCCTACACATTTAATAACAAGATAATCAGTAGAAACCATTTCCCCTAGGACTTTGTAAACACTCCTTCAGCTATTCCAATGGGTAATATTGTGGCATTATTAGCAAGAAATATTTCTTCTCCTCCTTTAGAAAGTCCCCAAAGATTCAAAGATTCATAGATATCTTTAGGCATAAGACAAAATTCAGACATGATATCACAGCGAGCATGAAAAGTTTCATTATTTATAACAATCTTTACTGTGGGAAACCATTTTGAGGGTTCAGAATTTTTTGGAACATAGTCATGATGCTCTCTAAGTGTATTATAGCAATCTTTTAAACTAGCAGTGTTGGTCTCAAGAGTGTTCAATCTAGCAAATATGTTTATAAAGGTAGAATCAGATTTGCTAGGCAAGTTATAAGTAAAGACCAACTTCTTTATGGCATTAAAAGCACCATCCTCATTGCATTGGAGGAAATCTCCTCCCACTATAGCATCCAAAGCATATGTATAGCAAAGAGCAATTCCAAGGTAAAAACTGCTAAGAAACAAGCTTTGAGTCATTTTAGGTTCAGTTTTTCATGTAAATCAGAGATTGTAGACCAAGCTTCTTTGAAACTCTCTTCAATTCCTTGTTTGAAAGTGAAAATCATTTCCTCAAGTGACATAGTGATTGGATAAATGCTAGACATAATGGCAACTTAAGATAGGAACTAATAATAATTTTTTTGTGTGTTTTAAAAAAAGAAAGCAAACTAGTACAAATAATTTTGTGTGTGTTTTTGATAAAGAAACAAGCAAACAAAGCAGAAATAAACTAAGAAAAACAAATAAAACAAAGTAAAGAGATTGGTTATGAGGGACTCCCCTTGTGAAGATGTCCTTGACTCCCCGGCAATGGCACCAGAAAAAGTTGCTTGATGGCCCAAAATGTATCGAGCTCGTTGGGGAACCCCAAGAGGAAGGTATGCTGAGCACAACAGCAAGTTTTCCCTCAGTTATGAAACCAAGGTTATCGAACCAGTAGGAGCAATGAAACACCTCCAAGGTGTTGTTTCCAACTTGGAATCCTGCACAACACAACCACAGAACTTTGCCCCAACTTACAGTGAGGTTGTCAATCTCACCGGTTTTACTAAAAATAAAGGATTAAACGTATTGTGTAGAAGAAAGTAAAAGCTTGTAGAAAGTAAACAGAAAATAGTAAACAGTTGTAGATTGATGGTAAAAGAAAGGACCGGGGGTCCATAGTTCACTAGTGGTGGTTCTCCTTAAGATAAATGACATGTTGGGTGAACAAATTACAGCGGGGCAATTGACAAACATCAAGAAAGCATACATGCATATACTAATCATCTTAACTCCTATGATATTTGATTGGGCATTACAACATTATACATAGACCGTAATCCAACTGCATCTATGACTAATAATACACCTTCAGGTTATCAATCCGAACCCCCTCCAGTATTAAGTTGCAAGCAACAGATAATTGCATTATGCATTGCATGTAAAGTAAACAATATGATTGTTCTATGAACAAAGGATTGCTGTTTTCTCCCTAGTAGCAACATCACATCTAGTACCTTAGGTATTTCTGTCACTTCCCCAGATTACTAGAGGCATGAACCCACTATCGAGCATAAATACTCCCTCTTGGAGTTGCTAGCATCTACTCGGCCAAGATATCTACTAACAATGGAGAGCATGCAAGATCACAAATAATAAAGACATGATAGAATCAATAATCAATCTGAAATAGCATCTCAATATCCATCGGATCCCTGCAAACACAACATGTATGATTACAAATAGATGATCTTGATCATGAACGGAGCTCACAAGATCTAGACATGGTAGCACAAAGGAGAAGAACCAACCATCTAGCTACTACATAGACCCGTAGTCCAAGGATGAACTACTCACGCATCACACCGGAGGCTTGCATGGTGATGAAGAAGGCCTCCAAGGTGAATTCTCCCCTCCGGTAGGGTGCCGGGAAGAGCTTCAGATCCCTCCCGATCTAGGGATGGAGATGATGGCGACTACAGACTCTTTCGTGGAATTTTGATCGGGTTCTTAGGTTTCTGTATCGGAGGCATCTTATAGGCGAAAGGGGAGGCCGAGGGGGTGCCCTAGGCGGCCACACCACCCTCTGGCGCGGGCCAGGCCTAGCTGCACGGCTAGGTGGTGTGGGCGACCCCTGGCCCCTCTCCGTCTCGTATTCTGGCTCCGTGTCCCCCTCGGTGAAATATTGACTTTGGCTTTTGTCCCGTCCATTTCCGAGAATATTCATTTTCTGACTTTCCTGGAACCAAAAACAGCAGAAAATAGGCAAATGGCACTGTGGCATCTTGTTAATAGGTTAGTCCAAGAAAGTGTATAAAAAGTACTCTAAAGTGTGGACAAAACATAAGAATATAGATATAAACCAAGCATGGAACATCAAAAATTATAGATACGTTTGCAACGTATCACCCACCCCTTCCAAATGATCTTATTATAGTCTGTTTTTGCCAATCCCATGAAGTGCAACATGTAATCTGAGCCAGATGAGTAGGCTCCGATGTTGCCTACTCGCCACTCAATCTTATCTGGGGAGGCAGAAAGCAAGATCAGGTCAATCAGCTCGGCGAGCTTGGTTAGCTATGGCTCGTGGTGCACTAGCAGCCCAGCTCGCAAGTCTGTAATCCACCTGCCATCCTCAAGTGCCTCACATACTGTGTGCTTTTTTCTAGCCAATATTTTGTAAATCTCAGGCGCCACCTCCACCGGAACACAGTCAGAAAGCCAATGGTTTATCCAAAACCAGGCAGTGTTGTCGCCCCCACCATGACCTTGGTGGAAGCGTTGAACATCACTTTATCTTGCTTGTTGCATGGCAGCTCAAGATGTGTCAAAGGTTTTCGCGGCGCCCGCCACTTCTGCCATAACCAGCGTAGCCTCAAAGCTCGGCCAAAGGCCGTAATGCAGTGGACCCCCATCCCTCCAAGTTCTTTTGGTCGGACACTTGTTTACAACTTACTCTACATTTGCCATTTGCAGTAGAATCGTCGCCGACCCATGTAGCATCCCAATTGTCTAACAATTGTAATGCTACTTGGTCTAATAATATAATGGCTACTTAATATATATAATTGTTGCATCATCATTATATCATGCTCATGTCATCATGCCACCTTGCATTTGAGCATCATATAAAACCCTTTTTGTTTTGGATCTTCTCTCATATGCATTGTAAATTGTATTTGCCTCTTGATATTGTATTTGGTTATTGATATATTGTTTAATGCCCAAGTTGAGTTGGGGGCATATCTTTTATTCAACTCCATCACCTTTCTCTGTCACCACCTTATAATTCCACCATTCCCCTATATATGAGCTTTGCATCTATTTGGGTTTACCTCTAGCTCATGTGGGTTGGGATGGCTCCCCTTTCAATTCCACATGCTCCCATATATGCACCATGTTGTTTTCACATTATTGGTATATGAGAGCCACATGGCCACCTTTGCATGCTATGTGAGTGGAACCCCTTGTCAAGTTTTCATATGGTTTAAATATGAATATAAGCTCATGTAAGAATACCATTGTGGTTCATGTTGGCTAGTGGCACATACACACAAGCTTGGCCACCTTATATTCATGCAAGATCTTTTATTTAATCCATGTGGTAAACAAGCTCTCTTTTCCTTTGTGGGGCCTTATTCCAATTTGGGAAGCTTGCTTATACAAATGCCATGAGGTAATCTAGTGGTTTTCACTACTAGAGGGGGCATTTATTATTTATGCATGGCCCATGCAAGAACCACCACATTCTAGTCTTTTGGGTTTTTACTTGAATCTTTGAGTGGATCATCCCCCATATCTCTACCCCTCTTTTGCTTGATCTAGTTGGTCTTGCTAAAAACCACACCCTCTCTCTCTCTCTCTCTCTCTCTCTCTCTCTCTCTCTCTCTCTCTCTTTTCCTCACCTTCCTCTCCTTTTCACCTCCATCCATGCATGGTCATGTGGATCATGCCTAAAACCCTAAACCATACCCTCTCCCTCTAATCCTTTCTCCAAAATCTTACACCTAATCTAAACCCTAAACCAAACCCCCTCTCTATCTAACCCTAGTTCCACCCTCTCTATCGGCCTCTCTGCTCTCTCACCTAGCTGGCCCCACCTGGCTACCCTGGCCCACCTAGCTACCATCCAAACCAAGCCCTAACCCGAGCCATACCCCCTCTCTATCTAACCCTAGTTCCACCCTCTCTCTCGGCCTCTCTCCTCTCTCACCTAGCTGGCCCCACCTGGAAGCCCTGCCCTGCCCTGCCGTCCAGCCCGAGCACGTGCTCGAGGGTGAAAAAGGTGGCACCGAGCCACCCTCCTCTACCACCTCCTCACGACATCTCCCCTCTCCCTCTCTGCCTTACCCACTCCCTCCTCTCTGCAGACGACACCCAGATCCCCCAGGACCGTGCCCTTCTACTCCTCCCTCCCCACCTACCCCTGCTACTCCCTCTTCCTTCTCCATCTACCCACCGTCGGCATCACCCCACCACCACCATAGCAGAAGGAGGGCGAGGCGTCTGGGCGTTGGGGAAGGCCGAGCCGAGCACCAGCGTCGCCCCTGTACGCGGAGTCGAGGAGAGGACGGCCGGATCCGCTGCACACCGACGCGTTCGCGACGGAACCCTAGCTCCACCCGGCGCCTGCCTCGACGACGATCGCCAGCTCCTCTGCCCGAACCAACACCGCCAGCAGCCTCGCGGTGAGCCTCTCCACCCCCCCTGACATGGTCCACCTCGCTGTACCACCCTAGCCTCGCCGGACTTCGTCGAAGCCTCTCACTTGGCCGGCTGCTGGCGTCTCAGACACTCTCGGCCAAGCACCTCACCTAGGCCACGCCACCTCCCCGACACCAACCCTAGCCCACCTCACTACCGCCTCACAAGACGCCAGTCCAGGATCGATCCCACAAGACTGATCCGATCCGTCCAGCGCGAGAAGAGGAACAAGACGGCGCCTTTTGCTTAACCCTCTGCATCTTTTTCGGCTAAACCGCAGACGCAGAGCCCCACCAACAGCCTCCCGTCCTTTTGCAGAAACGCCCCATGTTTGAAAACCTCAAACCCGGCCAGTGGCTCCCCACGGCACGCCCACTGGCGCGCCTGTGGCCCTCGAGGTTGCTGTGGCCCCACCTGTCGATCCAAGTGGTCGGGAACGCCATGTGATAAAAGGTTTTCCTGAACGCTGAATCGCGGCCACTGGCCCCACTTGTCTGTGGCTGTGGCTAGGTCTGGGTTGAGTAAGAAAAGGATTTCTGTATTTCTGTTTTAATTCAAACTTTTCCAAATTAATTTAAATTCAAATTTCAAATCTGTTTTCAAATAACTTTTAAAATATAAATTCAAATTAAACATGTAATATATGTTTTGAAATCAGAAAAATGTGAGGAATTCAAATCTTCCATTCAAAATATATTTTGAACACTTAAAAGTTCAAGTTGATTAAAATTACAATAAAATGCCCTTTTGCCTTAATTAATTAATAACTTTTGTTTTATAACTCCAAATTTAACAAATAATATGTCTAAAATGATCAGCTCGACGAGACATTTCTGTTTATGCATTCCATGTTCTGTTTTGCAGCATGCATCATATAAATATAAAGCGTACAGCAACTTATATGAGGTTAAAATGTGACCAAAACTCAATAAAAGGTTTATTCTTGTATTCCACACCTCCCCCATGCCATGCTACATTATTGCCATGCAAATTGTGCATCATTCATCATGGCATGATTATTTGCTTGATGCGTTTTATTCATATGCTTGTGCACTTTATTTATGTTGGCCCTTGTTTGTTTGGTTCTTCTTCGAATAGACGCTGAGCAAGGGATATATCAAGAGAACCAGGAGCACTACCCAGATCCTTCTCTCGCTTCAACTGAACTGCCAGGCAAGCACTACCACATGCTTGCATACATACAGTACCTATTGCCTCTATCTTACTCTTGCATCATGGAGTCGCGATTACATTAATCTGAATCCCAAGTACTGCATAGCCTTTACTTTTAAACCCCACCGAAGCTTGTTCCTCCATCCCATGAGCCATTACTACAGGAGTTGTTTGAGCCATGCGGGTCGTAGAACAGCATGTGTAGGGTATGTGAGTGTCTGATGGATAACGAGGTACCTATACAACTTAACCTGAGTAGTAATGGGATAACTAATGAAAGTGGCACCGGTGAGCAATATCTACTATTTGGTTTTTCATGCTCACTTGTGTCCCGTAGGACCCCGAGTACTTGATTCCTGTTCCTTGAATATTCACGCTATCCACATCCGGGAGGCTTATGAACCCCCCTGAGCCAGAGCTTGATTCATTCTTATTTCTTGGGGCCACAATTAGTTTGGGTCTTTATTACTATCCTGTACTTATGCCATGTTTTACTGCTTAATTTAAGATTGTGCGAGGATGCACCTGTACGGTTTAGGTCCGTGACACGTTTTCGCTGTATCGACAAGCCCAGTCACATTTTCGGGTTCCCAGTCATTTACAGCCGTCCACACAAACCTTGAGTCCGTCCTCGAGTCGGCCAACTTCATCGCTGGTAGCTTAATGGGGTGGCCTCAAATATTTCTGAATCCTGTGATCGCTTTGTCGTGATCGCCTTGTTGGGTTTTGATTTGGTTTTTCCGAGGTTGATCGAGTGTGTTGTTATTTGTGCACCGCAGGGTAAAACTTTCAAAGCCGTGTCCGCGTTATGGGCGACTTGGAGCACAATTTCTCGATCATAGACAAGTATAACTAAAGTACCGCTTTTAACCGACTAAGTACCGACTAGTAAATAGTGCAATTCTCATGGAATGGATAATAAACCGCCAACGGATGGGGTTGTTCGTCCGCTTTCTCGCTGGTGTGGCGAGGAGGATGGATCTGTTAATATTACCGTTATAACTGTTGTTATTAATTCACGGACATCCGTCTATCTTTGGTTAGGCGGATGGATAGCGAGTATCTATAGAATTGTTAGGTATTATCTTTTGCTGCAATTGCGTCACCCCAGGTTGTGTCCCCTTTAGAGGCATAAAGACTTGCTGAGTACCCCTAGGGTCTCACACGATAAATTGTTTGATTCAGATGAACAGGTAAGCTCGCAAGATGGATACTGGGTGGAGGAGACGGACGGTGTGGGCAACGATCATTCGGTGTAGAGATTCCGGGAACGGGGATCCGTGAGATCTGTGGGCGGGATGTGTTTATTTATGGGGCATCTTATGTCGATTTGCTTCTTATCCGTACTCGGATCTTGTTTTCCGCTTCCGCCTGATACTCTGATGTTTGATGTATGAGGAGATATCCTAAACTATTATATCTATCTAGGATATTTGGATCTTGCCATATGGCGTTGCAATATTTCTATTTCTTTTAGATGGAATGGCTCTAAGAACTATTGTATGGTGGCTTGCATACATACTCATTTGTGTATGTAGTTGATCCCTTCGCCTGCCGATTACGCCGCCCGTTCTTGTCCTGATGTTTGGAAATGGTTAGGACGGCCGAAAGGTCTACCTGTGAGTGGCATTTGGGCCCCACCGCATTATTTTAACCATTTCCGTCATTCGAAGCTTGTAACTAGGAGCGTAATTCACGGAGGTAGTTACAATTGGTATCAGAGCCATCCCGCCCTTCAGGGTCTCAGCCAAATGGTCGTTGTCAGTCTAGCAAATATTTTGGTAGATATGTATACTAGGGAAAAACAAAACGCGAGAGTAGGACTGCTTCCACTTTTCTTCTTACCCACCCACCCACCCTTTTTCTGGTAAGGAAGTGTAACGCTTTCAATCCTCTTCTTAAAATTCAAACTAGGATTCACGTGTTCTGGGATTCCGTAGTACCGTAGGAAGTGTGTGTGTGTGTGTGAGTGTGTGTAATTCTTTGTTTATCTGTTGCATCCAACATGTTATCTTTATCTGCCTTTTGGTTATCAACTGTTGGTACATTCCATACCGACAGGCTTTTGCAAACCGACGCGATCTATCTGATTCGTTGTATACCGCCGCGATCTGTCTTACTCTTTGTTACACGACGTTATCTTGTTTGGGGTGTTCGTTTCCGTAGTTACTAATCTTTAGGTTCATCTTGAGAAGAAGGTGTTGGGATATGTGTTCTACTTATTCATGTGCGGAGCAATGATTTGAGTGCGGGATGGAGTTACGACCATACCACTACTCTTATCATTCGCTCTTGTATATTGAATTGGTAGAGCCACTAATCTCGATTCATTAAGTGATTTTGCGCATCTATTGGTATTTTAATGCTGAAATTTGTGGAAAAAATTTCTTTGATAGTTGTGTACCACACTCCTTTTAGTCGTGTGCGATATGCTTCATATCTTCTAGGTGCTTTGAACTTCGTTGATATTTTAATATCATCTTAGTAAATTGTATCCTTTAATCTTGGTTAATTCCATCTTGGTACTATTTTGGATTATTGTTATTCTCCATTATAATCGACTTGTGTTTTATATCAATCACAGGATGGCACCACCACGCCTGCTCGATGAGGACATACAACCTGAATCGGGGCGTTGTCAAGCATCGCCAATGCCTTGGCAGCAATGCAGCCAGAACCAGCGCTTTTGAAGAAAGTGTCGAGGAATGAGTTTGTTCCGCTACCTCCACCTCCCAAGCGAGGAGACATCAAAAGCTTCCTGAAGTTCAACCCACGCCAATTTGATGTGTCCGATCAACCACTTGATGCTGATGATTGGTTGCGTGAGATGTCAAGGCTACTGATGATCGCTGATGTTCCTGAGCAAGAATGGGTAAAGTGAGCCACTCACCTTCTGAAGGGAGATGCAGCTGTGGTGGGAGAATTACACAAGGCAAACTGACCGGTTTTCAGCATACTTGGGGACAGTTCACTGAGCTTTCAAAGAGCGATTCACCGAAATTGTCATGGAGAGGATGAAGGAAGTGTTTCTCAACCTCAAGGTGGCAATGACAATGTCAATACCTACATCAGGAACTTCATGAACCTTTCTCGTTATGGTGGCGATGAGATCTCTGATGACAAGAAGAAGCAAAAGAGGTTCCGGCAAGGGCTCAATGCATCGATTAAATATGCAATCACACATGCAAGGCGTCTTTTTCCGAACTTCAGCATACAGCTCTGCAGGAAGAAGCAAGTAGGCAAGTGTTTGAGGAGTCAAAGAAACACAACCGCGATGCAGCAAGCTCTTCAGCTATGTCAACTCCTTCTAAGCGTCGTGTCTGGGTTCCTAACAACCCACCGTCGCTCCCGGCTCCACCAAGACCTTCAAGCTACGCGGCAAGGCCACCAAACTTCCTCACTGCGTCTCCCAGGGGCTACAACCACCACTACCTCGAGCGCTCAAGGAGTCCCTGGCTACGTTGCTCCACGTCCACCTGGTGCTTGTTATACATGTGGAAACAATGGGCACCAATACTGGAACTGTCCGTTGAAAAACAAAGCTCTTCCTCCACCACCTCCAAGATCTGCTGCAAGCTCTCCTTTGGTTCGTGCACCACCACCTCGGGCTCTCAACATCAACACCAAGCCCGGGTCTACTGTTGCTCATGCCAACTGTGTCAACGCCGCTCAAGCTGAGCATGCACCTGGAGTTGTGATGGGTATGCTTCCCGTTAACTCAGTCCCTGCACAAGTTTTGTTTGATTCTGGTGCTTCGCATTCTTTTGTTTCGCATAAGTTTGCGCATGAGCATGATCTGGATATGGTTCCCTTATCACCTCGTCTGGTGGTACAATCTCCTGGTTCAAACATGAGGGCTGCTCATATCAGCCATGGCAATCAAATTGAGATTGGTGGCTCTTCGTTCTCGGCGTCCTTAATCATTCTGGGCAATTCTGACATTGATGTCATCTTGGGCATGGATTGGTTGACAGCAAATGCAGCTGTGATTGATTGTGCTGAACGCTCGGTTTCTCTGAAGATTCCTGAAGGCCATATAGTCTATTCTCCAAGTCTGACTCCTGCTGTTCAGCTTTTCTCTTTGGCGGCTCTGAATGATGATGCTATGGAAGCTATTCAGAGTGTTCCGGTGGTCTGTGAGTTCCCAGATGTCTTTCCCGAAGAGTTGCTGTGTATGCCTCCGGATCGTGAGGTTGAGTTTGTAATTGAGCTTGAACCGAACGGCTCCTATCTCCAAGCGCCTTATAAAATGGGTCCCGCTTGAGTTGGCTGAACTCAAACGGCAGCTTGATGAACAAGAGAAGTTGGGTTTCATTCAACACAAGATTTCTTCTTGGGGTAGCCCAACTATCTTTGTGAAGAAGCGAGACAAGACCGATAGACTTTGTGTTGACTATCGGCTCTCAATGCTAAAACCATCAAGAATAAATATCCCTTCCGCGGATTAATGATCTCTTCGATCAGCCTAGTGGAGCTGCGGTATTCTCTAAGCTTGACTTGAGAAGTGGTTATCACCAAATCAAGATTCGCAAGGAAGATGTTCCTAAAACAGCTTTCACCACCCGCTATGGCTGTATGAGTACACGGTCATGTCTTTCGGTCTCACCAACGCACTTTTGCCACCTTCTCGAGGCTCATGAACTCGGTTTTCATGGAGTATCTTGATAAGTTCGTTGTGGTCTATCTGGATGACATCCTAGTCTATTCTAAATCAAAGGAAGAACATGAAGAACACCTTGATTGTGTCCTAAACAAGCTTCGTGAGAACCGCTTGTATGCAAAGTTCTCAAGTGTGAGTTTTGGCTGCCTCAAGTAACCTATCTTGGTCACGTCATCTCTGCCAAGGGCATTGCACCAACCCGAAACTGTAAAGACAATTGTTGAATGGCTTCCTCCTGTAAATGTCAAAGAAGTGCGGAGCTTCCTTGGTTTGGCTAGTTATTGCCGTCGCTTCGTTCAGAACTTTTCGAAGATAGCGAAGCCTCTTACCGATCTCCTCAAGAAAGGCAAGAAATACCTTTGGACTCCTGCATGTCAAGTAAGCTTTGAAACACTCAAAGAGAAGCTCACTTCCACACCAGTCTTGGTTCCTCCGGATACATCCAAGCCTTTCCAGATATTCTGTGACGCCTCTTTGCAAGGATTGGGTGCGGTCCTTATGCAAGAAAAACAAGTTGTTGCTTATGCCTCTCGACAGTTGAAGACGCATGAGATCAACTATCCTACACATGACCTCGAACTCGCAGCAGTTGTCTTTGCTTTGAAAGTATGGAGGCATTACTTGCTGGGCAACCGTTGTGAAATCTTTTCTGATCACAAGAGTCTGAAGTATATCTTCACTCAGCCTGATCTCAACCTTCGGCAGAGGAGATGGATTGAAGCAATCAATGACTTCGATTTGACCATCAACTACACTCCGGGCAAAGCTAATGTCATGGCCGATGCTCTCAGCCGCAAAGCTTATGTCAACAACCTCTTGATGGAAGAACAACAACCTCTCTTGTGCGAGGAATTTCGTCAGCTCAACCTTGAAATTGTGGAACAAGGGTATCTTCTGAACCTTCTAGCAACCCCTCTCTTGGAAGAAAAGGTTCGCTCCTCTCAGCTTGGTGATCCGTACACCAGAAAGATCATCTCCAAACTTCAGCTCCCGAAGTATGAGTCCTTCCACGTCGATGATCAAGGCACGCTTTTCTTTGAACACCGGATGTTTGTTCCGAACTACCCGGGTTTGAGAGAGCAAGTTCTCAAGGAGGCGCATGATTCTGTTCTTTCTATCCACCCTGGCAGCACAAAGATGTACATGGACTTGAAAACACAATATTGGTGGCCGGGATTGAAACGATATTGTGCCAAGTATGTCTCGGAGTGTGATGTCTGCCATAGAGTGAAAGCTGTCCATCAGAAACTTTCCGGTCTTCTACAGCCATTGAAACCCCCGGAATGGAAATGGGAGAAAGTAGAGATGGAATTCATCACTGGTTTTCCAAGGTCGCAGAAGGGCAACAATGCAATCTTTGTTGTCATTGACAGGCTTTCTAAAGTGGCTCACTTCTTTCCCGTCAAGGAAACAATTTCTGCAATTCATTGGTGAGCTCTATATCAACAAATTGTCTCTGTATGGGGTTCTGCTTGAGATCAGTTCAGACCGTGGAAGCATCTTCACTTCCAAGTTCTGGGAAAGTTTCCAAAATGCTTTGGGAACAAAATTGAACTTCAGCACAGCTTACCACCCTCAGTCGCAAGGACAAGTTGAAAGGATCAATCAGATTCTGGAGGATATGCTCCGTGCTTGCATCATCTCTTTTGGCATGAAGTGGGAAGAATGTCTTCCTTATGCTGAATTCTCTTACAACAATAGCTTCCAGAAAAGTCTAAAGATGGCACCATTTGAGGCTCTCTATGGTCGCAAATGCAGAACTCCGATTGGTTGGTCGGGTGCAGGAGAAAGAATATTGTTTGGCCCTGACATTGTAACTCAAGCGGAGGAGAAGGTTCACATCATTCTTGAAAATCTAAAGATTTCTCAAAGTCGCCAGAAGAGCAATTATGACAGAAAGCACACGGACATGGAGTATGTCCCTGGTGATCTCGTTTACCTTCGTGTCATTCCCATGAGAGGCACGCACCGCTTTGGTATCAAAGGAAAGCTGGCTCCTAGATACATCGGTCCATTCAAAATTCGTGGAAGAAGAGGAGAAGTTGCTTATGCTCTTGAGCTCCCGGAAAAACTCAAGGTCCATGATGTTTTCCACATCTCTCAACTCAAGAAGTGCTTCAAGGATCCCGGCAGGACCGTGGACCACGAGCTTATCAATCTCCAAGAAGACCTGTCTTATCAAGAACACCCCACAAAAATCCTGGAAGTCGCAGAAAGAAGAACTCGCAACAAGTCCATCAAGTTCTGCAAGGTGCAATGGTCGCACCATTCTGTTGATGAAGCCACTTGGGAACGCGAAGATGAGCTCCGTGCCAAGTATCCTACCCTCTTCGAGTCTTCTTCTTCTTCCTAGAATCTCGGGGCAAGATTCCTGTTTAGTGGGGGAGAGTTGTAGCATCCCAATTGTTTAACAATTGTAATGCTACTTGGTCTAATAATATAATGGCTACTTAATATATATAATTGTTGCATCATCATTATATCATGCTCATGTCATCATGCCACCTTGCATTTGAGCATCATATAAAACCCTTTTTGTTTTGGATCTTCTCTCATATGCATTGTAAATTGTATTTGCCTCTTGATATTGTATTTGGTTATTGATATATTGTTTAATGCCCAAGTTGAGTTGGGGGCATATGTTTTATTCAACTCCATCACCTTTCTCTGTCACCACCTTATAATTCCACCATTCCCCTATATGTGAGCTTTGCATCTATTTGGGTTTACCTCTAGCTCATGTGGGTTGGGATGGATCCCCTTTCAATTCCACATGCTCCCATATATGCACCATGTTGTTTTCACATTATTGGTATATGAGAGCCACATGGCCACCTTTGCATGCTATGTGAGTGGAACCCCTTGTCAAGTTTTCATATGGTTTAAATATGAATATAAGCTCATGTAAGAATACCATTGTGGTTCATGTTGGCTAGTGGCACATACACACAAGCTTGGCCACCTTATATTCATGCAAGATCTTTTATTTAATCCATGTGGTAAACAAGCTCTCTTTTCCTTTGTGGGGCCTTATTCCAATTTGGGAAGCTTGCTTATACAAATGCCATGAGGTAATCTAGTGGTTTTCACTACTAGAGGGGGCATTTATTATTTATGCATGGCCCATGCAAGAACCACCACATTCTAGTCTTTTGGGTTTTACTTGAATCTTGAGTGGATCATCCCCATATCTCTACCACTATTTTTATTGATCTATTGTGTCTTTATAAAAAACACACACTCTCTCTCTCTCTCTCTCTCTCTCTCTCTCTCTCTCTCCTTTTCACCTCCATCCATGCATGGTCATGTGGATCATGCCTAAAACCCTAAACCATACCCTCTCCCTCTAATCCTTTCTCCAAAATCTTACACCTAATCTAAACCCTAAACTAAACCCCCTCTCTATCTAACCCTAGTTCCACCCTCTCTCTCTCGGCCTCTCTCCTCTCTCACCTAGCTGGCCCCACCTGGCTACCCTGGCCCACCTAGCTACCATCCAAACCAAGCCCTAACCCGAGCCATACCCCCCTCTCTATCTAACCCTAGTTCCACCCTCTCTCTTGGCCTCTCTCCTCTCTCACCTAGCTGGCCCCACCTGGAAGCCCCCGCCTGCTCCGTCCCGGCCCGAGCACGTGCTCGAGGGTGAAAAAGGTGGCACCGAGCCACCCTCCTCTACCACCTCCTCACGGCATCTCCCCTCTCCCTCTCTGCCTTACCCACTCCCTCCTCTCTGCAGACGACGCCCAGATCCCCCCAGGACCGTGCCCTTCTACTCCTCCCTCCCCACCTACCCCTACTCTCCTCTTCTCCATCTACCCACCGGCATCACCCCACCACCACCATAGCAGAAGGAGGCGGCGTCTGGGCGTTAGGGAAGGCCGAGCCGAGCACCAGCGTCGCCCACATGGAGTCGAGGAGACGGCCGGATCCACGACATCGACGCGTTGTCATGACGGAATCCTAGCTCCGCCCGGCGCCTGCCTCGACGACGATCGCCAGCTCCTCTGCCCGAACCAACACCGCCCGCAGCCTCGCGGTGAGACTCTCCACCCCCGACATGGTCCGCCTTTGTACCACCCTAGCCTCGCGGACTTTTTTCGAACAGCCTCTGCAGCGGCGTGCATCGGCGTCTGCACACTCTCGGCCCATGGCACCTCACCTAGGCCACGCCTACCTCCTCGACACCAACCCTAGCCCACCTCGGTGGCTCGCCTCACACAAGACGCCAGTCCAGGATCGATCCCGCCTCACAAGACCGATCCGTCTGTCCGAGAAGAGGAACAGTACGGGCGCCCCTTTTTGCACTTAACCCCCTGCATCTTTTTCGGCTAAACCCGCAGTACGCAGAGCCCCACCAGTCAGCCTCCCTGTCCTTTTTGCAGAAACGCCCCCATGTTTCGAAAACCTCAAACCGCTCAGTGGCTCCCCACGTGCACGTCCCATTGGCGCCCACGTGTGGCCTGAGGTTGCTGGCCCACCCGTCGATCACAAGTGGTGGGAACGCCGCGGTGATAAAAGGTTTTTCCTGAACGCTGAACCGCCCAGTCAGCCTGGCCCCACTTGTCTGTGGCTGTGGCTAGGTCTGGGTTGAGTAAGAAAAGGATTTCTGTATTTCTGTTTTAATTCAAACTTTTCCAAATTAATTTAAATTCAAATTTCAAATCTGTTTTCAAATAACTTTTAAAATATAAATTCAAATTAAACATGTAATATATGTTTTGAAATCAGAAAAATGTGAGGAATTCAAATCTTCCATTCAAAATATATTTTGAACACTTAAAAGTTCAAGTTGATTAAAATTACAATAAAATGCCCTTTTGCCTTAATTAATTAATAACTTTTGTTTTATAACTCCAAATTTAACAAATAATATGTCTAAAATAATCAGCTCGACGAGACCTTTCTGTTTATGCATTCCATGTTCTGTTTTGCAGCATGCATCATATAAATATAAAGCGTACAGCAACTTATATGAGGTTAAAATGTGACCAAAACTCAATAAAAGGTTTATTCTTGTATTCCACACCTCACCCATGCCATGCTACATTATTGCCATGCAAATTGTGCATCATTCATCATGGCATGATTGTTTGCTTGATGCATTTTATTCATATGCTTGTGCACTTTATTTATGTTGGCCCTTGTTTGTTTGGTTCTTCTTCGAATAGACGCTGAGCAGGGGATATATCAAGAGAACCAGGAGCACTACCCAGATCCTTCTCTCGCTTCAACTGAACTGCCAGGCAAGCACTACCACATGCTTGCATACATACAGTACCTATTGCCTCTATCTTACTCTTGCATCATGGAGTCGCGATTGCATTAATCTGAATCCCAAGTACTGCATAGCCTTTACTTTTAAACCCCACCGAAGCTTGTTCCTCCATCCCATGAGCCATTACTACAGGAGTTGTTTGAGCCATGTGGGTCGTAGAACAGCATGTGTAGGGTATGTGAGTGTCTGATGGATAACGAGGTACCTATACAACTTAACCTGAGTAGTAATGGGATAACTAATGAAAGTGGCACCGGTGAGCAATATCTGCTATTTGGTTTTTCATGCTCACTTGTGTACCGTAGGACCCCGAGTACTTGATTCCTGTTCCTTGAATATTCGCGCTATCCACATCCGGGAGGCTTATGAACCCCCCTGAGCCAGAGCTTGATTCATTCTTATTTCTTGGGGCCATAATTAGTTTGGGGCTTTATTACTATCCTGTACTTATGCCATGTTTTACTGCTTAATTTAAGATTGTGCGAGGATGCACAGTTGGTTTAGGTCCGACACGTTTTATTTATGTCGACAAGCCCAGTCCACATTTTCGGGTTCCAGTCGTTCTGACCGTCCACACAAACCTTGAGTCCGTCTCGAGTCGGCCAACTTCGCGGGTAGCTTAATGGGGTGGCCCCCTGAAATATTTCTGAATCCTGTGATCGCTTTGTCGTGACTGCCTCGTTGGGTTTTGATTTGGTTTTTCCGAGGTTGATTGAGTGTGTGTTGTTATTTGTGCACCCCTGCAGGGTAAAACTTTCTGAAAGCCGTGTCCGCGGTTATGGACGACTTGGAGCACAGTTTCTCGATCATAGACAAGTATAACTAAAGTACCGCTTTTAACCTGACTAAGTACCTGACTAGTAAATAGTGCAATTCTCATGGAATGGATAATAAAACTGCCAACGGATGGGGGTTGTTCGTCCGCTTTCTCGTTGGTAAGCGAGGAGGAGGATGGATCTATTAATATTACCATTATAACTGTTGTTATTAATTCACGAACATCCGTCTATCTTTGGTTAGGCGGATGGATAGCGAGTATCTATAGAATTGTTAGGTATTATCTTTTGCTGCAATTGCGTCACCCCAGGTTGTGTCCCCTTTAGAGGCATAAAGACTTGCTGAGTACCCCTAGGGTCTCACACGATAAATTGTTTGATCAGATGAGCAGGTAAGCTTCAAGATGGATACTGGGTGGAGGAGACGGACGGTGTGGGCAACGATCATTCGGTGTAGAGATTCCGGGAACGGGGATCCGTGAGATCTGTGGGCGGGATGTGTTTATTTATGGGGCATCTTATGCCAATTTGCTTCTTATCCGTACTCGGATCTTGTTTTCCGCTTCCGCCTGATACTCTGATGTTTGATGTATGAGGAGATATCCTAAACTATTATATCTATCTAGGATATTTGGATCTTGCCGTATGGCGTTGCAATATTTCTATTTCTTTTAGATGGAATGGCTCTGAGAACTATTGTATGGTGGCTTGCATACATAATCATTTGTGTATGTAGTTGATCCCTTCGCCTGCCGATTACGCCGCCCGTTCTTGTCCCGATGTTTGGAAATGGTTAGGACGGCCGAAAGGTCTACCTGTGAGTAGCATTTGGGCCCACCGTACTATTTTAACCGTTTCCGCTCGTCCAGGCTTGTAACTAGGAGCGTAATTCACCGAGGTAGTTACAACCCATAACCACACCCTTCTGCGGCGGTCAAACTCCTTCTTGACCCAAACCGGCATCTCGTGAATTGTCATTAGGTACACTACAAGGAAGGGTTGGTACTGAGTTCAGCAGCTGAAGATGCCCAGCTTTACTCATCATGCGCACCTTCCAGGTTGCTAAATATCGATCGACCTTACCCAAGAGCACTTGCCATTCAGCTTTTCTTAACTTCCTCACCGACAACAGCATGCCCAGATAGGTGCAAGGAAAGTCCTTGACTTGGATGTTCAAATGACCCAACAACTCATCCAGTTGCACATCCTCACAGTGGATCGGTGTAGCTGAGCTTTTGCCAAAGTTAGTATTTAGCCCCGTGGCCATGCCAAAGGTTTACAGAATCTGATGAAGTCCCTACAAATCAGCCGTTGACGGATTAAGGAATATGGCCACGTCATCAGCATAAAGCGAGGCTCTAAAAGTGTATTTCTTCCCTCTTAATTTGGAAATTGTTCCAGCCTCAGTAGCCAGGTCGAGCAGTCTATGGAGAGGCTCCATAGCGAGCACAAAAAGAAAAGGAGACAGGGAATCTCCTTGTCATAACCCTCGCCTGTGCTCAATTGGCCTACCCGTCACACCATTGATCAGTGGTCTGGAGGAGGCCGACTAGAACAACATAGCGATCCAGTCCCTCCAACGTAGCGGGAAACCTATGGCCCTCAGCATGTCTAAGACATATGGCCAGGAGATGGTGTCGAACGCCTTCGCGATATCAAGCTTTAGCAGTAGCATCAGTATTTTGGTCTTGTGGAAGTGCTTGGCGAGGCTTTGGACATACAAGAAATTATCCTGTATATTTCTTTTTGCGATGAATGCACTTTGGCATGGTGAAACCAACTCATCCAATATGGGTTGTAATCTTGTCGCTAGTATTTTGGAGATGAGCTTGGCAAAAGCATGGATCAAACTAATTGGCCTATAATGGCCAACCTCCGTAGGCTGCTCACATTTTGATAGCAGTACGTAGTGTGTTGTGTTCAGACATTGGAAGGAAATGTCATCCAAGGCATAGAACTTGTTCACTGCCTGCATCAGGTCTTCTTTGACCGTGTTCCAAGATGTGCGAAAAAAGCCCCCTGAGAAACCGTCTGGTCCAGACGTCTTGTCTAACGGAGTGTCAAACACAGCCTTCTTGACCTTCTCCATAGTGAACTGCGCGTCTAGCTCCGAGAGATCTGGCAAAGACAAGCCCATCTCCTCCTAGTTAAACTGACGCGAACATATGTCAGCTGACCCGACGACCTGATTGAAATGCCGATGTATGGTTTCTTCAAGCTCGTTTGGCGAGGTTGCCATGCCCTCGTCGGAGTTGAATTCTGTTTTTCTGCTTTCTATGTGCAGCTCTCAAATGGAAGAACTTTATATTTGCATCGCCGAGCTGAATCCATTTGATCCTTGCCCTTTGCTTGATCTTGATGTGGTTGATTACTTCTAACCGAACCGCTCTAGCCTTCAATGTAGATCTCAGTTCTCTTTCTGGGACGGAAAGGGTCCTAGACTCCCACGCCTTGTCCAGCTTGAGCATAATTTTCCGGCACACGAGCATCTTCTTCTTAATTTCCCCAATGTAATTTTTGGCCCAACGGGATAGGTGCCGGCCCAATCGCTTCAGCTTGTGGTCCAGAATGACGAATTGGTTTGTGATTGCGCAGGGCATGCTCCAGGATTGCGCCACCACCTCAGCGTATCCCTCAAGCAACGACCAAAAGCTCTCAAAACAGAATCTAGGAGGCGATCGAACGACCAGATCTTGCACCAGAAGTAATGGGAAATGGTCGGACATCGAAGATGCTTGAGGCAGCAGTTTAGCAGCCGGGAAGGCCACATCCCACGCAGAGTTACAAAACGCGTGGTCGAGGCGGGACAATGTAGGGTCCTGCTGCTCGTTATTCCAAGTAAATCTTCGTCTAACCAGCTTGATCTCCCAAAGGTAGCTTGCATCAAGAGCTACCTTGAACCGGGCCATCCAACGCCTATTGACCCTAGGCTTGTTTTTATCTCGTTCATGGAGGATCAGATTGAAACCACTTCTCTTCACTTCTTGCTAGCACAGGTACACAAGTACAAGAGGGTTTGTGCCATATGTTTGTCTTTGGTTCATCGAACAACCAGAATGAGAATAGAAAATGGAATCACAAGGGGAACAAGGAAGTATATACTAAAAAAAGTTAACTGACGTAGATTAAAATCAACACCGAGCGTTCAGTTTTTTTCACGTAAATAATGTTGCACAACAATTACTACCACATTAGCGCTACTAGGACTCTTCTCATGTTCCTGAATCCTTCTACATTCAGGTGACACCAATGTATGGTAATCGTGACTTCGGCCTATGTGGCTCCAAAGCAGAACGAGATATCGAACAGCCGAGAGAACCAACCCGTGGTTGGATGGTTAGAAGGGCAGTGGTATCCCTAGCCCATGAGAATTCAAACTCATGTTTCGCACTTTGATGTCTCATAAAGGCGGAATATTTTTCAGTGGGAGGCGACGTTCCCATCGATAGCACGACGTCTGTGGTGACTTTGTCAAGCTCAAAAACCGTCGGATCAGTCTTAAGACTCAGTGTTTCAGAGATACTCATAGGGGTAAGGTGTGCGTGCGTGTGTTTATAGGAGTGAGTGTATGTACGTATTTATGAGCATCTGTGTTGTACTAGGTTTCGTAGAAAAAGATATCCAACAGCCCAACGAACAACTTTTAAATAAAACTAAACTATGATACATCTTTTTACAATTTAAATAGATTTTTACCATTTCATAACTATCTATATATTCTACGTTACCATATTCATAGTGCATAATAACTACTACCTTCGTTCCAAAATATAAGCCTTTTTATATAGCTAGTTTATTCTAAAAGGCTTATATTTCGGAACGGAGGTAATAATATGTAGTGTCATAAAACACCATATTAATTAGCTTATAGACTCATTTTGTCTAGAAAAGTGTGATGTTATGGTAACATAGCTAGTTACGATAGTTATCACTCTTCTCATTTAATAGGATGTCATGTCATCCAAATACTTGACAATGCCTATAGTTGCATCTTATTACTTATGTTACTCCCACTATGACTAGGCTTAGGCATTTCATGATGGGTGTTTCTTAGCACCGTATCCTAAGTATTTTGCTTACGTGGCATGTTATTCAATGAAAAAAGAGATGGTTCACTAGTAAAAACTCGTTATTTGGAGATGGTGCCTAGAGGCGGTTTACCCCTAAAATAGAAATAACCGGCTGTGTTCAGCAACCTCAGGCGGTCGTGGTTTTGTGACCACCTCTAACAACAACTTCAGACTGTTAGAAATTAACATCGTCTTTGGTACTATTTCCTCGTCAGCCGATCTTTAAAACAAAATGCCTCTAAAAAAAAATTGAGACAAAGGTAAATAGTGGCCATCTTCCTAAAAATTTGAACCACAGACGTTCATAAAAAATAACCGTCTCCATGGGTCTTCAGAGGTGGACCTTTATAACGTCCATCTCAAAAACTGGCTTTGTGCATGTTTCCGAGGTAGCATGCATGCGGATATGTTGTTAATGCAACTAGAAAGTGTAGATCATGCACGAGTCCATCACGCACGCGTCCACACCCAGTCTGTGTCCACACCCACATGTCTAGTCAAGGGAAACCAACCGTCTCCGTGTATATAAACCCGTTCGGCCTCATCCTCTCTTTCAGGAGCATCTCCCCCATTCTGTCTAGTCAACAAAACCAATCCGCACCTTCCGCGAGCACAAAAGCTCCTTCCATAGCACCACCCTCCCCTTAGTTGCGCCATGAAGCATACCTGTGGACACGAGACGGAGGTGAAGCCAGTTGGAGGCACAGTAGATGGATCGGTCATCGCCGATGTGGCGGGTCCGGCTTCTCTGGGAACACACACCGCTCGTCACCGCATCGTCGTTGTTTCAGGCTCCATCCAGCCAATCAACATTGCCGTCGAGCAGCAGGTGAATGACAACATCATTGTCGTCGTATGTGGAACGACAGTACCTTGGAAGGTATGATAGAGGTCGAGAGCAAGTAGGGAAGCTAGCGACGGCGTCCGTAGGCGGGATTGAGCACAAGAAAGCGTAGTGAGACACTCGAAGTACCTAGGTTCGGAGCCCTCTTACGAGGTAAAACTCCTACTCTTGCACGATCTGACTATCTGGATGAACACGAGAACTACAAGGGATCCTCAAGCTATATGAATGCTACCAATCTAACAGAGTCCAACCGATGTATGTATGCATGTGTATGTGAGAGAACTAGTAAGAGGCTAGCTTCTAGTGAACGTGTCCCTGAACAAGAGAGCCTCCCTAGGTCTTATAGACTTGATCCCAGGGAGAGAGAGAGAGGTGGCGACACCAAGGACATCCTGTTGATGTCAACTATAGTGCTACAAAATTGATCACAATACAAACTGTAGCTTGTATCATCCCGTCGATATCGATATCATCTGTACACTTGGCACTGTTGCCACACTGCCTTGATCTCCTAGTCTAGTCTTCTCGCTGTCGTCTTGTACGTGCCTGGGAATCCAATGCTTGTAGGCCTGATCGCTAGGACTAGCAGGCTGGGAGACATATGGCTTGGAGGATCCAATGTCGCTGGAGTGGAGCAGTCGGCCGCGGTCGAGCTGGAGCGAGGCGGCTGGCCAGATCGATCTTTGGAGCATTGATTGAACTAGAGTGGGGCAACCAACTAGAGCGAGCTGGCTTAGGAAGCATGCTGGGCTCAAGTGTCGGGCCTAGCCAGATGGATCCGGCCCAGCCGGGGGCAAGGGAGGTGAGCGGCCCAGCCGGGCGGACAACATGGGGGGCCATCCAGGGAAGAAGGAGCGGGTGCTCAGCCGGATGGGGCAAACGAAGTGGCCTAGCCGGGCTAGGGCGAGGGAGGCCCATCCGGATTGAGGAGAAGGCCTAGCCGTGGCGGAGTGGCCGAATGGAGGAGAAGGGCGGACCCAGCCGGGGCGCGAGATGATCCCTTTGATCCTGATTACATGTGCAGTATGTAGATTTTTCTGTAGTAGACCTAGGTTTATAGAACCTTAGGAAACAATTGATGTATGGAAATATAAGGAACTTCTACAAGACTTGTTGAGGAGGTTCTCTCTACATGCCATTGGGCATGGTTGCTTTGCACATCATCAAGAAGTTGTTTTGCAACATTCACTTGCTTCCCCATGAAGGTTCCTCCTGCTGCAGTATCTAGCATAGACTTAGACATTGGCTTAAGGGCATTATAAAATAAATATAATATAATCCATTCTTCCATCCCATGAGTAGGATAGTTCATGACCGCTTCCTTCATTCTCTCCCAAGCAAGCGCTAGTGGCTCGCAGTCTTCTTGTCTAAAACTTGTTATGTTGGACCTTAGCTGCATAGTCTTAGCTAGAGGGAAAAAATAAGTCATAAAAAGATTAGTACATTCCTTCCAATATGTAATAGTTCCTTTAGAAAAAGCTAGCAACCAGTTCTTAGCCTTTCCTCTTAAAGAGAAAGGAAATAAGCGTATTTTAACCGCATTAGAGTCAACATGTTTTATGCGCATCATGTCACATATCTCAGTGAATGTGTTTAGGTGCAAACATGAGTCGTTAGTAGCCGAGCCCCCAAATTGATTCTTCTGAACCAAACTCAAAAGGTTAGGCTTAATTTCATAAGTTTCCGCTTCAACAATGGGCTGAGTAATAGGTGCACGATAAAATCATCATTGTGAGTAGCATACTCCCCAAGCTTATTTTGATCCATGGCTCTTTTCTTTTTGGTATTTTTGGTACAAGAGAAAAAAATAAGTAAGTAACTATTTTTTTGGGGGTTTTCAATGGATAAAAAAGGTAGACTAATAACAATAAATAAACTAAAAACAAAAGTAAAACGAAAAACAAGGTCTCTAGTAACCTTACCAGGATAGCTAATTGCTTCCCCGACAACGACGCTAGAAAAAGGGTTGATACTTTTGATCTGGAATACGGATGCAGTATAGTAGTTTTTTTCCTAGTAGACCTAGATTTATCGAACCTTGGGAAACAATTGATGTATGGAAATATAAGGAACTTCTACAAGACTTTTTTACTCATTTTACCTTACATTTATTGGACCTTTCTAGTTTACTTTGAATCGTTGGCTGTTGCAATGGATGGAAATAGGCCAGAGTTGAAGATTCACCTACAACTGCACATATATATATGGGATAAAGATAGTAATAAGCATATTCATATGTGAAATGATATAATATAAATAGGGTTATGGGCAGAACATCCATAAACACTAAATCCCCTGCGAGCCATAGGCATAGAAGTAGTCTTTTGATCCAACCGTTATACCACGAAGCACCGAGTTATAACAATTATTAAGTAAAATACAGATCAAAGTCTTAAGAATGGTGATGTTGCTATTACTCCCAAGTGGATCTCTAAATGAAGATCGTACTCCCCTTGCTATCACTAGGTTTCACATGAAGTCGTTATTCACCACTCATCTCACCTCAAGCCTTTATCAATCTCTGGGATCTTGGGTACCTACAAGTCCATGGATTAAGATAAGAGACAAACAAACAAAGATACATATCTCTTATTCAATCACCACACAATATTTCCATGTATTAGATGAACATAATTGCTATGAGGTTTCACCCCACCGCAGCTCATGAGAACTACTCACTCATAACAATATGACCAAGGATAGAGAACATTGTGCAAAAAACTTAGATTGAAATCAAATGCTCTTACAATGGTCACCAAATCACAAGGAGATCTCAAGTACAAGATGATGGCTATGGCTATGGATTGAATGGACAATGGAGAGGATGAACTATGGTGGTGTTCACTATAAGAAAAGTTTCCTTCCGCAACGACTTGGCCCGACGGTGTTGTAAAAGGCACGTCTTCCACGACAAATTTCTCAGCTCGTCCGT
Organism: Avena insularis; assembly: GCA_023614405.1. Classification (NCBI taxonomy): domain Eukaryota; kingdom Viridiplantae; phylum Streptophyta; class Magnoliopsida; order Poales; family Poaceae; genus Avena; species Avena insularis. The sequence continues at coordinate 475,514,044 of CM042694.1, forward strand.
GGCCGATGGAAAACTTTTTTTTCCGGTTTCGCGACCCTCTACTATGATGGAACCACTAAAAATGTGGAGGAAGCTCGGATGACCTATGGCAGAAGCAAGATTTTTGTTTCCTCGTATGATGTTGACTCGCCGAAGTGTTTTGAGGCGTGTAGGTCCCATACGTTAGTGTCTCTAGCAGACCATACTTTTCGATTGCGCCTCCCTGATTTGAACTCGATACGTTGCTCGATGCGTCTGCCATTTAGTCAGACTGCTAGGTCCCATATGTCAGCCTCTCGTTCGAAGAATCGTGTGTATGATGAATTTTTTCCTTCACTCGCGCTACCCTTTTCCAAAGTTGATAGCGTTACTCGATGCATCTACCATTTAATCAAGCTGATGGGACCCACATGGCATCCTCTCATTAGAAGAAACATGTGTATGGTGGATTTTTTTTCCTTCGCTCGTGTTATCCTGTTCTGAAGTTGATAGCGCTGCTCGATGCATCCACCTTTAATCAACCTCATGGGCCCCACATGTCATCCACTCATTAGAAGAAACATGTGTATGATGGATTTTTTGCCCTCGGTCACGCATTCGTGTTTCGAACTTAATAGCGTTGCTCGCTGCATCAGCCATTTATTCAGGTTGGTGGGTCCCCTATGTCAGCCTCACATTAGAAGAATCGTGGGTATGATGGAATTTTTTTCTTATCTAGCGCTACCATGTTCCGAACTAGATAGCGTTGCTCGACAAATCTGCTGTTTGCTCACGTTGTTGGGTCCCTCATTTCAGCCTCTCATTACAAGAAACGTGTGCATGCTGAACTTTTTTCTCGCTCGTGCCTCCCTGTTTCAAACTAGCAACGTTGCTCGATGCAGCATCTGTATAAGGTCGTGCTGCTGGGTCCCACATATCAACCTCTCTATAAATGAAACGTGTGTATGATGGAATTTTTTTGGCCATGTCTGCTGTTTTGACCTTGGCAACTTGCTAGGTCCCAGATGTCAACAACATCTATGCAGGAAACGTGTCTATGCTAGGTCCCAGCTGACAACCTCTATTTGAAAGAAGCGTGTGTATGTTGGACTTTTTTTGGGTCCTAGATGTCAGCCTTAGAGAACAAAAAATGCTCATAAAGGCCGAATTAAAAAGATTATGATCTAACTCGGGGCGGAGTCTCTATTCGTCATGGCTTATATTCCATCGGCTCACTCCTAAATTGAACGGGCTATGGTCGGTGGCCACAAAACCACAAAAAGTCCGAATTAGAAGGTATTGGGCTATGCTTGGGGCTGATAGGCTAATTTCATGGGATATACTTGGGCCTGCTGGGTCCGACATGCCAGCTTCTCTTTAAATGCAACGTGTGTATGATGGACTTTTTTTTCGGCCATGTCCGCTGTTTTCACCATGACAGCCGTGTATGGTCTTACTGCTGGGGCCCTTATGTCAGCCTCTCTGGCATGTTATGGCTTGTGGGTCCCTGATGTAGCCTTATATGTTCTGTGTGGTGGGTCCCTGATGCTTGCCTCTCTATACAAGTATTAAACTTTTTTCGAACCCACCCTCAAAACAAACTCGTGGGACGCTGCATGCTGGTGGGTCCGTGATGTCAGCCTCTTCATAATGCGATATTGCTAGAAGAAAAAATGTAAACCAAGATACACACATAGGCGATTCAAACAAAAGACCTTCAAATCAAATAAACATAAACTGAGTGCGTTGCCACTACAACAAAGATATTTATAGAATAAATATCATTAAAATTTTATTAGTACTACAACTTATGTATTAGTCTTCTTTAAAATATTTTGTGTGTCTATGTTTATCTCTTTTAAAATATAAAAGGGCAGCACTCCTGGCATCTCAATTTATAAAATACTACATAATGGAGTATTTTCTTAAAAACATGGGTAGGCAAAGTTTTTTATCTATTTTAAGAGGTGGGGGCAATGCCCAAAAGACCAAATTAAAAAGAGTTGGCTATTCTACATAGGCTGCTCTACATGGGTTATACTCCACTAGTCATTAACCCATGCACACTAAAAATTCACATTAATATTATAAATATTAAGAATTTCAAAATACATGAAGTCAACATTTCAATTTGTATCTGTTCAAAATACAATATTTTACTTGGTTTCCAGAAAAACACCAATATGATCATGTGCATTTCACAATCGAGATGAGGTGGTTTTACGTGTGTGTTTTTCTTTATGGTAGGAGGATCACATTCTAGTGAATTAGATTTATTACTGATGTTGATCATTGTTTACACACGATTTTTATTTTAAATGGCTATGACTTTATTACAAATAGAAATCCTATGTATATTGCATCTCTAAGGCACACATATGTATGCAATATCAAGTATTAAGTTCTCATCTAAATATTTAGTTGAATCATATAACTTTAAGATTGTGAAATATTCTTCCTGAAAATTTAATAGTATAATAGTATTAATTTCCTTAGCATCAATTGCAATATTTCTAGGTCTTCATCTTTTTATGGACAACATTAGTGCATATACACTTTTGAAAATTTCTAGAATAAGCTGTGTTAATTTTCTTTAATAAGTTGTTTTTATATATCTATTTTGTAGAATAGGGATTTTTTTGTGAACTCTACTTATGTCTAAAATCTATGGACATAAAAAAATGTTTGTCCTGTTAACATATCTCATTGTTGTGCAGTGTGTTGTTGATTCCAGCTTCTTCCATACTTCTTGTTTTAATGTAAACTTTTTTACTTTTAGAATAGAAAGTAATCTTTCTAAGTCTTACCCGTGAATTTTTATGTTATGCTGATGCAAGATGGCCACCTCTCGTCGCATGCATCTAGTGGCAGTGACCCGTATTTGGTAACACTCAACACTTTCTGGAGTTTAAACTGTGGAGCCATGGACTCAACCTGCCTCAGAGAGCTTTTCCAAGATTTCTGATTCCTACACACCAGAGTAGAAAATATGGTTTCCATCATTCTGGACTTCTGCAACACAGAATATTTTTGTGTGGATGTAGAGGTTAGAAAAAATGGAGTTATTTGATACTATATTGCTTGAAATGTCCATTATTTCACAGACACGTGCATATCTTATTTCATTCAGGGAGGACGTAACATTCTATTTGGAGAAAAAATCATGGTGCTTAAGCTAACATTCCTATGGACCAACATAATCTAGTATATGTAAAAGAAGAGTTTGTTGAATAAGATAGTGGTTTATATGTGTAAAAATGAATTGATAGTTGGCAACTCAGCCTTCTGTTTCCTGAGACGAATAACCATTAGCAGTTAGTTATTTCTTGTTACTTCTCCCAGTCATGCTATTACTTAGACCCGTTAGTAGTACACCATTTATACATTGTGGGAAGTAGATGTGAAATACATGTAGAAATGTCTTGGCATCCATACAGATTTTGCACACCGATCACTGTAAACATTGATTACAGCTTTAGTTCCAACTCATCTCCGTAAACATCTCTGAAAAAATTGAGCTCTAAAAATAGAACCATGTTTACTAAAACCATCATAAACTCTAAAGGTATATCCTGTTTTCTTAAAAGGATGTGCCTTTTATTCGTGAGGCCAGAGATTAGTGAGTACAACTCTGCAATTTAACATACTAATTAATCGGAGAGGAAAGAAACCTTTCGGAATTAATGGTGTTTGGTTGTGGCTTCAACATGCACATGCACGTCCTCTGTCTTGACTCTTGAGCATTGACATGGACACCACGAACGCCCAGCTATAGGGCTCTTCCAACGCTGTTCAGGAGCGATGGATTCCTATCTGGTTGGGTGATCAATCGGTTTAGAAAACTCGTTGGTCTTCTAGCTTGTCGAGATGTCGAGGTTACTGTTCGTAGTACTATACTGCTTAAGAGAAACACTTGATCAGATCTGCTTCTCCTGATATGGCTGCTAAGACTTGTGATTTTGCTAGAATTCCTCGAGAAGTTAGATCAATCTACCACACATACTGTAGCATTTTTCCCCTGATACTTAGAAGGATCGATTAAGATTAATACTTTGATCAGATGCACTTCCGTTGTGAAGCCTGAAGGTCGCCCCCTCCTGTAGTCATGTTCGGGTGGGGAGGAAAGATGTGTGTCACATGCGGTACATGCATATCTGTCAGCTACTGCCGTAGTAGTTCCTTCGCTCGCGCTCACGGCCGGAAGACACCGCCGGCCGATTAATCTGCATCAATCTTCCGTCGGTACAGAACTGCTCTTCTAGAGCAGCTACAATACCATCAAGGGGAGATTCATATGCTAGATTGCAGCCTGGTCAGAACATGGAAGCCAAGAAGAATCGGAGGTTCAAGAGGAACGGGATTAGGGAGATGCAGGAAGGCATGAGGAGGAGACCCGCTGCGAGGCAGACGATGATGGGGGGAGAGATTTCTGTTCGTCGTCGTGTTTGTGCGGTGAAGTTGTTGCCGCGGAGTTCACCAAGGATACGTGCGCCGTGAAAAAACCGATGACACCACCGAAACATAACATTCATCCAATGGCTACAGATTGTTTATATTCAGATCGAACGGATAATTATCTCAGTTTTCCAGAATTAACATAGAGGCTTCTACGGTCACCACGAAACATAACATTCATCCAATGGCTACATATCGTTTATATTTAGATCAGACGAATAATTATCTCAGTTTTCTAGAATCAACGTGGAGGCTTCTACGGTGCCTCCAATTAGTAAATATAAGATAGTCTATGCTCCATGGGCTTCATACAAATTTTACTGGGTTGTGCTTAGCAGTCCCCTGACCCCTAAAAGGCCAAATTAATATGTTCTCGACTATGCTCCATGAGCTCCTTTCTCAAATTTCACTAGGCTATGGTCAATAGTCCTCTGCCCCCAAAAATACCGAATAAAAATGTTCTAGGCTCAAGAGGGGCCAAATGAGCTACTAGATTTCTTCTCCTGGTTAATAAAAATTGCATGGTGATGTGCTCGGTCGGATTCGAAACAAAGACCTCAGAGAGGGAGGGGAAAGCGATAATTCTTTTTGGCAGCTATTCATGTCAAAATTCAGTAGTACAGAATAAGGTAGAAAAAATATCAACAGATTCGAAGTTCATATTCAGGAGCACTTGACCAATTCAGCAGCATTTCTGAAGTGACCAATTCAGCAATACAGACAATGAAATACAATAGTAGTATAGAGAGAACCAGTTCTTGTTTCAGCTCTAAAAAACTTGTCGCGTGATTAGTTTGTCGTTTTCACCAAATACACTCGACCATTGGAGTAAATAAAACTGATGATCAAGTATGCTTTGAGTACCTTCTTCTCACACCAATGCCTGTGTGACCCCCCCGTATGCAACCCAAAATGACCAAGTCTCATCTAGATTGTGACACGGCCATGTTTCAAAACAAAAGAAAGACTATCTACTGCCCTTGATTTAAACAAGTACTAGTACATCAGTATTAGTTCCACAAAATGCTTTAGTAATAGCAACGATAGAACATTTGAAAGATTCAGTAGCTTTCCTTCTTGAAATTCAATAGCAGTATAGAGAGAATCAGTTCTTGTTCTAGCTAAAAAAACTTGGCGCACGATCAGTTTGGTCTATTCTCCAAAGAGACTTGATCATCGGAGCAAGCAAAACTGACGACCAAGTTTGCTTCTATGTGAATACCTCCTCCTTACGTCAATGCCTGTGTGATCGCCCATATGCAATCCAAACTACCCAAGACTCATGTAGATAATTGTGATAATGCAAAGTTTTAAAAGAAAAGCAAGACAATATGATGCACTTCATCTAAACAAGTACCAGTACATCACAGTTTGTTCTAAAAAATATTGTACTAATAGTAATGACATAGCATTTGACAGATTCAGTAGCATTTGAAAGATCCAGCAGTATAGAATAAGACCGTGAAAATATAACACAGATTCCCGGTTCATATTCAGCAACACTTGACAGAGTGAACACAACATTCAAAGTGACCGTTTGGCAGTACACAGACAGTGACCAAAAGAATTGACAGATTCAGCAATGCGGACATTTAAATTCAGTAGATGTAGAAAGGCCTGATTCAAAAGGAAAGCAAGACCATATTCTGCACTCAGCCGATCGATCTGAACAAGTACCGAACAAAACTTTTGACAGGTGATATGTCGTAAACATATCTATAATTTTTGATGCTTCATGCTTGTTTTATATCAACTTTCTTATGTTTTGTTCACACTTCGAGGTTTTTTTATACATTTTCTGGAACTAACCTATTGACAAGATGCCCCAGTGCCAGTTGCCTGTTTTCTGCTGTTTTTGGTTTCAGAAAAGCTAGTAAGGAAATATTCTCGGAATTGGATAGGACAAAAGCCAAAGCCAATATTTTACTCGAAGCAACACAGAGTCCGAAGGGGAGACGGAGTGGTGCACCAGGGTGGCCACACCTGGTGGCCGCGCGGCTAGGGGGCGCACCACCAGGTGGTGTGGCCCCTGGAGCTCCACCGACCTTGCACCTTCGCCTATAAAAGTACCCCGGGACGAAAACCCTAGGGACCCGATCAAAAATCCACGAAAGAGTCTATAGCTACTGCCATCTCCATCCCTAGATCAGGGGGATCCGAAGCTCTTCCTGGCACCCTGTCGGAGGGGAGAGATCATCCTTGAGGCCTACTTCATCACCATGCTAGCCTTAGGAGTGATGCGTGAGTAGTTCACCCTTGGACTATGGGTCCATACAGTAGCTAGATGGTTGGTTCTCCTTTGTGCTATCATGTTTAGATCTTGTGAGCTCCGTTCATGATCAAGATCATCTATTTGTAATCCTTCATGTTGTGTTTGCGAGGATCCGATGGATATTGAGATACTATGTCATATTGATTATTGATTCTATCATGTCTATGTTATTTGTGATCTTGCATGCCCTCTGTTACTAGTAGCTATCTTGGCCAAGTAATGCTTGTAACTCCAAGAGGGAGTATTTATGCTCGATAGTGGGTTCATGCCTCTAGTAATGTAGGGAAGTGACAGAAATCTCTAAGGTTGTAGATGTGTTGTTGCTACTAGGGAAAAAACAACAATCCTTTGTCCATGGGGCAATCATATTGTTTACTTTACACACTTTCCTTAATGCAATTATCTGTTGCTTGCAACTTAATACTGGAAGGGGTTCGGATGATAACCTGAAGGTGGATTATTAGTCATAGATGCAGTTGGATTATGGTCTATGTATTATATTGTAATGCCCAATAAAATATCGTAGGAGTCAAGATGTCTAGTATATGCATTGTTATGCTTTCTCAATCTGTCAATTGCCCCGCTGTAATTTGTTCATCCAACATGCTATTTGTCTAGTGAACTATGGACCCCATTCCATTCCTTTACCATTGATATACCATCTACTGTTTACCGTTAACTATTTACTTTCTGCAAGCAATTACTATGTTCCACACTATACGTTTAGTCCTTTGTTTTCAGCAAAACCAGTGAGATTGACAACCTCATTGTAAGTTGGGGCAAAGTTCTGTGGTTGTGTTGTGCAGGATTCCAAGTTGTTAGCAACACCTTGGAGTTGTTTCCTTACTCCTACTGGTTCGATAACCTTGGTTTCATAACTGAGGGAAAACTTGCTAGTGTGCTCATCATACATTCCTCTTGGGGTTCCCAACAAGCTCTACATATTTGGAGCCATCGAGCACTTTTTCTGGCGTCGTTGCTGGGGAGTTAAGAACAACTTCAATCTCTTCCTCCTCGTCAATCACTTTTCAGGGAGAAAGAAGATTCTTGCAAGGGGAGTCTCTCACAACAAATCTCTTTACTTTGTTTTTCTTTTGCTTAGTTTATTTTGCTTTGTTTGCTTGTTTCTTCTTTTTATCAAAAACACAAAAAATTAGTTGTACTGGTTTGCTTCTCTTTTATTAAAAACACAAAAAAATAGTTCTAAAAAAATATAGAATTTTTTTCACTTCAAGTTGCTTTTATGTCTAGCATTGCTCCAATCACTATGTCACCTAAGGAGATGATTTTTACTTTCAAACAAGGAATTGAAGAGAGTTTGAAAGAAGCTTGGTCTAGAATTTCTGAGTTACATGAAAAAACTGAACCTAAAATGACTCAACGCTTGTTTCTTAGCAGTTTCAAATTTGGTATTGCCCTTTGTTATAGATATGCTTTAGATGCTGTAATAGGAGGAGATTTCCTCCAGTGCAATGAGGGTGAAGCTTTTAATGCCATAAAAAAGTTGGTTGCAACATATGACTTTCCTAGCAAATCTGATTCCTCATTTACAAACATTATTGCTAGATTAAACACTCTTGAGACCAACACAGCTAGTTTAAAAGAATGTTATAACATGCTTAGAGAGTATCATGAATATGTTCCAATAAATTCTGAATCTTGAAAATGGCTTCCTATAGTAAAAGTTGTTATAAATAACGAAACATTTTATGCTCGTTGTGATATCATGTCTGAATTATGTCTTATGCCTAAAGATATCTATGAACCTTTGAATCTTTGGGGACTTTCTGAAGGAGGAGAAGAAATAACTCTTACCAATAATGCCACAATATTACCCATTGGAATAGCTGAAGGAGTGTTTACAAATATCCTAGGGAAAGTGGTGTCTACTGATTATCTTGTTATTGAATGTATAGGAAAAGGACAAATTACACTTGGAAGATCCCTACTTAAACTCCTTAGAGCAATAATAGATGTGGGAAAAGGCATCATCATTTTGCCTCTCCACCAAACAATCATACATTCCCTAAAGATAAGAATAAAGGTAAGAAAGGTAGGGGCAAGAAAATTGATCTTAATGCTTCTTCATTTGAAAATACTTGAATCTTGCTTCCTATGCCTAGCTGAAAGGCGTTAAAGAAAAGCACTATTGGGAGATAACCCAAATTATTTTTACTTTCAGTAAGTTTTTATTTTGTTGAGTATTGGAAGTTATTTCTTTAGTAATAACCTCTCCTTATCTTTTTTGTGTGGTTTTTGTGCCAAGAATAACCTCTAATGAGAGAGAAGTAAGACTTGGGAAAGTTGCTGTTCTGATACAGATTTTTTGTGCTTCACTATAAAAAATCATGAAAAATCCTTGTATGTCAGATTGAGCTGTAATTTTCTGTGCTTATTCCCCAGGTTTTTATATAACTTTCGTTAGTTTAGCACTTTTCGATTTGAGCAACAGAAGGTCTTTGAAAAAATCGGTTTTTACCTGCTGGTCTATTTTGACAGATTTCTACCATTATTTGCAGTTGCCTCTTAATCCCTTTCTCTTTGAGTTCTCTATGATCACTTGAGCTTTTAGAAGGAATTGCTACAGTAGCTTGTGTTTTAATGGAAGTTTTACTTGTGTTGAAACTAAACCCAAAGACTTATTATCTTGAATACACTAATGTTGCTAATGAAGATTGTGTGAAGTTTTGTATGAAGGAAATTTTCAAGTGTAGGGAAGAATAATGTGATGAGATGAAGTATGGACAAAAGCTCAAGCTTGGGGATGCCACCCGTGTCACCCCAAGAAATATTCAATAAGTACAAGCGTCAAAGCTTGGGGATGCCCAAGGCATCTCCTTCTTCATCAATAAAAATCTCAGGTTTTCTTCCAAAACACTTCATTTTATTGTTTCATGCACAATTGTGTTGTTCTTGGAGCGTCTTTGTTTTTGTTTTTAGTTTTCTTTTGTTTGGTTTGCTTAAATAAATTAGTTGGACCCCCATGTTCATATGTGGTTTCAAATAAGTTGATTGGTGTTGGAAAAGAGTAGGAAGCTTCATGCTTATAAGTGGTACAAAAGGAGCTTGTTTTGACTGTGGCCTAGACTTTACCATGTCATGTTTGATATTACTTTGACCTTATGCTTAGTGATTATTGCTATAGCATGACTTGTTCCAAACAATTGAGATTGCTTAATGTGCCACAAAAGGATCATGCGTTGTTTTAGCATACAAAAGCATAATATTGTGGTATTCTCCTTTTGATGCTTTATTTGGGTTGACTTGGCACATGCTTACACCATGTTAAGACTATGAACCAGTCACCTTAGCCTCGATGATCGTTTAGTTTTTGACTTGTAATATCACTTTATGCTTTAATTAATAATGTTTTATCGCTTTGCATGATTATGGCCATTATTTCTCTCTTAGTGGGCCGCTCCCAGTCTTTTGCTAGCCTCCACCTATACCAAGTATGAGTTCCACTCATGCATCCAACCTCCAAGAAAACCAAGTTATTCCAAAGAGTCCACTATAAATTCCTATGCATGGTGTGTTACACCATTCCAAGTATATTCATGTTTTTATCTACCTTCCAAATTAAACTTATTATGTGAAAATTAGTGATTAAAGCTCTCACAAACTTGATGGCACACTTTATTTTCTTACACTTAATAAACTTGAACCATTGTGTCCATCTATGTTGTTTATATGCTTGCACTTTATAAGTTGTGAATTAGCAGAACCATGCTGCCATGAGGAACGCTTTCAACATTGCACTTATTATTTAGATGATATCATGTTCTTTTGTTTATGGATCCCGGTGGTGTGAAATAAAAGGGGAGCTTGTAAGCTCATGGAGTTTGTATGTGTGTTAGAGAAACGCCTGGGTGGCTAGCCTAAGCCATGCCTAATCATGGTGGAAACTTGCAGCTTAACCATAGTGAGCATTCTGTGAAGCATCCTCATTAAAAACCTATGCAAATAGCAAATAAAAAGATCGCTGAGATGCTCATTGTCTGTTACCTTGTCATTTTGATATGGCATAGCTCCTGTGTCATGGGGCAAGGGGTACCCCGTTGGCGGTTCTCTATTATACACATGTACTTACAATGACAAGAACTTACTTGTGACTAAAGTTGAGTAGCATGAGGTTTGGTACTCGTAAGCAAGGGGCATGAGATTTTCAACTTATAACTTGTCAAGCATATCTTCATATTTGTGTCACTTTAACCTTAATCACCTCAAGATGCTTATGATAGGGGCAATGAGAGCTGAAAGCTAATAAGTACCATAATTTTTGGAAGCTCTTTATGAAACTTGAATCCCTGCTTCCCTTTGCGAAGGGCCTTTCTTTTTTACTTTTATGTTGAGTCTCCATCTTATATCTTTATGCACCAATTGAGAGAGCATAGTGGTCATTCTTAGTTTAATGTGCATTGTCCCAAAACTTGTTTATTGATTCATAACTTTGATATTGCTTGCTCTTATATTATTTGTATCTAGTCACCCTTATGAACTTTGAAGGTGTCCTATGCATTTATGTTTTGCTATACCATGAGGGACAAGCTGAATACCACTCTTATTATGTTTTCTATATGTGACACAAACAAACGACTTTCAATGCATTGTTATTCATGATCTTTTGTTTGTACCTTTTCATGTTACAACATAGTTGCTATGTCTTATTGTTAGAACTCTATCTTTCATGCTTATGTTTAGAATACTTTGATCCCAGCTATCAATGCTATGCAAATATCTTGATCAAGATTGTGATGGTGCATGTCACCTCAAAAATTATTCTTTTTATCACTTACCTACTCGAGGACGAGCAGGAGTTAAGCTTGGGGATGCTTGATATGTCGTAAACGTATCTATAATTTTTGATGCTCCATGCTTGTTTTATATCAACTTTCTTATGTTTTGTTCACACTTCGAGGTATTTTTATACATTTTCTAGAACAAACCTATTGACAAGATGCCATAGTGCCAGTTGCCTGTTTTCTGCTGTTTTTGGTTTTAGAAAAGCTAGTAAGGAAATATTCTTGGAATTAGACGGGACAAAAGCCAAAGTCAATATTTTACTCGAAGCAACACGGAGTCCGAAGGGGAGACAAAGTGGCGCACTAGGGTGGCCACACCTGGTGGCCGCGCGGCCAGGGGCGCGCCACCAGGTTGTGTGGGCCCCCTAGAGCTCCACGGACCTTGCCCTTTCGCCTATAAAAGTACCCCGGGACGAATACCCTAGGGACCCGATCAAAAATCCACGAAAGAGTCTATAGCCGCTATCATCTCCATCCCTAGATTAGGGGGATCTGAAGGTCTTTCCGGCACCCTGTCGGAGGGGAGAGATCACCCTAGAGGTCAGGATGTAAATGGAAAGATTGCTGGACGATGTGGTCACGTCCACTTCTGCCACATAAATATATATGGGACTTTTTGGCAGCCACAACTAATTTGGTGGGGTTTATGCAGGTTTGGTGGTTACCGCATGTCCACACCCGGGCTGCTATACAGCAACGGCTCCTCCTGCTCTACTTCTGATGATTCTTTTTATGTGCGATAGAGTTTACACAGCAGAATAATCACACTAAATCATGACAGGGATACACAACAGAATACATAACATTAAATTACAAAGATTTTTCAAATTAGAACCAGGATCTGCCATCATCCCAACATTAAAAGACATGAACATAAGAAGACAAGAATTCAAATTAGAACTGGGAACTGGGATACATGTTCGTGAACATAAAAAGAGAAGCATATACATATAATCACTTAAGAACTGGTAGCAGTATCATAAATTCGAACAGACTGGCATTCCCAGAAACCTAAGCAAAGACATATTTCCAAACTGGCAACCATCAAGTTCTTGCAGCTTTCAGAAATTCCACAACAAGGAAATAAGGTACTTGCAACTTTTAGAAATTCAGTTCATGAACATCTGACATGAATGTACAATTGGAAGAGCAGATTGAACACAACTCTTTTCTAATAAGCTCATAAATATGTAGCCTACAGCAACAAACAAGTATATCGAATGAGCATCATGAACATAATTCTCTTCCAATAGACTCATCGACATGTAGCCTGCAGTAATGAACAAACAAAATTAATTTGGGGATTACATACCATGGGAGAAAATGATATATAGTTCAATTATAAGGATCATCATCTCCGACTGAAAGTAAGTATGGTGCATTCAAAAAATTGACAATCTAGGAAACCTGAACATAGACGAATAGAAGCAACTAGTTCCAAAACGGCAACCATCAGAAAATTAGGTACTTGCAAGTTACAAAAATTCCACAACAGAACATAAAGAGAACATACCTCCTCACAAATCAGTATCATCAGCAATATCAGCAAGTGACTCAAAATGTTTGAACCAATCCTATAGGAAGATCAAGGCTTCGACGGTGCTACTTTTTAACCTACTTCTGTAATCACTTATGACCTATTGTCCGGTACTAAAAGCCGATTCAGATGGCACCACTGAAGCAGGCACAACAAGAACATCACGAGCTATGCGAGAAAGGACAAGGTACTTTGAAGAGTGAAGGGCCCACCATTCAAGAATGTTGAAATCATCTTTGCATGGGAAGGTTTCCTCTTGCAGATATCTATCAAGCTCATTGGTAGGTTAGAGCTGCTGCTTGCTCAAATATATAGTATTTACATCCTAGTCCTAGTCATTGGTAGGTTGCAGAAATCCCTCCAAATAGTAGAGGTTAACCTGCGTACTTTATGTCCTAGTCCTAGTAATGGCAATATATAGTATTTGTAAGAACAATGTAACCAAAGCATAAAGAATAGTTGTTGTAGTTGTAAGAACATTTGAAAGTTAGCTCACCACATGAATGTTTTTTTTCTGGTACCACCCAATAGAGAAGTCGTTGGAGATGGTGACAACGACATAGATGGTGACAGTGACGCAGATGGTAACCTCCCCGATGACTTGGCCCTTTTTTGTGAAGGGGAACTTTCATCCCTCTCTGAGAGCGACCTCCTTCTTTTTGAGTCTGCCACACTTGCTAGAATGCCAATTCGAGATCTCAACATATTCACCGCTGGTGAACTCACTAATGGTAACCTTGCCAAAGGAGACCCAGTCACTCTCTGACTCAACTTTGTAGTTGAAGGAGAACCTCCTCCCTAGATAAGAAAACAAAGGAAATTCAGAACATGCTAATTTCAACTATTGTAGCTCGCAGATGGATGGAGAGGGACTCACCTCTGCTCTGACCATCTTCAATTCCCGTATTTTCACTGACTTCTTTATACTATCCTTTATCTCTTTCCTCCTAACCTCCACCTCCAACTTCCTCCTCTTCTTGTCCTCTTGCTTCTGCCTCCTCTCCTCTTGCTTCTGCTTCCTTTCCTCTTTGTTTCTCAATCTGCACTCAAATAGCGGTAATCAAAATTGAGGAGAATACGAATAAATAGAGCAATGAAAAGACGAAGGATGAGGGACTCACTTTTGCTGCTCATCGATTGAATCCCACACCTGTCGCTTCTCATCGATAGCTTCCCAAATCAGCCTCTGCTTGTCCACGTCAGCCTCAGGATTCACTTCTTTGTCCAAGAGCTCGGTTGGACCAGAAGCTTCACCTTGCCCTGCACGAAGCATAGTGTCATGGCTCATGAAATACCAAGTAAGTGCAGCTTAATTTCTGGATTTTCCTGGCATTGCTAACTCCTTTTTTTTCCAGATAAAAGTATTAGCATTATATTCAGAGACCGAGGAGTTCCCAAAAATAAAACCAGGACACATCACAAAGAGAAATCACATAAATAGCTTTCTTGTTTGGTCACCATCATTATAATTTTTTTCCCAACAATCAGTAGCTTTGCTCTTGCAATTTTCTTGGGCCTAGGTTTCTCAACGACTGGTTTGGAACTACTGCGTGTGAAACAAGGGTTTTCACTGAAGAGAAAAAGTATTAGCATTGTTGATTTCTTAATCAAACACTAACCAATCCTAGCTGCTAGCCTACAAAGAGGAAATTGAGTCCCTGAAGCTAGGTAGCTAGCTAGCACAGCCAAATCCGCAGATCACATCAACACAAGGAGAGAAAAATATGAATCGTGACCTTTTTACCCAAATCAAATCTAGCACAGCCAAACGAAAAATCACATCAGAACAACTAGCTAGCTGTTGATGTTGGTGAAATTAACTTAATCGACATGGCAAGGCAGCAGTTCCTCGGGATGTATGCACACCTGAGCTCGCGGGCGGTAAGCCATTGTTCTGCATGGTGGAGATCCTGGTCGTCCCCGGTTCACCCGAGTGTTGTAACACCCTCGAATCGGCCCTATGCAAGTTTTAGCCCTTTTCACCAAACCCGCATAGAAACGATTCAAGGACGTCCACCAGGCACTTTCATGCGGGTGAAAAACGAAGTAATACCATTACACAACTGTCCTCGATGGGACCCACAGCACAAATATATATACAACACGACTCCATGAGTCAAGAACACAGATATACAGTACAAAGATCCAAATCACGTTTAAAATGATACAGCGTCCGAGTACGGACAAGATGCAAATTGGGCTAAGAGCCCTGAAGAATAACCGATGGTGTCCATAACCCTGCCTAGGCCAAGCCGGAAGGGTAACCCTGCTAACAACGTCGATCTCAAACCTGCTAAAACAAAAGGGGTGCCGACAAAGGGCAAAGGAAAAAGAGGAGCGTCAGTACTGAGGCCAGTACACGGCGAGGCTAGAATTCGGCGGCTCTCGCCTACATAGGTATGGTGGACTGAAGCGGCAGCGAAGCATGCACTATACAACCTATAGAGACTCGATACGACTGTCGGCTATGAGAGAGGGGTAAGAAAGACCTATTCGGATCCAACCTGATACTAACACCAAACATACCCATCCTGGTATTTCCCCTCGAGACCAAACGAGGAAGTCAAACCGAGGAACTCACGCGGTTGACAGTTTTATTCATTCCATTATAGTTGCAACACTTACTAGTCAGATATAGATAGTATGAGTCATCCTGATAGCATAAGTAGTGGGCAGTTTTAGTTAACCATTCTGTTGTAGTTGCAGTACTTACTAGTCAGATACCATTAGCATGTGACATCCCAAACCCAACAGTTGTTAGCACTTTTATTTCATTCCATTGGAGTTGCGATACTTACTAGGCAGGTATAACATGACACGATACACCCCAGTTCCACCAGTTGTTGGCACTTTTATTATCCATTCCATTATAGTGAAGCTGATTACTAGTCACATATTAAGTCAAATTTATAGCACTACTTTAGTTATGCTTGTCTATGATTGAGATACTGTGCTCCAAGTCGTCCATAACCGTGGACACAGCTTTCAGAAAGACTTACCCTGCAGGGGTGCACAAATAGCAACACACACACGATCAACCTCGGAAAAACCAAATCAAAACCCAACGAGGCTTTCACGACAAAGCAATCACAGGATTCATAAAATATTTCAGGGGGCCACCCCACTAAGCTACCCGCAACGAAGTTGGCCTGCTCCGGAACGGACCTAGGGTTTGTGACGATGGCTGTAAACGACTGGGAACCCGAAAGTGTGACTGGGCTTGTCGATACCGCGAAAACGTGGCACGATCCAAAACAGTACAGGTGCTCCACGCACAATCTTAAATAAAGCAGTAAAGCATGGCATAAGTACAGGATAGTAATAAAGCCCCTAACTAGTTTGTGGCCCCAAGAAATAAGAAATGAATCAAGTTCTGGCTAAGGGGATTCATGGTCCCATATGCGGATAGTGCGATAGTCAAGGAACATGTATCAAGTACTCGGGGTCCTAGGGACACAAGTGAGCATGGAAAAACCAAATAACAACTATTGCCCACCGATGCCTCTGCATTAGTTATACCAACAATTTAATAGTTGTATTTAAAGTCATGATCATCTCCACCATTAAGCATCTCCACCAATTATCATGTGCCAACTTGCTGTCAATGGTGGAACGGCAACAACACGAAGAAACACATAAGCAAGCAACTATGACTCGCAAGGCTGACTATCTATTAAACAACAGGCAATAGGATGTGTCCATGGCAATATAGAGGCTGCAAGGAGTATAAATGGTGCATGAAAACTAAAGCATCGCAACCCGGATAGCAATAGATCAACAGGAGGAAGTAAAGACTATAAATGCAAAATAGGTAGAAAGAGGGAGGATGCTCGCCTAGGAAACACTGCTGAAGGTTCATATCCGGAGAACTTGTCGATACTCGCCTCAACTCATCGGCCTGATCCGCGAAGAAGCAAACACTAGAAGAAACACCGGATGCAATATTTAATACTACGGCAGAAGATCCGGCATGCTTATGATATGATGCATGGCATGGCACAGATGCGGTGCAATTAGGCAATATTAAGCGGAACCGGGGTCCCGATAATTAATTACACGGTTCAAGTTATTTAGAACCCCCACAATTTAAATGTTGTATTAACAGGGCGAAACATGGCATCGGTTTGCTACACCAATTTAAATGGAGTCCGGAATAAGACAAAATTATCCCGCATATTGACTCCATATTTAATTATGAGGTGAATTGGCAGAATGACCCCAAACCACAGACAAGTATGCATGCATGAACAATTTAATATGCAACATTTATATATAGCATTTATAAAATAGGGCTCGGAAAGGGGATCACATTAATGTTCGATGAACTTGGGTCCCGGGGGGTCGACAGGGTTCGGTCTTCGGATCCGAGTAGAAGAACTTGGCGTTCCGTGTAGACAATCTTCGGGTTCCGTATGGGCGATCTCGCCACCCAAGAAGGCAAACTTGGTGCTCGGATCCCTTTGTTTCCATGTCGATTATCTTGGTGATCTGACTTCGGGTGTCGGTGGAGAACTTGGTTCAACGTCGGGGTCTTCGGGTGGCATCCGACCAAAGAAACATGGTAGCCATGATAGATATCTCTCTCCACCTTCATGTGGTCTTGAGAAAAAAAAACATGGGCATACACTCGTCACACGGCCGAGAGGCATCAACACAATGACAGCAAACCGTGAGTGTGCTCACCAGCAGGAGAATGACTAACGCGCAGTACTCAGCCTGTGTTGACGATGGAACGACACACAACAGGACAACAAGGCAGCCGCGCTAGGGAAGGGCCCGCAGCGGCGGTGGCCGGAGGTTGACAGGAAGGAGGGGCAAGATCGGGAGGAGCTCCAGGAGGCGACCATGGCGGTGGTGTAGGGGCTCGTGGCCAAAGGGCGAGGCGAAGGCGGCGATGCGGGAATCAGGAAGCAGAGGCGCGCCGGGCGGAGGCACGGCGGTCGAGACGAGCCAGGCCTCGAGGTGGAGGAAGCCGGCGACGGTTGGGCGAGCTCCTGCAGCAGAGGGGAAGGCGACGGAGCGCTGCAGAGCCAGGGAGGAGAGGGTGATCGGGGAGGAGAGCCGCGACAGCGGTCACGGGAAGGCGCAGAGGGGCCCGGGGACAGAGGTTGCATGGCGCGGCGGAGGACGGCGGCCAGAGGCGAGCCCGGCGAGACCGAGGTAGAAGCAGGCGACCTTGAGCGGACGACGGGCACGACGCTCAGTGAGGCAGATCAGAGGAGGCGACGGCCAGAGCTTGGCGACAAGGAGACATTAACGCGGCCGCGCGTGATCGGTGACGAGGAGATGACCGCGACGACGCTGGGCAGCGGGGCTCTAGCGGCAAGGTGCTCGGCGAGGTCGTCGGTGACGCAGCCACACGCGGGAGGAGGACGAGAGGAAGGCCTGGCGGTGGGGCTTCGGGATCGAGAGGAGGATGTGGGGCTCGGGCCACGTCGGGGTGAGAAATTGCGGGGAGAGGAGATTGCGTGCGGGAGGGAAGGTCGAGGGAGGTGGGGCCGGGTTCGATGGAGATCCCGAGGGGGGGTTGTCGGCATAGGCTGGGTGTGTTGCATGCGGGCGTTGCCGTGTACCACACGCGGGGTAGGTGGTTCGGTCGATGTGTTCGCGTGCGAGGGAGTGCGGAAGGTGGTGGCGGCTGGGTGAGATGGTGTGCGGGGCTCGCACGAGCTGGCGACGCGGTGGGATGGTGGGCCAGGCGGGGGAGCGTGACGGGGTGGGTGGTGGCGAGGTGAGGCGCGCTGCTGCGTGTCTCCTAGTGGTGCTGGTTGCTGGCGGGTTGGGTCTAGGTAGAGCTAGGGTTAGGGTTTAGGTTTAATTGGAGGTGGCCGGCTGGGCTTTTGGGCCTGGCTGGCTGCCTCCCAAAAATAATATAACTTTTTATTTATTATTTAAAAGGCTTTTGTAATCAGTTTTTAGACAAATAAAATATTCAGGAAGACCTGGTTTTATGATTTGAAATTAAAGGAGGGATAATTAGAAAACAAAATAGGGTTTTTGCAAAGTACTTTTATGAACAAACATGCATGATGATGCACAAAGTAGAAACAACGGAGCAATTTTCTGGTAGTGGTTTTACCGGGGTGCTACAAGTGTCCTGACAGCGGCGGCAGGCGACGGAAGGTTTAGGACGCGCAGATCTTGAGGTGGGAGGCGATGGAAGGTTGAGGACGGCGGCGACAGGCAGCGGAAGGTTGATGGCAATGTGGAGGAGGTGGCAAGATAGGCCGAACACGTGCGTATGGGAGATGCGGCTAGCGACATTGGCGGCGGTGGCACCCTAAGTCCTAGGGCATGGCGTTGGGCAGTCCGGGGAGATGGGGTGTGTGGTGGTCTTTTGCAGGCTTTGTGGGTTTGCCACAAACGCCATATAAGTTAAGTGGTAGGCCACATACGCCATTTGGGCTCATTTTCGTGGGCGGCGTACGAGGGACCAGTGGACGCCGCTCCAATTTACATCCTGACCTGGAGGCCTTCTTCATCACCATGCCAGCCTCCGGAGTGATGCGTGAGTAGTTCACCCTTGGACTATGGGTCCATACAGTAGCTAGATGGTTGGTTCTCCTCCTTTTTGCTATCATGTTTAGATCTTGTGAGCTCCGTTCATGATCAAGATCATCTATTTGTAATCCTACATGTTGTGTTTGTGGGGATCCGATGGATATTGAGATACTATGTCAGATTGATTATTGATTCTATCATGTCTATGTTATTTGTGATCTTGCATGCTCTCCGTTACTAGTAGCTATCTTGGCCAAGTAATGCTTGTAACTTCAAGAGGGAGTATTTATGCTCGATAGTGGGTTCATGCCTCTAGTAATCTAGGGAAGTGACAGAAATCTCTAAGGTTGTAGATGTGCTGTTGCTACTAGGGAGAAAACAAAAATCCTTTGTCCATGGGGCAATCGTATTGTTTACATTACACACTTTGCTTAATGCAATTATTTCTTGCTTGCAATTTAATACTGGAAGGGGTTCGGATGATAACCTGAAGGTGGATTATTAGTCATAGATGCAGTTGGATTACGGTCTATGTATTATGTTGTAATGACCAATCAAATCTCATAGGAGTCAAGATGTCTAGTATATGCATTGTTATGCTTTCTCAATCTGTCAATTGCCCCGCTGTAATTTGTTCACCCAACATGCTATTTATCTTAAGGAGAAACACCTCTAGTGAACTATGGACCCTAGTCCATTCCTTTAGCATTGATATACCATCTACTGTTTATCATTTACTGTTTACTTTCTACAAGCAATTACTATCTTCCACACTATGTGTTTAATCCTTTGTTTTCAGCAAAACCAGTGAGATTGACAACCTCATTGTAAGTTGGGGCAAAGTTCTGTGGTTGTGTTGTGCAGGATTCCAAGTTGTTAGCAACACCTTGGAGTTGTTTCCTTACTCCTACTGGTTCGATAACCTTGGTTTTATAACTGAGGGAAAACTTGCTACTGTGCTCCTCATACCTTCCTCTTGGGGTTCCCAATGAGCTCTAGGGGTTCCCAACGAGCTCTACATATTTTGAGCCATCAACAGCTTCAGTAGCATTTGAAAGATTCAGCAATACATAATAAGAAAGAAAAATATCGACAGATTCCCAATTCACAATCAGTGGCACTTGGACATATTTAGTAGCATTTCAAAGTGACAGATTTAGTTTGCCCTTTTCTCTGAACACTCGTCGTTGGAAGAAACAAAATTGACGACAAAGTCTGCTTTTGTGTGCATGCCTCCTTCTCACATCAATGCATGTGTGTAACCTCCATAGGCAACTCAAAATGCCCAAAGACTCGTCTAGATTATGAGTTTATGACAAGGCCAAGTTACAAAAGAAAATCAAGACCATCTACTGCACTTGATCTAAACTGAGCTATCCTATTACATAGTATTACGATTACTTATGGTAGTTTGGTTCCAATTGTGGGCATTGCTGAAGCTCGAGATGAACCATAATGGAGTCTCCGGAGACTTCCATGCAATGTTGGTTGAGAAACCAATAGCTGCTTTTTTGTTATTTAGACTGAAGCAACATATTTTAGGAAACAGTGTATATACAAGTCCTATTGCATGGTGGGAGGTGTAAACACAGTTGCTTCTTCTCAAATATCCTGGGGCAACATCTGCACCGCCTACCGTAATGTTAATCAGATAGTTGAATCCAAGGAAAAGGGAATATGCTCCTAGGTCAGCAATCACTATCCATGGCTTAGGTGGATACAAGTAAGCAGTGTCCTTTGGGTACACCTTTCAGCCAAACCCAGTAGCATAGGTGCCAGAAGTGCGACTGCAGCGATCAAAACTATGATCAACAACAGGATTGCCATGACCATAATAAGTACCGCCATAAAACTCCTCATCAGTAACGCCCTCGATATGGATAATAAGAAGGCGGGGTTCATCTGCAGATATTGCTAAGAACCATAAACCAGGTTCATGCTCATCATCATCTATGGCATTATGGTTTCCCTCCTCGAGATGCGCGCCAAGTGGTGAGGGGAGAAAAATAGGACCTTGAAAAAGAAATGACAGCCAAATCAGCCAACACTAGTTTACATCCATTAAAACGGAAGCTAGTGTTTAGAGCAGGAATGGATCAAACTTACCAAAATTCAGATGATTCCAGACATAAACACTGCCACTCTTAGTGGCTGAAAACACTAGACCCTTGTGGATAAGTGCATCGATGTATCTGAAATAGCACTGGAGCTGGTTCTCAAGAACTGTCCATGCATACTCATCGCCATCAAGGGTAGAAATTGAGTAGTTGAAGATAGTGACAAGAGAGAAATATAAATAATCCACCACAGCTATGGGAGCTCGGCAAATAGCAATCTTCCGGAGGAGAATAGGGCGATCATTATGCATGAATGTAAATGGATTGTTGGTGGGTACAAACTCATTGACTTGTGGGAGAGGAACACATTGATGAGTGTAGACATTGACAAGCTCCCACTTGCACTCAGACCCAATAGTGGCGACCCAATCTCCATTGGCACCTACCCAATGCTTACCCATACAATTCGGGAACACATCAAAGGAGAACCTGTTTAGCGGTGTCAGCTTGCATGTCGTGCCCTTGCCCTCGAAGTACGCGTTGCATTCCCATGGTTTCTTAGTCACGTGAGAATCAAGAACATAGGGGAGGCCAAACGGCTGAGAAACATGTAAAGTTGCACTATATTTTGCCAAGTCAAGAAGATGTTTGGACGAACCGGCGAGGCTCGCAGTGATGACGTCGCATATGGTTATGAGTTCTTCAAGCGGGCCTTCGATAAAAACATCCTGGAACAACTCAGAATCATCATTGTCCTTGCTCGTTCCTGCCATCGCAAGGGAGCTGATGCAAGTTGGGACGGTGGCTTGATTTGGTTTTCTAGAAAAGAGGGAAGATCGATGGCGGCAGGCGGGACAAGGAGAAGAACAAACACTCTCATACTGTGCGGTGAACAAGATCGGAAAGCGTCATTGTGGAGGAGAAGAATGGCGGCGCTTGGCGTAGAGGTAGGGTAATGGGGAACTGGGGATAGAGCGTATAGGTGAGGTTGAATAAAATGAAAATGTACGCATGTTCCTCTGCTCCAGTTTCCTTCAAAATATATAGTACTACTCTACTCCAGTTCCCTCCATAATAAATATTTCTTATAAAATCAAAACGGAGTACTACTGAGTAATCGAATGTAGGGGTAGCTGTAGGAGTAGCGATCCACCTGTAATAATAATTTCTCCCATTCTCAAGCTCTTTTGTGGTACTAGTTTGCAACAAAAAACTCTTGTGTAATTTCTGGTCAAATTGATGGCCATGCCAATTTATAAGAAAAAAAATCATATATATGGATCGAAACAAAATATGCGGTGCGATTCCGATGTGTTTTATTTGTACTAATACTTACTTCACAAAACAACACGTTTTTTGCATCTGGGAATTTAATATGCTATTTTTGGACATAAAGGATCCAACCATACACTGGAAACGTTGTTTACCATTCCACGATGAACCCATCTACAAAATATGGGCACATTATCCTAAACTACAAAATATATATGAAATTTGGCCTTAGTTATATTTCTTGAAACACAAGAATGTTAATACATATAGTAGGCCATATTGCGAAACATGGTTTTTGAAAGGCTGCCAAAAAATTGTCCTTGTTTTGAAAACAATCAAACAAAAAATAACGAGTACTAATAACAAAAGGATTCACACGATGTTCTCCTGCATGTAATACTTTTCGTGAAGATAAACATGAGTTTTGACAACTGTTTAAAGATAAACGTGAGTGTGAACATTCTTGGATTTCAAGCCGAACGACCAAGGTCAAGGCCATATCTACATCATACTTTATGCCGATGATCCCGTATCCAAGAATTTGCATGGCGACAAATTTGGCCATATTTTGAAAGCAATCAAAGAGGAAGTAGTATGAAGAGTAGTGCATGATCATCTGCTCTCTCGAGAAGGAGATGAACCCGACTATTTTCTTTGCTCAATTTTATGGTCCTTTATGCTAAATGTATGGACCTCAGTGTAATTTTACCTTTTTAGGTCCTTGATGTAAAATGTACTCCTGATGTCTACACACTTCTATTCTTGTAGACAGTAGTTGGGCCTGCAAGTGCAGAGGTTTGTAGAACAGCAGCAAGTTTTCCCTTAAGTGGATCACCCAAGGTTTATCGAACTCAGGGAGGAAGTTGTCAAAGGTATCCCTGTCAAGCAACCCTGCAATCAAGATACAAGAAGTCTCTTGTGTCCCCAACACACCCAATACACTTGTCAGGCGTATAGGTGCACTAGTTCGGCGAAGAGATAGTGAAATACAAGTGGTATGGATAATTATAAGTGGTAACGGTGCCAGAAAATACTTTGATGACGTGGAAGAGACTAAAGGCAAACTGAAATAAAGATGGCAGCAAGCAAACAATAACAAATCTAGTTGCAAACAGTGTTTCAATGCTTAGAAACAAGGCCTAGGGATCATACTTTCGCTAGTGAACACTCTCATATAAATATCTTCTCTTCATGATACTACTCTGAACTACTCTCCGGTTGGACATTCTAATCCATGGTAGGGCTATAACAACACACCTCAAAGTTCACTTTCCCCATCTAGATAACCCCACACTGTCACCTTGAGCTCTAGATGGTTCCAACAAACACCACTATTTCATAGAAACATCCAACTCCAAATATAACTCATAACAAGTATTTGTAATCTCTAGCCTAAGTGCCACCATGGTGTGCACGCTGTCACTTTCACACACATGGGGAGAGAAGAGATCTAATAAAGCACTTGAGTAGCAAGGTAGATCTACTTGATTACAAAGCTCATGATGACAATATGATCATGCATAGAGAGAGAGATGAACACATAGCTACTGGTAGAACCTTTAGCCTCGAGGAAGAACTACTCCCTCCTCATCATGGAAATCAGCAACGGTGATGGAGATGGTGGTGGAGATCGATGGAGATGGCTCCAAGGGCACTTCCCCGTCCCGGCAGGGTGCCGGAACATATACTTTCTGTCCCCTGAATCTCCCCTTCGGTGGTGGCGGCGCTGCGGAACTTTTCGTGGCTGCAGGTTGTTCTCTTTTGGGTTTTTGCATCGGGAGGCATCTTATAGGCGAAGAGGTAAGGTCGGTGGGTGGCCAGGGGGCCCACACCATGCCCTGGCGTGGCCTAGGGTTGCCCGTGCCAAGGGGGGTGTGGCCACCCTGTGGCCCCTCTCCGTCTCATCTTCTGGCTCCGTGAGTCTTCCGGTAAAATATCGACTTTGGCTTTTGTCCGGTCCAATTTTGAGAATATTCATTTTCTGACTTTTCTGGAACCAAAAACAGAAGAAAACAGGCAACTGGCACTGTGGCATCTTGTTAATAGGTTAGTCCAACAAAGTGTATATAAATACTCCAAAGTGTGGACAAAACATAAGAAAGTAGATATAAAACAAGCATGGAACATCAAAAATTATAGATACGTTAGTAACGTATCAACATCCCCAAGCTTAACTCATGCTCGTCCTCGAGTAGGTAAGTGATAAAAAGAATAATTTTTGAGGTGACATGCACCATCACAATCAAGATCAAACCATTTGCAAGCATTGATAGCTGAGATCATAGTACTCTAACATGAGCATGAAAGATGAAGTTCTAACAAGAAGACATAGTAACTATGCATGCAACATGAAAGGATACAAACAAAGATCATGAATAACAATGCATTGAAAGACGTTTGTTTGTTTCACATATAGAAAACATAGCATAGTGATATTCATCTTGTCCCTCATAGAGTAGCAAACAAATGCATAGGACACCTTCAAAGTTCATAAGGGTGACTAGATACAAATAGTTTAAGAACAAGCAATATCAAAGTTATGCATCAATCAACAAGTCTAGGGACAATGCACATTAAACTAAGTATGGCCACTATGCTCTCTCAATAGGTGCATAAAGATAGAAGATGGAGACTCAACATGAAAGTAAAATAAAGGCCTTCATAGAAGGAAGCAGGGATTCAATTCTCATAAAGAGCTTCCAAAAATTATGATACTTATTAGCTTTCAGCTCTCATTGCCCCTATCATAAGCATCTTGAAGTGATTAAGGTTAAAGTGAACAAACTATGGAGTATATGCTTGACAAAGTATAAGTTGACAATATCATGTCCCTTGAATATGAGGGCCGGTCCTCATGCTACTCAAGTTTAGTTACCGGTAGTTCTTGTCATAGTAAGTACATGTGTATCATAGAGAACCGCCAACGGGGTACCCCTTGCCCGATGATACGGAAGAATCCCCATATCAAAATGACAAGGCAAGCAGACAACAAGCATCTCAACAATCTTCTTATTTACCATTGGAAAATGGTGCTTTTTTCTCTCTTTCCTCTTTTCTCATCTTTTTTTTCTTTTTCTCTTTTTTTCTCAATATCTGACTCTTTTTTTATAAGAAGAATGCTTCATAGACAGCTTATTATGGTTACGCTACTGGTTTCCACCATGACAACATGGATTAGACCGGCGACCCAGGCATTTCTCTAACACATATACATAACTCCATGGACTTACAAGCTACGCTTTCATTTCACACCGACGACATCCATAGACAAAAGAGCATGATATCAACTAGGTACAAAGTACAAGTGTAATGTTGAAAGCGTTCCCAATGATAGCATGGTTCTGCTAATCCCCAACATATAAGTGCAAGCATATACAACATTGACGACACAATGGTTCAAGTTTATTAAGGGCAAGAAAAGTAAAGTGTGACGTCAAGTTCGCGAGAGCTTTAATCACTAGTTTTCTCATAACAAGTTTAATTCGGAAGGTAGATAAAAACATGAATATACTTGGAATAGCAAATGCTATTAGGTAGGTATGGTGGACTCTTTGGAATAAATTGGTTTTATTTGCAGTTGGATGCATGAGTGGAACTCATACTTGGTTATGGAGGCTAGCAAAAGACTGGGAGCGACCAACTAAGAGAGCAATAATGGCCATAATCATGCAGAGCGACAAAACAACATTAATTAAAGCATAAAGTGATATTACAAGTCGAAAACTAAAGGATCATAAAGGCTATGGTGACTTGGGATAGTCATAACATGGTGTGAGCATGCGCCAAGTCAACCCAAATAAAACATCAAAGGAGAATACCACAATACTACGCTTTAATATGCTAAAACAACACACAATTCTTTCAAGGCACATTAAGAAATCTCAATTGTTTATAACATGTCATGCTACAACAATAATCACTAAGCATAAAGCCAAAACAATACCAAGCATGACATGAGAAAGCATAGGCCACAGTCAAAACAAGCTCTCTTTACCACTTAAGCATGAACTTTCCTACTCTTTTCCAATCCAAACCAAACTATTTGAAAACCAATGCATGAAAGAGGGGGTCCAACCAATTTATTCAGGAAACTAGGAAAACCAAGCAAACGAAAAACCAAAACAAAAACAAAAAGGAAGACACTCCAAGAACAACACAACTATGCATGAAACAATAAAAATGAAGTGTTTGGAAGAAACCTGAGATTTTTATTGATGAAGAAGGGGATGCCTTGGGCATCCCCAAGCTTTGACGCTTGTACTTCTTGGATAATTCTTGGGGTGACACGCGTGGCATACCCAAGCTTGAGCTTTAGTCCATTCTTCATCTCATTACATCATTCTCTCCATACACCTGGAATTCTTCTTCATACAAAACTTCACACAATCTTTATTAGCAACATTAGTGCACTCAACAATGTGATCATGCATAGAGAGAGAGAGATGAACACATAGCTACCGGTAGAACCCTTAGCCTCGAGGAATAACTACTCCCTCCTCTTCATGGGAATGAGCAACAGTGATGGAGATGGTGGTGGAGATCGATGGAGATGGCTCCGGGGGAACTTCCCCGTCCCGGCAGGGTGCCGAAACAGAGACTTTCTGTCCCCCGAATATCCCCTTCGGTGGCGGCGGCGCTGCGGAACTTTTCGTGGCTGGAGGCTATTCTCTTTTGGGTTTTTGCATCGGTTGGCATCTTATAGGGAAAGAGGTAAGGTCGGTGGGCGGCCAGGGGGTCCACACAATGTCCTGGCACGGCCTAGGGTTTCCCGCGCCAAGGGGGGTGTGGCCACCCTGTGGCCCCTCTCCATCTCATCTTATGGCTCCGTGAGTCTTCTGGTAAAATATCGACTTTAGCTTTTGTCCGGTCCAATTCCGAGAATATTCATTTTCTGACTTTTCTGGAACCAAAAACAGAAGAAAACAGGCAACTGGTACTGTGGCATCTTGTTAATAGGTTAGTCCAATAAAGTGTATAGAAATACTACAAAGTGTGGACAAAACATAAGAAAGTAGATATAAAATAAGCATGGAACATCAAAAATTATAGATACATTAGCAACGTATCAACTCCCACCATCCATGTAAAATTCTAACCAAAAAGTGTAAGTGGTGAAATTTAAACGAATTTAAGCTTAGTTGTCAATGAGTATGAAACTTCTTGGATTTCAAGCTGAACGACCAAGGTCAAGGCCATATCAACATCATACTTTATGGTGATGATCCCATGTCCAAGAATTAGCATGCCGATAGATTTGGACATATTCTGAAAACAATCGAAGAGGGAAATAGTATGAAGAGTATGGCTCGATTAGCTACTCTCTTGAGAAGGAGCCGTACACGACTGTTTTTCTTGCTTATTTTAAGGGGGGTGCTAAATGTATGGACATCGATGTATTTTTCCCTTTTTTGGATCCTTGATGTAAAATGTACTTCCACCGCCCATGTAAAATTCTAACCTAGAAGTGTAAGTGGTGAAATTTAGACAATTTTAAGCTTACTTGTCAACGAGTATGAACATTCTTCGATTTCAGTCGAACGACCAAGGTCAAGGCCATATAAACATCATACTTTATGCTGATGATTCCATATCAGAGAATCTGCATGGGAATAGATTTGGACATATTTTGAAAACAATCAAAGAGGAAGTAGTATGAAGAGTTTGGCTTAGATCAGCCGATCTCTCGAGAAGGAGCCGAAACAGGAAGTTTTCCTTGCTTGGTTTTAGGGTCCTTTGTGCTAAATGTATGGACCTCGATGTAATTTTCCCTTTTTTATGCACTTGATGTAAAATGTACTACCACCATCCTTTTAAAATTCTAACCAAAAAGTGTAAGTGGTGAAATTTAAACGAATTTAAGCTTACTTGTCAACGATTATGAACTGTCTTGGATTTCAAGCCGAACGACCAAGGTCAAGGCCATAACAATATCATACTTTATGCTGATGACCCCATATCATAGAATTTGCATGGCAATAGATTTGGCCATATGAAGAGTTTGGCTTAGATCAGCTGATCTCTCGAGAAGGAGCAAACCAGAAAGTTTTCCTTTTAGGGTCCTTTGTGCTAAATGTATGGACCTCGATGTAATTTTCCCCTTTTTTAGGTACTTGATGTAAAATGTACTCCCATCGACCGTGTAAAATCTTAACCTAAAAGTAAGTGGTGAAATTTAAATGAATTTAAGCTTAGTTGTCAACGAGTATGAACATTCTTGGATTTCAAGCCGAATGACCACAAGGTCAAGGCCATATCTCTATATCATATACTTTTTTAGGTCCCTGATGTAAAATGTACTCCAATCGACCATGTCAAGTTCTAACCTAAAAGTAAGTGGTGAAATTTAAACGAATTTAAGCTTAGTTGTCAACGAGTATGAACCATTCTTGTATTTCAAGACGAACGACCAAGGTTAAGGCCATATCAACATCATACTTTATGGTGAGGATACCATATCGAAGAATTTGCATGCCGACAAATTTGGCCATATTTTGAAAACAATTGAAGATGAAGTAGTATGAAGAGTATGGCTTGATCAACTACTCTCTACAGAAGGAGCCGGACTTGAGTGTTTTCCTTGCTTAATTTTAGGGTCCTTTGTGCTAAATGTATGGACCTCGATGTAATTTCCCATATTTACGTCTAAAAGTGTAAGTAGTGAAATTTAGACGATTTTAAGCTTACTTGTCAGCACGTACAAACATTCTTGGATTTCAAGCCGAATGACCAAGGTCAAGGCCATATCAACATCATACTTTATGCTGATGATCCCATGTCAAAGAATTTGCATGGCAACAGATTTGGCCATGTTTTGAAAACAATCAAAGGGGAAGTAGTATTAAGAGTTTGGCTCAGATCAGCTGATCTCTCGAGAAGGAGTCGAACCACAAAATTTTCCTTTTAGGGTCCTTTATGCTAAATGTATGGACCTCGATGTAATTTTTGCTTTTTTGAGGTCCCTGATGTAAAATGTACTCCGATCGACCATGTAAAGTTCTAACCTAAAATTAAGTGGTGAAATTTAAACGAATTTAAGATTAGTTGTCAACAAGTATGAACCATTCTTGTTGTCGTGGTGTGGAATACAGCAGTGTCATCGGGGATGGCATGAGAGGGGACAATCAGGGTGCTATCGGTGGCTAGTCGCAACGGGTTGGGCATAGATAATGCAAACACAGTGATGTACCTAGGTTTGGAGCCCTCTTGGCGA
Organism: Avena insularis; assembly: GCA_023614405.1. Taxonomy (NCBI): domain Eukaryota; kingdom Viridiplantae; phylum Streptophyta; class Magnoliopsida; order Poales; family Poaceae; genus Avena; species Avena insularis. The sequence goes on from CM042694.1 coordinate 475,544,108, forward strand.
GGTAACACTCCTACTCCTGCAAGGATCTACTATCGGGGAGTGAATGCCCAATACAGATGCTCCTTGAGCTATTTTCCCTAGCAACTCCTTGCTAGAGGAAGAAGAGGAACTACTCAACTTGTCCAATCTAGAGAACTTCTAACTTGTAATTGTCTACCTAGAACCCTATCACTACCTCTCCTTATATACTAGTTGAGGAGGTAGTTTACAAAGTGGGTTCTAGGGTTTACTGTTTGGATTTGGGCTTACAAAGTGGGCCGGCTAGATGGGCCCGAACGGTAGGCCCGGGTCCAGTCAAGCCTCCAGTACAAGGGGGATAGAGCTACAGTGTCCAGCGCCCTCGCTTTACTCGTGAGCTAGCGCTTTCTCCGTCAGCCGGCTCTTTATCCATCAGCTCGAGCTTTACTCGTCAGCCGGAGCTTTACTCGTCAGCCTCCAGCTTTGGCATAGTTTTCTGGTAGCACCGATCGGGCGAGCTAGCCTGTCCCATCAGAGGTGCTCTCAGCAAGGAGCGTCACCCCTACTGTACCTTGGCCAGCGGATCCGAGGCGGCCGGCTAGGAGCAGCCTCTCAGCCGGTTCTTCTGGTCACCCGGCTAGACGGGCCAACCAGGGAAACTTGAATGCGGACCGGGTGGAGATTTTCGCCCGGCTGTGGTTCCTTGTCTTGGTCCCAGGCGGCTAGAGCTCCTTGGAGCCGGCCAGCTGAGCCTGTCTTGGCCTACCCGGGGGTCATCCCCCTGACACTAATCCCCGAGCGTGTTGGGACTTCGCCTCGCAGAGAAGTTCTTGCGTGCTCATTGGTCGAGTTTGAAATGATTGGTGATGCAGAAACTTGTCGTTTGGTTTTGTCTTGTAGTTCTTGTCTTCTACCGGATTGAGATTCTTCGTTATTTCCCGGCTGGGGTTTACCGGCTACGGAGCCGATGGCCCACCCACAGGGTGTGAGCAGTGACCTTATGGACTGGCTACCGCATTTGGTAGGGTGATGGATCGCCTGCCTGTTGTCGTCATTATCTGCGTCAGCTGCGCCTGCCATTTCTCGCGCGCATCACATCAGTTTGACCTCTTGGCCTACCGCGACAGTTTTTGGTAACTGCACGCACGCCTTCATCATTGTGGTTCCTTGGGGATCGTGGGTGCAGTTTGCCTCCTGCAGTAACTCCTGGAAGATCTTCTGTGGAGGCTCCGTTGGCACAGGCAATCCGCATCGAATCGTCACGCGGAAGTGGGGTAGTTGTTTGTCACATGGTGGGGTGGGAGGGCAGTTGTTGCACTTCTTCTGCCCTAATAAATAGGGGCGTAGGGGAGTAGTTTCCCCCACCTCTTCTTCCTGTGCTCGCTGCCTCTGCTCCTCTTCGCGCTCTGCCTTCTCTCTGCTTGCTTGTTCTGCCGTTGCTTGGTTGTCGAAGCCAGCCTTCTTCCGCCGCCACGACGGTCCCGCGCTTCTCCAACACGGCCGCCGCTGCCGACGAGATGTTACCAGAGCACGCCGGCGGGTGGTGCGGCTCGTACGTCACTGAAAAGCTCGTGCAGAAGTACCGGCGGGGGAAGTTCCTATTGTCGGAACGCCTGATGAAGCACCTCCTTACGCCGGAGGGCGAGCGGGTGCCCGACCCCTGTCCCAGTGAGGCCGTCATCTTCCTCGCTCACTTCGCCTGTGGCCTCAGACTGCCACTGAGCAGATTCGTCTTGGAGCTGCTCGTCTCCCTCGACCTCCAACTTCATCATCTGGGGGCCAACGCCATCGCGATGCTATCGCACCACGCGGCCTGCTATGAGGCCTACCTCGTTGTTCGCTTCGATGCGGCGAACTTCCCGAAGTTCCTCCACTTCAAGGTCCAGGTGGTGGGGAAGGGCGGGCCGCTGATAGAGACGGGTTGCTGCGCCATCTACCCGTGGTCGTCAACGATGATGCCGCGGCTGGACCTCCCGGACACCATCAAGCTATGGCGGCGCTGGTACTTCTACGTGCGCAACACGACCAACATTGACTAGATCAAGATTCTAGTCTTCGCGAATGTCCCCTCCACCCGGAAGGCCTGGAGCGTCCAGAACTTGGGCGCCTAGGCGGACATCGACCGGATGGCCGCCTGCATGGCGGTGCTGGTGGAGAAGGAGCGGCTCACCGCCCGATACATTCTGTTGTCCTGGATGGCGAGCCGCGTGCTCTCGCTGTAGCAACGGTTGCACAATATGTGCCATCTCTCCGGCCATCTCGACCCCACCCGGGTCTCCCGACTAGACGTGTCGTACGTGGCCCTCCGCGAGTGGCTCGCCACCATCTCGAAGGAGGCGCTAGCGGAGGACTGGGAGTTCTCCTGCCGGCCGTACCATCGCGGCTGCCTGCCACTGAAGATAGGCCTCTCCTCCTCTTCTGCGGGTGCATTTTTCTCGAGGAATATTTGTTTCGTGCTTCTTATCTTCCCCTGTTGAATAGCTTTTTATGGCGCAACTAGCGGAGGATGGCATGGGGGACAGGGAGCTCCCTCTCTTCTCTGCGGATCTCAAGCCTTCGAAGTACCCGCAGATGGACCGGAGCGGTTCCCCACACGGGCTGATGAGGGATGCGAGTTCCCACCCGGTGAGAAACTTTTCCATGTCCTTGTCTGCCTTGCTTCTCCTATGTTAGCCGTAAACTTGATATTGTGTCTGCGCGTTGGTGCAACTGCGAATAGCGAGGATTTGGATCCGGCTGAAGTTGCCGTGCCCAGGGCCAGGGGGAAGCGGGCTGCCTCGACCAGCGTCGCCCCGACTGGGGGTGGCGCAAAGAAGAGCCACTGCCCAAGGAGTGCGGCCGCCATGCCGAGCGTTGCCTAGTACGTGCCCTTGCACCCTTTGCTTGTAGAGGTAGGCTTGCGCTTGCTCATCGCGCCCTTGTCCTTCATGTAGTGAGGCGATGGCCTTGCCCGGCTCCGCGACCGTTGCCATCGCGTCCGCCCCCCTCCTGCCAGGGCTGAGGCCTCTGGCATGCCGACTACGGCTCCCGAGGCTATGCCCGCTAAGGCTGATGCGGACGCGGCGGAGGCGGTTCCACCGGCTGTGCTGCATCGGGACAACGCCGTCTCCCAGCTCGCCGAGGCGCTCTTGCCTAGGAACGGTGGTGCGGCCGCCCCTCCTCGTGTCCTGACTGTGGGGGCTGGTTTGGACACCTACCGGGTGGAGGTGTCGCCACCAAAGGCCTCTGTGCATCTGGCGGGTGGGTCCTCCGCGGGTGCTGGCAGCAACGACGACCTCCAGGTCACCGGCTGGATGCTAGCCCGGGCCACGCTGCCACTCGACCCTACCTTGGCGTAGCTTTCTGAGGCGGCGCCCCTAGCTCTTGGCCAGGCCCGCCACCTGGTCGAGGTGCTGGAGCAAGGGCTTGGCCAGGCCAAGGCACTGGGGGCCTCGTTCGAGGTATGGATCCCCTTGGCACTTTTTGCTGTCTTCCGTTGCCTTTCTCTTTAGTTGGCTCTTTTGGTTCTTACTCCCTTCTTTTCTGTAGAGGGCTCTCGCCTATGTTGCCAAGGCTTCGCAAGATCTGGGTCATAAGATTGCTTGCTCTGCCGTGTCCTCCCGATTGTGTGACTTCTCGCGCCTCTTGTTGACCATTGGGTACACTCCTGCAGCTCTGTTGGCAGACCGGGACCAGGAGGTGGCTAGGCTGAAGGGGGAGGTTGCCCGGCTAGAGGAGTCCAACAAAGCTCGCCAGGACCAGATCAACCAGCTGGCTCCACATCAGCAGCAGATGGAGGTCAAGGCTGGCCAGGCCAAGAAAGTGGCGGACACCCAGACCGAGGTGCTGAAGAACCTTGAGAAGCTCTATGCCACTCAGGCAGAGACTCTTAAGGCTTCCCAGGCCAAGGAGAGGGCGGTGTTGGGGGAGCTATGCCAGATCGTCGAGATGGTCGTCAGTAAGTAACTTCAAACCAGACCAGCTCTGCCATTTGTCTTCCGCAACCGACATTGACTGTTGTTTCTTTTCTCGGGTGCAGCTCATTACCCTGAGGCGACTGACCAAGCTCTGTCACGCATCCCGAGGCGGACGCCGGGCGCGACCTCCATCTGGAGGAACTAGTGGCGGTCGTCAGCGAGGAGGCCAAACAGGTGCGCACTGCTGCCCTCGAGGTCTATGACTATGTCTGGTCTGACACCGATCAGCTAGCTACCATGGATGCCCTGGTCGAGAAGCTCTTGGGCACCCTTGACCTCATGGACATAGCACAGCAGGCAGCACGCGGCAACGGGGAGATGGTGCTTGCCCTGCTGAAGTCCTGGTACCCGGACGTGGATCTGTGGAGCATCTCTCGTGGATTCCATCAAGGGACCAACTACGAGCAGCTCCACATCGAGGTTCCTGACATACGCTCTTGCGGTGTGAAGATTGGGAGCTTAGTCCAGCTAGACCGGTATTTTCAGTGACCCGGCTGGTACGGAGCCCATGGCAGCAGCGGACACTGAAGCCCCGGCTGCGCCAGAGACTGCCTCGGCCAACATCGCCTCCTGCAGCCCAATGCCCCCGACATCTCCGCCAATATTCAGGCCTGATCCCCGGTATGCCGAGAGTATTTGTTGTTGAAGAACTTGTTATTTTGCGTTGGTGAACAATCGTCTTTGTCCTGTACTAAACTCTGGTGGGAGCATCGCCTCCCTTTGGATATTTTCTTGTGCTCTGTGCCTGCACTTTCTGTTTTCCACTTGTTGCATGCTCGTTTCTATGTGGGGGCGCGTTAGCGCACCCACAGGGTGTAGTCCTCGAGGTTTGGGCCGGCTGGAGGATACACCCGGGTTGAAGCTCCTTTGTGTTGTTGTCTGTTGCAGGTTTCTGTGTGGGGGCACGCGAGCGCACCCACAGGGTGTAGTCCCCAAGGTTCAGGCCGGCTGGAGGATACAGCCGGGTCGAAGATCCTTAGCCTGCTCTTCTGCCGTCTGGGAGGCGACCAGCCTCCGGCTCTGGTGCTCATTGTAGAACTTTGGCTCATGCAAAGATAAAAAACAAGCATGTTGTTTGCCTGGTTAAACAGACGCAAAAGGAATCGTAATCTAAAGTTTGCTAGGTTTGAAATCGTGCTATTTCGTGCCAGGCCGATGACTTTGCCCTTTTCTCAGTGAGCATTGGCCAGTTTGATGCTATGCCCTTGCTGGCTATGAGCCGGAGTCGAAGAGGTAGCTAGTAGGCATACTGCATGGTACTTCAGGTTTTGGTCATTAGCCTTGGGCAAGCGAGCGCAACCGGAACGTCCAAACGTTTTTGTTTTCCTCGAGGCTTTTTCGTGTAGGGGTCTTCGAGCGTTCTGCTCTTGCCGGGTCTATCAGCCGGCTTGCAGCCTGCAGCCGGAACTGAAGAGGAAACTATTAGAGCCGTGTGTAGTACTTTGCCGTTTGGATCGCGTGACCGTCTGGGCCAACCGGTGAGTCCCCGGTGGAGATCGTCGGCTCCGGGGTTAGAATAATGCAGCCGGAAAAGCCAAACTGTGCAACATGACTTGCTAATTTATTGTGGATTCCCCGAGACTGTGTTGAGGCTCCCATGCTTGTTCATTACATAAGGGTAAGATACATATACTTCTTGTTCAAGTGTAAAATGGGCGAATGAAGGTCGCGTTCCATGGGCGCTCGGTTTCTTCGCCTGAACGATCCATCTTATTCTTTTCCGGCTTGCGGGCATCGATGAGGTAGTATGAGTTGTTCTATAGCGCCCGACTGATGATGAATGGGCCCTCCTAAGGTGGAGATAGCTTGTGCATCCCTTTGGTGTCCTGCACCAGCCTTAGCACCAGGTCACCCTCGCGGAACGAGACGACACAGATCCGGCTGGTGTGGTAGCGGTGCATGCTCTGCTGGTAGAGGGTAGATCTGGACAAGGCCAGCTCGCGTGCTTCTTCGAGGAGGTCAACGCTGTCCTCACGTGCTTCCTTGGCTTGCTGCTCTGAGTATAACAGCTTGCAAGGTGCGTCGAACTCGATGTCTGTTGGCAAGACCGCCTCCGCCCCATAGACGAGGAAGAATGGGGTCTAGCTGGTGGACCGGTTGGGTGTGGTGCACAGGCTCCATAGCACAGCCGACAGCTCCTCTATCCAGCATTCGAGAGATCGCATCAGTGGTTCGATCAGCCAGGGCTTGATTCCGGCTAGGACCAGACCATTTTCTCGCTCGCACTGCCCATTGGATTGGGGGTGTGCCACGGATGCGAGATCCAGACGGATGCCCTTGTCTCTGTAGAAGCGCATGAAAGCCCCTTTGGTGAAATTCGTGCTGTTGTCGGTTATGATGTTGTTGGGGGTAGCCGAAGCGCGTGATTATGTCTATGAAGAACTTGACCATCGTTGGCCCATCTAGCTTCTTTATTGGCTTTACCTCAATCCATTTGGTGAACTTGTCCACCACCACCAGCAGGTGCGTCATGCTGGATCGAGCTGTTTTGAAAGGGCCGACCATATCCAGCCCCCAGACGGCGAAGGGCCAAGTGATGGGTATCGTCTTGAGTGCTGCAGACAGAGTGTGCTTCTGCTGGCTGAACCATTGGCAACCGTTGCATGCTTTGACCATTTGTTCAGTGTCCTCCAGTGTTGTGGGCCAGTAGAATCCATGGAGAAATTCTTTTGCCACTATGGCCCATGACGATGCGTGGTGGCCGCACTCCCCCTGGTGAATGTCGATCAGCAACCGGATTCCTTCCTCCTAGCTTATGCACCGCTAGTAAATGCCCCCAACACTATGTTTGTAGAGCTCGTTGTTGATGATGGTGTACGCGCTCGCCCTGCGCATCACTTGTATTGCCTCCACCTCTTCATCGGGTAGCTCTCCCTTGGCCAAGAAATTCATGAATGGCTTGTCCCATGTTGGCGTTTTCCGGATGGCGTATACCGCCTGCATGAGCAGGTTTACCTCTGCGCGGACGGTCGGGTTGGGCTCATCTGGTGTCCGACCTGGTGGAGCAGCGGATCCGGCAGCCTCTAGGATGGACGCGGCAGTCCCCGGGTGCGGTGAGGCGGCTACGGAAGTCTTAGAGCCGGCAGTCCCCGGGGGTCGTGGTGTAGTCCTCGAGTCCTTCGTGGAAACTTCGCGTGTCTTGGAGCTGACAGTCCCCGGGTCCGCGTCCAATATGATGGAGTCAGATTCCAGAGACGGCATGATTAATAGCTTCCGTAGGTGCTCGAGGGAGACTCCAGGCGGGATTTCCTATCTTGTTGACCCGATGCGGGCGAGCGTGTCTGCATCCTTGTTGTTTATTCTGGGGACATGGTGAAACTTGCATCCTTCGAAACATGCACACAACTGTTGTACGAAGAAGCAATATAGAGCCATGTTCGCGTCCCTGGCATCCCAGTCGCCTGACACTTGCCGCACCACCAAATCTGAGTCGCCAAAGCATAGGATGCGCCGGATGCTGATCTCTTTTGCCATTTTGAGGCCATGGACGAGCGCCTCGTATTCAGCGACATTGTTGCACGCACGGAAATGGATCTGCAGCACGTACTCGAGCTGGTCTCCCTTGGGGGAGGTAATGACCACTCCGGCTCCGAGCCCCCCTTACATATTGGAGCTGTCGAAGTGCATCTTCAATGCGTGGGGTCAGGGCAGGGCGGCAGGTACTGTGTTTCTGCCCCGTCAACCAGGAAATCTACCAGGGATTGAGACTTGATCACCGTTCTTGGCTCGTATTGTATGCTGTGGGCGGCGAGCTCTATTGCCCATTTGGCCACCTGTCCCATGGCGTTCCTCTTGCCGATGATCTCCGAAAGTGGCGCTAGCGCCACCACCCAGATGGAGTGTTCTTGGAAGTAGTGCTTCAACTTCTTGACGACCATGTATACGCCATAGACCAGCTTCTGGTAATGGGGGTAGTTCTACTTCAAGAGCGAGAGTACCTCACTCAAATAGTACACCGCTTGTTGCATCGGCTGCGCCTTTCCTTCTTCTGGTCTCTCCACCACCAGCACCATGCTGATGACCCGGTTGGTGGCTGCGATGTACATTAGCATCGACTCCTTCGCCGCTGGTGCTGCCAGTATAGCCGGTGAGGTGAGCATGCACTTGAGGTCGCGGAAAGCTTCATCCGCCTGCGATGTCTAGACGAACTTGTCTGTCTTCTTCATGAGCTAGTACAGCAGAAGTGCCTTCTCGCCTAGCCGGTTGATGAACCGGCTGAGGGAGGCCAGACATCTGGTGAAATTCTGGACGTCCCGTGGGTTCTTAGGCGGCTGCATGCGCTCGATCGCGCCAATATTCTCCGGGTTCTCCTCGATTCCTCGCTCTGATATGAGAAAACCAAGGAGCTGGCCGGATGGGACACCGAACATGTACTTCTCTAGGTTCAGCTTCATCTGGAACCATCGGAGGTTGGTGAATGTTTCCTTCATATCTTCAAGGAGTGTTTGGCGCTCCTTGGTCTTGACCACTACATTATTGACATAGGCGTATGCGTTCGCGCATACGCATCAGAGCTTCTTTGATGCAGGCTGATACGTTCTGACGTTCTTCAGCCCAAACGGCATGGTGGTGTAGTAGTAGGCTCCATAACGAGTAATGAATGCTATCTTTATTTGATCAGCGGGGTTCAGCTGGATCTGGTGGTAGCCAGAATACGCATCCAGAAACGACAGCAGCTCGCATCCGGCCGTGGAATTGATCACTAGGTCTATCCTTGGTAGGGCGAATGGATCTTTGGGGCATGCTTTGTTGAGGCTGGTGTAGTCAACACACATGCGCCAAGTCTTGTTCTTCTTCAGTACCAACACTAGGTTTGTCAGCCATTCTGGGTGGAAAACCTCCACGATGAACCCGTCTGTGAGGAGCCGGGTGATTTCTTCACCAATGGTTCTTCTCTTCTCTTCAGCAAAATGTCGTAGGGACTATTTGACAGGCTTTGCATCTGGCCTGACATGTAAGGAGTGCTCGGCGAGCTCCCTTAGAACACCTAGCATGTCCTTGGGGGACCGTGCGAAGATATCCTGATTCTCATGGAGGAAGTCGATGAGCGCGCTTTCCTATTTGCTGTCAAGGCCGTCTCCGACTAGGACGAACTTGTCCGGCTCGGCCTCGTTCAGCAGGATCTTTTTGGTGCCCTTTGATGGCTTAAACTGTGCCTCTCCTGCCAGCTTCGGCTCGCCAGCCGGCATGTCTTTCTGCAGGGCTACCATGTTCTGCATGATGACACACTTTTCTTCCGCATGATCATGGCCTCCGCTAGCTTGGAGCCGTCTGTGGCGCACTCCATAGACCGCCTATAGCAGCTGGCCACGGTGATGACGCCCTTTGTCCCTGGTAGCTTCATCTTGAGGTACGCATAGTGTGGTACCGCCATGAACTTGGTGAGCGTCGGGTGTCCTAGGATTGCGTGGGACACAATGGAGAGGTTGACCACCTCGAACCATATAGGCTCGCGGCAAAAGTTATCCTTTGTGCCAAAGATAATGTCTAGTCGTATCTTGCCGATGGGTGAGTGCGACAGGCCCGGCACGGCTCCGTGGAAGGAGGTGCTAGATGGTTCCAGCTATGACTCGCTGATATCGAGCCAGTCCAGCGAGCTGCGGTACAGGAGGTTGATGCTACTCCCACCGTCTACAAGGACACAGGAGAATATGTAGGAATGCTTCTTGGAGACGATGATGGGATCCAGGACCATCGCGTAGTGCCTGGGTGAGGTAGCATAACCGGCTGGTCCCTCTGGCTCCATGCAATTTCTTGCTCCGACTAGTTGAGGTACTGGGGGACGGGGGGACGATCGCGTTCACCTCCGCCTCGTGGCGTCTCTTGTTGTGCTTGGTTTCTGGCTCTGTGGTGAAGATGCGGTAGTTTCCCACCTGGCGGGGATAGTTGTCATCGTCATATTCCCTTCGGCATTGGTTGTTGCGGTTGCTTGGCGGTCCACCAGCTGGGGGTGGTGGTGCCTGCGCAGCCGGCACGCCAGCGATCTCCGCCATCTTCTTTGTCCAGGTGCACTAGCGTGTTGTGTGTGTAGCAGGTTTGTTTCCTCCGCTATGGAACTTGCATGGCCCATCAAGCATTGACTTGACGGTGTACTTGGGCCTTGGAGGCCAGTCATCGGGCTTCTGTCTCCGGCTTCCGCCTGCAGCCGGATCGTCCTACACCGCTGCCACCTACCTGGAACCATATTGGTTATCCGGCTGGTCATCCTTTCTCTTGCCATGGCGGTTGTCATGCTGCCTGGAGTTGTGGCCATTCCCCTCCGGCTGGCACCGATCCATAGCGACATCAATGATGATTTGCCCCTGGTCGTCCACCCGGACGGATCTTTTCATTGCCGCGTCGGTGGTGGCATACTTGTCCGCGATGGCGATGGTCTGTGCTATGATGGTAGGCTCCACCCGGCGAAGCTTGTGCTTGAGCATAGTGCCGTCTCTGCAGCCGTTGATGAAGAAGTTGACTGCCTGGTGCTCGCACACCCCTTCACATGAGTTGTGCATACTCATCCACCAGGTGATGTAGGAGCGATCGGATTCGTCCGGGCCTTGCATGCAAAGGGCGAGCTCGCCAGGTCGGCCTGGGTGTTTATAGGTGCCGGTGAAGTTGCGGATGAATGCCTGCTCGAAATTGATCCAAGCGTTGATGTTGTTGTCGGGGAGGCTATTGAGCCATGATTTGGATGAGTCGAGGAGCATGAGGGGGCGTAGCGCACAGCTACCCGGCGGTTGCCGTTCGTGATGCCTACCGCAGTGGTGTAATCCACCAGCCAGTCCTCCGGCTTGACCGAGCCATTGTACTTTGGCGTGTCCCTTGGGAGCGAAAATCCCTTTGGAAACGGTTCATTCCGGATGCACGGTCCGAAGCATCTTGGACCGGCCGAGATTTCTTCCTCCAACGCGCGTTATTGGACTAGCAGGTCGATGCACGCGCGTGTCTTGTGGTTCTTCCGGCCATAGCGGTCCCAGCCGGCCAGATAGGCGAGACTTGGGCAGCGTGTGTCCTTTTCCGGCTTCGTCAGCCGGTTCGCGATTTCGGCTGGTGACCACTGCGGCGTCACGGCTGTTGTGCCCCTGGCCTGCTGATCCGCCACAGGGACGGTTGTTTGGCTTCACGCTGTTTGGGGAGGAGGCCTTGCTGCCGCATACAGCCGGATCTGCCATCCAGTGAAGTGCTTGGGTCTTGCTATTGCCGCCCATGCTGAGTTCCGCCTCAGCCTGCTGCTTGTTTGCCATGACCATGAGGAGCTGCACACGTGCTTGCTGGCGGAGCAGCTCCTCGCCCTCCAGGTGGCTCAGCTCAGCGACTGCCGCCTCCGCAGCTCTCATGTTTTTGGCGGGCGTACACGGGTCAGCAGCATGATCCATCTCTGAACCGAGGTTTCAGCCCTGGGGCTGGGCCGGGCGGATGGTGCTGGGAAGTCGGGCGAAGCCGTGCACGATGTTGTACTTGCACATGGTCGCGTTCATTCGCCGTTGGGCGACTTGCACCTTGCCAGCTTCCTCCAGGAGGCTCTAGCGTGTAGCCTCCAGCACCGCCGCAGCTGCTGTGGGATCCGCTTTGATGGGGTTGATGGGGTTGCAGAGGTGCTCGATGGATGCGGTGAGCAGGTCCTGGTTCAGGAGGCGCGAAGTGGTGCCACGGCCATCTCCGTTGTGCTCCAGAGGTGGGCGACAGTTCTCGCTCGACCCTGCCATCATGATCTCGACACTGCTGCTGGGGGCGCGCGAAGTAGAGAAGCCAGGTGGTGCACCGCAAACAGTGACGATGTCGCGAGGGAAGGTCTCGGTGATGGTGGTGTCGTAGACATGATGCTCGCCTAAGTGCATGATGGAACCGCCACTTGGGAAGGTTCCCCCGTTGAAGCAGGATGCTTTGTCGAGGACGCAGTCGAAGGAGCCAAAGGTGAGGATGAGGCCGGAGGAGACTCATTCACCGGTGACGAGCGGAAGTCCCATGCAAAAGATGATCCCAGCTGAAATGTTGCGCCCCACGATGGGCGTCAACTGTCGTGGTGTGGAACACGGAAGTGCCATCGGGGATGGCATGAGAGGGGACAATCAGGGTGCTATCGGTGGCTAGTCGCAACGGGTTGGGCACAGATGCTGCAAACACAACGATGTACCCAGGTTCGGAGCCCTCTAGGCGAGGTAACACTCCTACTCTTGCAGGGATCTACTATCGGGGAGCGAATGCCTAGTACAGATGCTCCTTGAGCTGTTTCCCTAGCAACTCCTTGCTAGAGGAAGAAGAGGAAGTACCCAACTTGTCCAATCTAGAGAACTTCTAACTTGTAATTGTCTACCTAGAACCCTAGCACTATCTCTCCTTATATAGTGGTTGGGGAGGTACTTTACAAAGTGGGTTCTAGGGTTTACTGTTTGGATTTGGGCTTACAAAGTGGGCCGACTGGATGGGCCCGAACGGTAGGCCCGGGTCCAGTCAAGCCTCCAGTATAGGGAGACAGTGCTATAGTGTCCAGCACCCTCGCTTTACTCGTCAGCTAGCGCTTTCTCCGTCAGCCGGCTCTTTATCTGTCAGCTGGAGCTTTACTCATCAGCCGAAGCTTTACTCGTTAGCCTCCAGCTTTGGCACAGTTGTCTGGTAGCGCCGACCAGGCGAGCCAGCCTGTCCGGTCAGACGTGCGCTCAGCAAGGAGCGTCAACCCTACTGTACCTTGGCTAGCGGATCCGAGGCGGCCGGCTAGGAGCGGCCTCTCAGCCGGTTCTTCTGGCCACCCGGCTAGACAGGCCACCCGGGGAAACTTGAATGCGAACCGGGTGAAGATTTCCGCCCGGCTATGGTTCCTTGTCTTGGGCCCAGGCGGCTAGAGCTCGTTGGAGCTATCCATCTGAGCTTGTCTTGGCCTACCCGAGGGTCATCCCCCCGACACTTGTATTTCAAGACGAACCACCAAGGACAAGGCCATATCTACATCATACTTTATGTTGATGATCCCATATCCAAGAATTTGCATGCTAATAAATTTTGCCATATTTTGAAAACAATCGAAGATGAAGTAATATGAAGAGTATGGCTCGATCAGCTACTCTCTCGAGAAGGATCCAAACCCGACTGTTTTGCTTGCTTAATTTCAGGGCCCTTTGTGCTAAATATATGGACCTCGATGTAATTTCCCCCCCTTTTTAGGTCTAAAAGTGTAAGTGGTGAAATTTAGACGATTTTAAGCTTACTTGTCAATGAGTATGAACATTCTTGGATTTCAAGCCGAACGACCAAGGTCAAGGCCATATCAACATCATAGTTTATGTTGATGATCCCATGTCAGAGAATTTGCATGGCAACAGATTTGGCCATGTTTTGAAAACAATCGAAGAGGAAGTAGTATTAAGAGTTTGGCTCAAATCAGCTGACCTCTCAAGAAGGAGCTGAACCAGAATGTTTTCCTTTTAGGGTCCTTTATGCTAAATGTATGGACCTCGATGTAATTTTTGCTTTTTTGAGGTCCCTGATGTAAAATGTACTCCGGTCGACCATGTAAAGTTCTAACCTAAAACTAAGTGGTGAAATTTAAATGAATTTAAGCTTAGTTGTCAACGAGTATGAACCATTCTTGTATTTCAAGACGAATGACCAAGGTCAAGGCCATATATACATCATACTTTATACTGATGATCCCATATCCAAGAATTTGCATGCCGACAAATTTGGCCATATTTTGAAAACAATCGAAGATGAAGTAGTATGAAGAGTGTGGCTCGATCAACTACTCTCTTGAGAAGGAGCCGAACCCGACTATTTTGCTTGCTTAATTTTAGGGTCTTTTGTGCTAAATGTATGGACCTTGATGTAATTTTCCCCTTTTTAGGTCCTTGTTGTAAAATGTACTCCCACTGACCGTGTAAAATTCTAACCTAAAAGTAAGTGGTGGAATTTAAACGAATTTCAGCTTATAGTTTTCAACGAGTATGAATATTCTTGGATTTCAATCCAAACGACCATAAGGTCAAGACCATATCTCTACATCATACTTTATTCTGATGATCGAGTATCCAAGAATTTGCATGGCGACAGATTTGGCCATATTGTGAAAACAATCAAAGAGAAAGTAGTATGAAGATTATGGCTCGATTAGCTGCTCTCTCGAGAAGGAGCCAAACCCACTACATCATACTTTATTCTGATGATCGAGTATCCAAGAATTTGCATGGCGACAGATTTGGCCATATTGTGAAAACAATCGAAGAGAAAGTAGTATGAAGATTATGGCTCGATTAGCTGCTCTCTCGAGAAGGAGCCAAACCCAACTATTTTCTTTGCTCAATTTTAGGGTCCTTTATGCTAAATGTATGGACCTCGATGTAATTTTCCCTTTTTTAGGTCCTTGATGTAGAATGTACTCCCACCGACCATGTAAAATGGTAACCTAAAAGTAAGTGGTGAAATTTCAATGAATTTAAGCATAGTTGTCAATGAGTATGAAAAATTCTTGGATTTCAAGGCGAACGACCACAAGGTTAAGGCCATATCTCTACATCATACTTTATGTTCATGATCCCATATCCAAGAATTTGCATGGCGACAAATTCGGCCATATTGGAAAACAATCGAAGAGGAAGTAGTATGAAGAGTATGGCTCGATTAGCTGCTCTCTCGAGAAGGAGCCGAACCCGACTATTTTCTTTGCTCAATTTTAGGGTCCTTTGTGCTAAATGTATGGACCTCGATGTAATTTTACCCTTTTTAGGTCCTTGATGTAGAATGTACTCCCATCGACCGTGTAAAATGCTAACCTAAAAGTAATTGGTGAGAAAAAAATCTTGGATTTCAAGCCGAACGACCACAAGGTCAAGGCCATATCTCTACATCATACTTTATTTTTGATGATCCCATATTCAATAATTTGGATGGCGACATATTTTGCCATATTTTGAAAACAATCAAAGAGGAAGTAGTATGAAGAGTATGGCTCGATCAACTGCTCTCTCGAGAAGGAGCCAAACCCGACTATTTTCTTTGCTCAATTTTAGGGTCCTTTGTGCTCAATGTTTGGACCTCGATGCAATTTTCCCTTTTTAGGTCCTTTATGTAGAATGTACTTTATGCTTATGATCCCATATCCAAGAATTTGCATCCTGACAAATTTGGCCATCTTTTGGAAACAATCAAAGATATTAAAAACAAAAAATAATCAATTTCAATTTTCCAAGTGACAAGAATTTATTTTTTGAAAAGCAAGTAAGAAGAATTTATTTCCTTTTTTTGTTAAAAATAAAGAGCGATAAGAGACTATGAGCATAGAGGAGGCATCGAGAGAGCTGCGAAGAGGAGGATTTGAAGGTGGCGTGATGTCAGAGCAAAGCTGGGATGGGTTCCTGACACGAGGTACAGTGTACAGTCAGTAGAGTAAATTTCAGGACCTTTACAATATATATGCATGCAAAACAAAATTGTGTTTTCTCTCTCCTTGAGTCCCTCATCACCACCCATACCCCGACTGGCTGATCTCTCCTTCGTCCACAATGTGGTGCTGCACACGCGCGTCGACCGATGACCTGCCTTCTGTCGGCGGCTCCCTGTCTTTGTATGGCTTGTTCCTCATCTGCGTTGGTGGGAACCATTTTGGTCCTTGGCGGTAAAAAGTATTACTACTACAATAGAGTAGCAAATCAAACTTTCCCGGTTTCGAAATTTTCACTTCCTTCACAGACATCCGGGGGAAGGATATTCAATAGATCGCCATTTGCAGTACTACTAGTACTACAGGGTACAGTGAGTAGTACCAAAAGAAACTTTTTTTGACGATAGTACCAAAAGAAACTTTATTCAACCATTAACATAACAACATGAGTTTACATATATAGGACTCGTTGTTGAACTTGTGCAGGCCCGGTGCCTCCTAGCACCTAGTCCGTGCTGCCAGTGGCAGCTCGTTAGACATCGGCACCAACGACAGATCTAGCGACAAAGACGACTCCTAACTCATCGGCACCTCCGGATAAGGTGGCAGCACCTTCTGAGCCATCGGTGGCACCTCCGGAGCCATCGGCAGCTCCGAGAGGACACTTTGGATGAAGTTGCCATTATTGGGGAACCAGTTCCAGTAGTTGGTGAAAATGTTGGCACCGGTGAACACCACCATCTCGCAGCCGCAGTGGAAGGCCTAGCCGTAGAGGAGACGAGCGTCCCTGAAGTTGACGAACTTGACCTTCAACGTTCCGTCCGGATTGTTGTAGAGATTGTACATATGGTACTTGCAGCGACCGTACCCATCATCGAGGAAGGTGCACGTCAGCTTCCACGTTGTTCTCTACGGGAGAAGGCCCAAATGCATAGGGCATGGTCCTCCTGTGCGGTGATGTAGGGGTCTTTGCGCTCCAGTAGGGAGGGCGGTAACCGGAAGGTGGCCATGGATGACAGACGAGGACGGAGATGGTTGCTAGAAGCGGGGATTAGAGATGGTTTGGTGCAGGGAAGGGGAGAGATTAAATAGGAAGGAGGTGATCCAAGATTAATGTGGCAGACTACCGCAGCGAGGGGACAATCAATGTCGTTGATGAAGACGATGCATGTGGCAAATATCAATGATGATGACTAGGGTAAGTGATTGGACAAAATGTTGACTCTGCTTCCCGCACTCGATGGCCCAGTCATAATTTTGTGGTGCGTCCAAGGTGACCGCGACCTCCCCAATCTGTGGGTCCTATGTGGATGACTAAGTTGATGGGTGAAAACAAATTGATAAAGTGAGCTATTTCCTATTAAAATATTGTAGTTATGATATAGGGGATCTAATTTAGGGTTGCTCCTAGGGATGCAACAGTCAAAGTTCAAAGTTATTCGTACACTATATAGTGGTAAGATAATATAAAAGGTAAAGCTCAAAAAATTATAAATTTGATCGACTTCTATAAAGTATGGGTATATTAGGTTCTTGTATTTGTATCATGTAGAACTCAATGTTGATTAGCTATACCTAATATACTTGAAAATTTTGGTAACATGGTCTACAAAAACGGGGGAGAAGATTCTAGAATGATGGAGAAGTGCGTTTTGAGGTTAGTGCATTGTGTCTATTGTGCTAAAGACTATCAATAGTATCTTTTAGATGCTAGAATGGAAAATAAGATCCAACGGCTGGCAATGTTGGGATTAACAAGTCTTGATCCAATGATCAATATTCGAAGTTATTCGTTAAGTGTTGGATCAAGACTCATGAATCCCAACATTGCCAGCCTTTGGATCTTCTTCTCCATTCCATCATCTAGAAGATCGATAGTACTAATTGATAGTATTTCTTATTTTATCTTATCTTACCACTATATAGTCTACAAATAACTTGAATATTGACCATTATTGGATCAAGACTCGTGAATCCCAACATTGCCAGCCGTTGGATCTTCTTTCCATTTTATAGCACCGAGAAGATGCTATTGATAGTCTTTCTTTTCTCTTATCTTACCACTATTCTTACCACTATATAGTGTACGTCCAACTTACTAGTACTAGTAAAAGGCACGTGCTACACACGTATATACTGTATGAAATGTGATTTATTAATAAACATTAAGTTCTTGTTAACCAACATTCTTGTTAGAGAAAAAATACATACATTAAGTCTATTAGTAAGTTGCAGGTGCCTTGCACGTGACAATAAGATAGTAGACGTATGACATATCATCACTATATAAAATTATAATTGGTAAAGCACACAAAATTATAAATTTGATTAACATATATAAAGTATGGGTGTATATTTAGTCCTTGTACTTTGTATAATCATGTAGAAGTCAAAGATTATTAGCTACCTAACACATGAAATTTTTGATAACATGGTCTAGAGAAACAAGGGAGAAGATTTTAGTATGATGGAGAAGTGTGTTTTCAGGTTTGTGCATAGCATTCATTATGACGAAGACTATCAATAGAATCTTCTAGATGCTAGAATGGAAAAGAAGATCCAACGACTAGAAATGCTAGGATTCGCGAGTCTTGATCCAATGGTCAACATTCAAAGTTATTCATACACTATATAGTGGTAAGATAAGATCATGTAGAAGTCAAGGATTATTAGCTATGAGGGAGAAGATTCTAGTATGATGGAGAAGTGTGTTTTGAGGTTTGTGCATAGCATTCATTATGCTGAAGACTATCTATAGAATCTTCTAGATGCTAGAATGGAAAAGAAGATCCAATGTTGGAAATATTAGGATTCGCGAGTCTTGATCCAACGGTCAGCATTCAAAGTTATTCATACTCTATATAGTGGTTATATCTCTACTACTATAATGGAGCAGTTTTGAATTTGATCCATAGCACCAATCCTGACCTTTGGGCTGTTAGATCCAATGGTTCAGAGAAGCTGGATTTGTGTTGAATAGTACCTAGAGAAAACTCCACCATGCATGTTCTAGAACCATCATGTCACCACCCCCAAAATTTCATAGCACAGTAGGCTGTATTCTCTCTACTACTATAATGGAGCAGTTTTGAATTGGATCCATAGCACCAATCCCGACCATTGGGCTGGTAGATCCAATGGTTCAGAGTAGCTGGATTTGTGTCGAATAGTATGTACCTAGAGAAAACTCCACCATGTTCTAGAATACATTCTACAGTTCTATGGATTTGTTTGGGGAGGGGTCTGACATGATGGTTCTAGAACATGGTGGAGTTTGCTCTAGGTACTATTCAACACGAATCCAGCTGCTCTGAACCATTGGATCTAACAGCCCAACAACCAGGATTGGTGATATGGATCCAATTCAAAACTACTCCATTATAGTAGTAGAGATTAATAATAACTATCTACACATATTGAGAATACATCCTACAATGCTATGGATTTGTTTGGGCAGGGGTGTGACATGATGGTTCTAGAACATGGTGGAGTTTGCACTGTGTACTGTTCAACATGAATCCAGCTGCTCTGAACCATTGTATCTAATAGTCCAATGGTTAGGATTGATGCTATGTATCCAATTCAAAACTGCTCCATTATAGTAGTAGAGATAGAGATATCTAGTGTATAGTAACTTTGAATATTAACCGTAGAATCATGTCCCGCGAATACCAACATTGCTGCTAGCTGTTGGATCGTCTTTTCCATTCCATCACCTAGAAGATACTATTGATAGTCTTTCTTTTCTTATCTTACCACTAATATATATAGTATAGGCTGGGATACCTTTGAATATTGGCCATTGAATCATGACCCGCGAATCCAAAAAATTGACGCTAGCTGTTGGATCCTCTTCTCCATTCCATCATCTAGAAGATACTATTGATAGTCTTTGTTATCTTATCTTATTTTACCACTATATAGTGTACGGATAACTTTGAATATTCACTGTTGCATCAAGACTCGCGAATCCCAACATTGCTAGTAGTTGGATCTTATTTTCCATTTTAGCATCAATAAGATATACTATTGATAGTATTTCTTTTCTTATCTTACCACTATTATATATAGTATATAGGGATAACTTTGAATATTGGTCGTTGAATCATGACCCACGGATTTCTAAATTGCTGCTAGTTGTTGGATCCCTTTTCCATTCCATCATCTAGAATATACTATTGATAGTCTTTGTTATCTTATCGTACCACTATGTAGTGTACGAATAACTTTGAATATTGACCGTTGGATCAATACTCGCGAATCCCACCATTGCCAGCCATTGGATCTTCTTTTCCATTTAGCATCGAGAAGTTATACTATTGATAGTATTTATTTTCTTATCTTACCACTATTATATTTTTATTTTATTACCACTATATACTGTATGAATAAATTTGAATATTGACCGTTAGATCAAGACTCGTTAATCCCAACATTTCTAGCGGTTGGATCTTATTTTCCATTCTAGCATCTAGAAGATTCTATTGATAGTCTTCATCACAATGAATGATATGCACAAACCTCAAAACACACTTCTGCATCATTCTAGAATCTTCTCCCTCGTTTCTCGAGACCATGTTACCAAAATTTTCAAGTTTTAGATACCTAATAATCATTGACTTCTACATGATATACAAAGTACAAGAACCAAATATACACCCATACTTTATAGATGTTGATCAGATTTATAATTTTTTCTACTTTACCTATTATAATTTTATATAGTGATGATATGTCAAACGTCTATTATCTGAGTCTCACATGCAAGGCACGTGCAACTTACTAGTCTTACCACTATGCAGTGTACGAATAACTTTGAATATTGACCGTTGGATCAATCAAGATTCGTGGATCCCAACATTGACAAAACCGCTGGATCTTCTTTTCTCGACTACTATAACTAGTAAGTTGCACGTGTCCTGTATGTGAGACTCAGATAATAGACGTCTGACGTATCATCACTATATAAAATTATAATAGGTAAAGCAGAAAAAATATAAATTTGATCAACATCTATAAAGTATGGGTGTATATTTAGTTCTTGTACTTTGTATATCATGTGCAAGGCATGTGCAACTTACTAGTACTAGTAGTACTCAAGTCACTAGAAGAAAAGTTGGCTTTTACAACAGAAGATTTTCATGGTTGAAGGCCCGTTTTTCGTGGCTAAAAAGTACTCTACGACGGATGCCCATCGTGGTAAAAGCCCCGTCGGAGAAGAATCTACCACGGCTTTTTTCCTGACCGTGGCGGATCACACCGTTCAGCCACGAAAACTTGTTCCGTCGTAGATATGTTTGCCAGCCGCGTTGACTGCTGACGTCATGAAAAATGCCACATGGCAAACACCGTTAACGACCAGTTACCGCCGTTAAAAGCCACATAAACCGTGGTAGAAACCAGGCCCAGCCAAGGCCTGCTCATAATTAAGTGGGCCGACCCATCAAGAAAGCCCAATAAGATTATGGCTCGTTACTGTTTCGTCCGACAATGTTTGAAATGGGCCCAAAGATGTGGCTAGCAATGGCCCGCGAATGTCAGACCATTACTGTTTCGTCCTACAAAGTCCCACACTTTTCGAATACTGTGCGGCCCGTTAACAGGCTGCGTCAAGTAGGCTCGATATTGTTAAAGCCCACGGTCAGCCCGTCACTGTCCTCACAGCTCGTCATGGGTCGCCTATGAACGACCCACTTTTGAGAAGGTCCGATACTATTATGGCCTTTTACTATTCTGGCTCGTTACTATTCTGGCCGTCTACTATTCATGTCCGTTACTGTTGTGGCCCTTTACTGTTATGGCCCGTTCTTGTCTTTGGTTGCCCTGATACGGCCTTTATCGCTTTCTGTACTATGCTAGATTGCCACCGTACGGTCTCTTTGGTGTTTTGGCCTTCTACTGTTTTGCCTGTTACTATTTTGACTTGTTACTGTTTCGGCATGTTACTATTCCGGTCCGTTACTATTCTGGTCTATTACTGTTTTGGCATGTTGCTGTTTTAGCCAGTTACCGTTGCTATTTTGGTGTGTCACTCTTTTGTCATGTTACTGTTTTGGCCAGTTACCGTTAAAGTTTCGGTAATTCTGAAACCCGATCGACCTGGCTGGCGCAGTTATGGTACCGCCATGCGTGGATGGCGTCAACTAAATGCCTACATGGCCTATACGAGTTATCTAGATATTACATCAGCTGCAAACTTCTTAAAAATATTACAAAATATGAACAAAAGGGAAAGAAAATTCAGCACTTTAGTTGCGAATCAAGTTGATAGCAGAGTGCTCAATTTGCTTTCTCAATCCATCAACTGCATCTCCCTTTGAGTGTGACAGCTACATTTAGTCTGAAACTAGCTAATAACAAGTTAATACAGCAAAAAAGACAAACTACTCATAGCTAAGAATGAACCAGATAGGAATTATAGCTGCATAATACAAACTTGTAGAGCAGGAACGCAAACCATGAATGAACTATATAGTAGAGGATAGTTATGTCGTTGCCTAAAACGAACCAGAACCAGATACGAGATATAATGGCGTGGCTTGTGAACCTATAGAACAGGACAAGCAAGCATTAGACAAGTATGCCAACAATGAAATGAGAAATCAAACAAAGTGTTTCTTAGAATTTAAGTATAAACTAGCCAGGTCATTTCAGCAAATATATATGAAAGCAGTGGTATCTCCTGGAATGCAAGGGACATTGGGTGACTCAGAATTTGCGGTGAGCTACACAATGGCATGTAGGTACTATCATAGCTAAGAATGAACCACATAGAAATTATAACCGCATCATAGCAGAACTTGTTGAGCAGGAATGGAAAACACGAATGAACTATACAGTAAAGAATAATTATGCCGTTGATTAGGACGAACCAGCACCAGATACAGAAAATATATAATGGCATCGCTGGTGGACCTGTCTGCTCTTCAAACCAACATGTTCAGTGTTGCCTTTTTGAGCTCTACGCAAAGAAAACGAAAATAGTCAGTGTTGCAGTTTTTGAAGAACCAGATGGCAACAAAAAAATTATAATCGAACTAGTACGAAGAGTTTGAACGGGTACCACAGGATAGCAGAATAATGCCAGGGAGGAAATACTAGCAGGAACTTAGCTCAGGATTAACTAGATAGAGTCAATAACTGCGTAACAGGGAATCCACACTAATATTTTCCACTGACATTACATTTTGCAAGAACTACACAATAGCAGGCATTTACTGGTGTATGGAGCAGATAAGATAAGAACATGTGCATGACAAAATAACAGACATGTGCATGACTTGATATTTGTAGAGTAGCGAATGAAAACCAACACGTCTAATGACATTGTATGTACTAGTATGAAGAACAGGCGTGCCCAGTGACTTGTATGTACTAGCACGATTACAAAAATGCAGTTCACTGCGACAGGCTTGAACCTGCTATACCGTTGACAAACAAAAATGGAGATTTGGTTAACCTTGGTCGGAGAGGCGCCTAAGCATCGTCGATACCGTGCGAGGGACGTCCAGGTCACTGAGGGTGATGCCGGCTTGAAAGCGGTGGACGGGAGCGTCCCTGAGGCAGATCCGGTGCAGTGAACGACGACGGCCATGAAGCTAGTATGGAGCGGTGGACATGGAACTCTTTGAACTAGATCACGCCCGGTGGACACCGGTGAAGCAGATCCGCTACGGTTGGGTAGATTTCAGCGACGAGGAAGCAGAGTTTGGGCGGTCGATGACGCCATCGACGTGGTGAACGACACTGCAGCTCCTAGATCTAGTGGGTGAGCGTCGGTGAAGTGGCTACGCGGCGGTGCACGAGACCGCAGCTCAAGCCGGTGCGCGCGGTGGTCGTGGAGGGGATAGAGGAGCTTAGGATTTTCGGGAGGGCCAACGGGAAAAACTGGGGGAATCGGGACCATAGAGGTGAGCAGAAAAAATAATTACGATTGTGCCCCCAAGCAACCGACTTTCGCATGCCCATTTTTCATCTGAAGAATGGGTAGATTTGGAATTTTAAATTCTAAAGTTTTTCAAACGGAAGGGCACGAAATGCTTCAAGGTCGGTGTGTGGTTTTACCACTCGATTGAGAATTTGAATTTGGCTTGCGCCCATCTAATAATAATAAAAGTAGAAAATGGTACTCCCCCGGCGGTGGGATATTTTGGCTCAAAGTTTTTGAAACGGTGGGGCGGGAAATGCTTGGTAGGTGGGTGATTTTGCTGCTCGATTGAGATTTTGAATTTGGCTAGACTCCATCTACTAATAGAAAAAAGGTAGTAGACCATATGCTACCTGTCCAGGAATTCAAGGATGAGAGTCACATCAACTGATCATCCATAAACATTTTTTTTGCACAGAAACTTGGATACCTTCCATTCACACAGCATAGGCGGTAAATTTTGCCGCTTGACTCAGATTTTAAATTTGTCTAGGGTCCATGTAATAATATTAAAATGGTACTACCTCGGTGGGTGATTTTTCCTGAAAACGTTTGAAACAGAGGGGGTGCGAAATGCTTCGGGGTCGGTGGGTTATTTTCCTGCTTAATTACGATTTTGAATTTTGCTGCCAGCCAAGTTTTTATTACTAGAAAAAAGGTTGTGTAGTTTGAACGCCATTTGGTCAGGAATTTAAGGCGAGACTCACATCAACTCATGCCTCCGATTCAAATGGGGTAGGCGGTAGTTTTTGGCGGTCGACAGCGATTTTGAATTTAGAGATTGTCCAAAGAATAATTAAAAAAATAGGCCGTTCTCTCTCTATTTCAGGGATCCAAGTCAGGGAGAGTGATTATCTACCACGTGTATGAAAATGCAGATCTCCAATACCACAATGTTTGTTTAACATAACAACAAACAAATGTCTGAAGTAGCTCTGATTCAAGCATGTGAAAATGGTGTGCAACCAAGGTCTACTAATTATTTAGGTGTCAGCACAGACTCGTCTATAGGAAGCACTAACTAAATGGTAGTACTAATTCAGATCAAATAAAAAGCCTCCTGCGAAACAAATACTCCTACTACAGCATACTATCAAAACACAAAGACCAGCTAAAGTATATGTAGAAAAAATAAAACAAGATTTCATCATGCATACACTACTATATATAGAACACCATTTCATCATATAAAACAATGTTTTGCCAGATACACATAGGCCCCAAAACGAACAGACAGCTCTAATATTCCAGCCCCTGCCGTTGTGACTGCGGCACAAACAAAGGTGCCGCCACAGTTCCATCAGCTACCAAAACAAACAAATATCAGACTGTATCTCCAAATAACATAACCTGGGCAAACACATGCTTGCCCAAACAAGCCTTGCTTGTTCATCCGAGTGTTATTTTCATCTCCTTGATGTTGTAGTTTGAATTAGCTGTGTTGCTGACAGGACTTCCTTTTCGTTTATTTGGTTTAGCACTCCGAATCACGTCGGTTGCTGAAGGAAATGAACAAAATGATCAGCAAAATCATAGGTGTACAAAAATGCAAGGGTTGCACACGAATGACTGCACTAACCAGGTGTCATAATGTAGGTATGTAAAGTACACCAACATTTACGAGATCTGAACTTCTTAGACTTCATGCTGCTGAGATCTAATTCAAATACTCCCTCCTTCGTCCATATAACCACCATTTCTCTATCCTCAAATGCACAGAGTAACCTTACTGCATCTTTCCCACCATATGCCCATGATTTATCAAGGCCAAGGAGAATATCCAACTCAACCTTTATATGAGGCACCCAAGCTTCCCATTTGCATGTTGATGATCTTGCACTGGACCACGTGTTTAGAGTAAAGTCTCTGATAATCGCAAGGGCAACATCTCCATTATGCCCTTTAGCGATGACAAAATTGCGTCTGGAAATATCATGTGTCTCATGGGGGCACTCAATATAACATAGTTTTGTTGTGACGTTATAGAAGGCAATTATATATCTAGAGTTCATTGTTGGCCACTACAAAATGTCCCCTATGAGAGTTGACGGCCTGCGATCAATCTTAGCCAGCATCTCAACAGGTTCAATCCAGTACTCCCTCCTAACTCTGATGAGTACCTCTGCACCAGTGCTTGGTTACCATTGGTTACTATCCAAACAACCTAGAAATTGCTGCAACAGTGTGAAGACAATTGCCCATGATTTCTCGAACAGAGAATTGTGCCGCTATCATACTCACGTCTCCGCCAAATTAGTGGTTCTGGTATCACTGTTTCACTTCCACTGATTGGATCCCAAGCCTTTATCATGTTAGACCCTTGCGGATAATGAAGTTGCACCCTACCATTGCGACATCCGAGTACATATGGTTTGTAGGATTTATGTACTTCCACTAGCCTTTTCAGCTTCTGGAAGATGGATTGGTCAAGATTATGATCTGTTAAGAATCGAGCGTCCTCGGAGCTGTTGGTGAAAAACCCAAGTAACAGCATTCCTTTGTTGTGTGACAGGGTTAGCCTTTTGAAATCGTTGCTTCCCATGAAGTCCATCCAACATTTTTGGGCGACTGATGCCCTCAGTATGCAAGATGGGTGTGGAGGAAGCCTGACAAGAATCTAACCAAATACATCGCCTGGCAAGTCGTTGATTGTTGCATATGTTCTTCCACCAAAGCTGGTAGGATGATGCAAATAGCACAAGTGCATCATCAGAATTAAGTAAACAACACAATGCACAACACATACACCTAAAAAAGAATTAAGTAAACACCACAATGCATCACACATTTTGACAGGAAAATTTATCATCAAAATTTCCTAAACTGCACCCATCTGAAAAACTACCTAAAAAGCAGAGTCTATCAACAAAATAACCTAAACAACACAAGGAATCAACCAGAGTAGTACGAAAGCACCGCAAAATGCTTCAGCATGTCGGAACTGGGCAAAGGGAATGAAGAATTTTTTTAGGTAACCGGGGAGGACAGAAAGGCCCTCACCTGAATTTTCTGGTTTTGTCATAAAGAAGAGGAGAAAACAGACGCAGCTTCAGTGACTTGCCCCAAGATCCACCTTCCATATTAGATCAAACGTATGATAGTAGTTCAGATTTTAAACTAAAAATTAAAACTATTCGAAAAAATTGACAAAAAATCAATAAATCATCGGTGCTATGTTTGAATCCTGTGAAAGTTTCATCCCATTCGGACCACTAGTTTGTGATTAAATAGATTTTTATGTTCCCAGTACTACTAGTTTAAACTAATATCCACTATGTCCAGAAAAAACCCCGAAGCAGAATACACAAAAGAGGGAGGAAGTCAGGGAGACAAAATCCAACGCAAAACTTACAATGGGGTCGACGAGTTCTGAGCAGATGGAGCAGGTGGAACCGATGAATGACGAGCCACATCCGTTGACGCTGAAGAAGCACGACCACGAGCTGACACATTCCTAGCATCCCACGCAGCCGTCGCTTTGGTAGCGGCGGCCAACATAGCTGAATTTGTTCCAGCAGCAGCCGACGAGGATTTGGACTGTGCCTCCACCGCTTTCCAAGCATCACTAAACACCGCCCAAGACTCCGATGCAGTACAAGCATTGACCTCCGCATCTGCTTCACATGTATCTGCTGGTGCTGCTTTAGCATCCACCTCTGCTTTACAAGCATCCGCTAACGCAGCAAATGCATCTGCCAACACCGATCCCATTTCCTGTAAATGCCATGAGCTTATTTAGCTCGCAATGCCCAAAAATAAATGCATTCTATCCTTCAAAAAGCCTGTAATGGCTGGAGGTTGGGGACGTACATACCAGCGAACGGCGGTGCGGTGGTGGTCAATGGTGGAGCGGTGGGGACGGTCCGGTCGAAGGAGGGCGGCCAGGAGGAGAAGATGATGATGGGGTCGAGGGGTACACGACTGAGCTACCTCGAACTCGAAACTAACTTTCACCCCACTGTTTTTTTGTGAACCTCGCCTTTTTTAGGGGAAACCACGGCTGTATTAATAGTAGCAACCACACGACTAATACAAGTTTGTGCACTTGCGTTACTCAGTTTCCCGCCTATAGACATCAAGTTTGTGCACTTATTCGTGTGATACAATCAATTGTTGGGTAAAATATTCCAGGTGGTAGAAGCCTGCCCTTTCTATGACATCAAGATCTAGATTTCAAACATCGACCTGAAATTCCACAATCCACAACTACAAGTTTTGGTTTACTACCAGAAACATGCTAACAGATCACTCGCAACTGGCATTAACATCATCATTAACAGATCTCAGAAGCAAAAAATTGAAAGATAAAAGACCACCGCAAGTTCGAATAAGATGACTGTTGTTGCCAAATATAGTCTCATAAAGCCAGGTCCAATATATATGTCATAATAGTACATCAAATATATATATTCGTGGACACCACACACCAGCAAAGAAAAAAAACAGTTATAGTACCTGACTTAACAAATAGTCATCCTCACAAGAGACCCAAACCCTTCAAAAATGAAAGTAGAGTGGTCAATATGGTTTACATATTTCGTCATCTTTTGTAGGATCAGGACTGTATGGGCATGGAGAATCTCGAATTTCTGTCAGGGTCTCATCTGCTTCTAGAGCCAAATTGAAAAGATTGTCATCTTGCATTCCCACCTATTCCAAGATTCGTTCGTACACCTGGCTAATCAGCTCGTCGCCATCCACATCAGGCAACTTGGGAACTAAGTTGTCAGCCACAAACTTTTGAAAATTAACAGCAGCATCATGAGCAACTGAAATTAATGTATTCTATCCTGCAGTCAAATTAGCTATCCACTTAGTGGATGTGGACACTTGTTCCTTCAGGCACCTAATCTGTTCGTCCTGGTGTTTCACTTTCTCTTGAAGGCACGAAATCATGTGTCTCTGAGCTTTGTATTTCTCTCGGAGACGGGCAATTATCAAATCCTTGTAGTGACCAGCACCACTATGCCATGAGCAATATGAGTAAGGTAGAAACTACAGATAACAAATCCAAAATTAAACCAGATTCTCATTTAAAAAAAAATAAACCAAATTCCCGTTTCACAATCCAAATTCAGATGCACACGTTGTGTAAGCTCCACAGTGGTACCGCAAATGGTAGAACCATAGAGGCATATTTCCCAAACATGGGAAACAAAACCGACATGAAAAGGGCCGTACTTAAGGGTTTGCCTTCTTAGCTAGCACATGAGTTTCCTAGCATTAGTAATAAGTGGCAACAGATCAGAATGACTTTGTTTCTGCAAATCATGATGCAACAAAAATGATCAGTATATTTTAGGGGACATTTCAAGTAATAAAGCACTCTTTATCGGAAAAAATGTTTTCAAGGACAAAGCATAGGTTACTGAAATTCCAGCAAAGCAGCTGGATACATAAAAACACTTGTCACTCGATAATGCCTCCTCCACGGGTGGGACATGCGCATGATGCTAAATGAAATGCAGCAAAACCAGTAAATTTTAGGAAAGAACACATCAACTTTGCAATGCAAAGAAGGATACATGCATTAATCTGATGCCAAGGATTGGGTGTGTTTCCCTTTAATGAACAATATAATTTAAAGAACTCAACAATGCAGGACACCAGCAAATAACAATATGTTTATGAATGATATGCAGCAAATTACATCTGCATTGTTCAGCAGAGGACCGTTCTGTGAAATAAAGCCAGGGGCAAGCTTCTCATCCTCAAAAGACTCTTCTTGGCAGCATATACTTACCTAGTTTCAGTGGACCTTATAACTAATTCCATGGCTACATCCATGGTGATCCCAGCTTCCTAATGTGGCATATAGATCTACTATTTCAAATAGCAATCACCTAAATAACCATCCGGATGGTTGTAGACTCACCGAAGATTGCACTAATGTGATGGAAAGGTGGACGCTGCTGGGTAAAGAAAGTGCGCGACAGGGGAGGTGCACAAATGTGCAAAAAATGTAGCGATACTCGTATATAGATAGAGATACCAGTAACACATAAACCAGATCAATTAGTAGTAACCACAAACTCCAGAAGGCATGTAACTATCAACTACTCCCATATTAATTAACCTAGTGTAATTTAACGTGGCAGTACTATGAGATGGTGAGTACTAGTAAACATAAGGGGATTACTTAATTATTAGTGGAATCTACAGCCAGCCACCAAAAGCATCATGATCATGCTAAATATCTAGATTGCAGACCATACTTGGTTAAGAACCTAATGTCCAGCGCTAATTACCCAAATCTAAGAGCATCTATCCTATTTAGGACTGAGTGTAGTGAGTTGGAAACATCCGTTAACTCTGCAACCATCTCGCATCTGATGGCGCTCCTACTCCTCCTCTTCGAGGTCATCGCGGATCTCGAGCTGTAACCACAGTGACATCATCGCGCGTTGCAGTGAAAGTGAGTGCGGTAGATCTACCTAGTTGACAAATATGCAGCGCTCACATTTGTAGTTGCAACCCAAGAACCTGCAGCTGAAGTTCGTTCCCTTGAATGCGACGCGGCGACGGGGCGCCAGGGCGCAGTCGTACCAGAGCCGATGATCCGCATCAGTAAGGATGTCGTACCACTCCGCGTCTACCATCCGTGCTGGCATCTGAACCTAGGAAACATCGTTGATCGAGATGGGCAGAATAGAGAAAAACCTCAAAAGCAGAGAACCCATAAGCTGAATTTGAGAAAAAAAACTGAGACTGTGAACTCTGCCGTACTTACCCTAACCCGGCCGCCTTGCGCATCAAGACCCCCCGTCGTTCGCCAGACCGGCATGACTGAATCCGCCGACATTGCTCAAAAAAAGAGCGCGCTTTCAAAGCCTAGCGCAGAGGCTTCATGAAGAAGGAAGAGGTAGGGGATCCGGTCCTCACATTCGCTGGCTACTACTCCATATTGGATTTTATTCGACCATTGATAACTGGGGCCCACGCTAGAGAGCCCG
The DNA here is from genome assembly GCA_023614405.1 of Avena insularis. Classification (NCBI taxonomy): domain Eukaryota; kingdom Viridiplantae; phylum Streptophyta; class Magnoliopsida; order Poales; family Poaceae; genus Avena; species Avena insularis. Next base: position 475,574,258 of record CM042694.1, read on the forward strand.
TGGGCCCCCAAACATTACTCATCTAGTTTGACTTGCATTACATGGAGTACTTTTGGAAAACAGATCAAAACTCAATAAATGAACTAAAGCCCCCCCCTCTCTTTTTGCGAAAACCCATTAAAAAATGGAGACGCTCACAAATGCATACACACACTCACCCCTATGAATGTAGGTACGCACACCCTACACCTATGAGCACTTCAGAAATACTGGATCTTGACACTGATCCTGCGGGGCTTGAGCTTGATGAAGTCACCATAGGCACCTCGCTATATATTGACGGGAACGTCGCCTCTCACTACCCTCATAACCATCCTTCAAAGTCAAGCGCCGAGGCTTCATGGTAAAGGAAGTGCTAGGGGGTTGGAGCTCATATTCGTTGGCTGCTATGGGATGTAATTGAACCAGTAATAATGTGGCCCTCGGTAGTGAGCCCATAGACCCTAGACACCAGTGACCATTACAATTACTTTGGAAAAATCGAGCAAAACTTAATACAAACGGAAGGCCCATCTCTCTCATTTTTGCGAAAATCCACTACAAAACACACACGCTCACAAACACACACTCACCCCTATGAACGCATGAACGCACATCCTACCCCTATGAGCACCTCCGAAAGATTGTGTCTTCAGACTGTCCGGGGGGGGGGGCTTGACCTTGACGAAGTCACCATAGGCACCTACTGCCCTCGTAACCATCCTTCAAAGTCGAGCGTCAAGGCTTCATCGAGAAGGAAGAGCTAACATTCGTTGGCTGCTATAGGATATAAAAAGACCACTAATAACAATGGGGCCCCATGATAGTGAGCCCATTGGACCCGAGTGGGTAGTGCTAACAAAAAGATTCTTCAAGGTGATTCTAGTGCTAGACTTATGTCTAAGAGAATCAATTGAGAGGGCCCATTATTCAGGATAACAGTCTGTTTTTCTTTTTAGCATGGTTGTGTGGACCCACTTCAGTTCTAAACGCTAGACCAAAAGTAGTTTTCATAGCTACTTTTACACAATGCACACGCCCTTACTATACGTAGCTTAGAAATTTACTAGCCTCGTGTCTAAGAAAATTGTAGGTTGCTTTGAAAGTTTTTCGGAAAAGATTTTGGAGGTACCCATCAAGGGGTCAATTAATATATCACAAAACCCTAAGAGTTTTGACAATAGGTTTAACTTCTTGCTAAGATAGATTTTGCATCTTGACAATTTAATGAAATTAGGTCAAACTTGAGCTACAAGTAAGCACGATATAGATTGCTCTTGAATTAAATGTCTTTTTGGAGGTCTATAGGTGCACCTTGTTGTAGTAAACAATTCCATCACTATGAGTTTCCTACTATCTCAGGAAAGAACATTCTCAATTTTCTGAGAGTGATGATGATATTGTTCTTTCCCGTATAGCAAGTCTGAAGAATATGGATCCGAATGACACACGAGGCAAGTTTTCAAAAATATATTGTGGACCAACATGTTGTACTTACGATTTCCCATGTTTTATGAGTTCTCAAACTTCTTAGCTAACTTCTCCCACTTGATTGATTTTATGCCGATTTATCGAAATTATTAGGTACAAATTGAACTGCATAAGTAAATTGTAGGTTGCTTCGAAAGTTTGACGAAAGATCTCTCTTGGAGGTACCCATATATATCGGGGGGAGGGGTCAATTAATATATGGGAAACCACCAAGAGTTTTGATGATATATAGGTACGGTTCAACTTCTTGCTAAGATTTTGCATCAATTTAATGAAATTAAGTTAGACTTGAGCTACAAGTAAGCATGCTAGACTGCTCTTGAATTAAATGTCTTTTCAGAGGTAGATGGGTGCATCTTCTTGTAGTAAACAATGTCATCAGTGTGAGTTTCCAACTACCAGGAAAGGACATTCTCAATTTTACGAGTGATATCATGATCATTCTCTCCCATAAAGGAAGTCCGGAGAATATTGATCTAAATAAATGCCACAAGCCAAAGTTTTCACACGCACACACACACAGGCACGTGCCACACTCATATATACTGTATGAAATGTGATTTAATGAACATTAAGTTGTTATTAACCAATAGTCTTGTTAGAGAAAAAGGCATACATTAAGTATATTAATAATAATTATCTAGAACATGGTGGAGTTTGCTCTAGATAATGTTCAACACGAATTCAACTACTCTGAACCATTGGATCTAATAGCCCAACGGTCACGATTGGTACTATGGATCCAATTCAAAACTACCTACCTAACTCCACCCAGTTGAATGACTTTATGTCGATTTATCGAAAATAGGTCAGATTTGAACTGGTATAAGTAAATTTTAGGTTACTGTGAAAATTCTACGAAAAAGCTTTTGGAGGTACCCATTGGGGGTCACAATTAATATATGAGAAACCATCCAACAAGAGTTTTGACAACAAGTTGGATCAAGACTCGCAAATCCAAAAAAATTGCTAACTGTTGGATCTTCTTTTCCATTCCTAGCATCTAAAAAGATTCTACTAATAGTCTTGATAAGAACGATGAACGCTAGTATGCACAAACCTCAAAACACACACTTCATTGCTCATTTTTAGGGTCCTTGTGCTAAATGCATGGACTTGGATGCAATTTTCATTTTTTATGAGGTCCTTGATATGTAACTTGTACTTCCACCGACCGTGTTTACTCTCAAGCACATCGCAGCAACTAGACCAACCATTAGATCGGCCATTCGTAGTACTTCTTATTATCTTATCTTTATCCTGTCCTATCTCTTACAATACCGTACCATACCACGCACTACATATAGTGTACGGATTAACTTTGAACAATGACCGTTGGATCAAGACTGGCAAATCCAAACATTGCTAACCGTTGGATCTTCTTTTTCATTCTTAGCATCTAGAAAGATTCTACTAATAGTCTTTAGCATGATGACCGCTAGTATACGTAAACCTCTAGCTCAAAACACACACTTCATTGCTTAGTTTCAGGGTCGTCCTTTGCTAAATGCATGTACTTGGATGCAATTTTCATTTTTTTGAGGTCCTTGATGTAAATTGTAATTCTACCCACCGTGTTAACTCTCAAAGCACCTCGCTTCCTACGAGATGTACCATTAGATCAGCCATTGATGACCCACAAGTATAGGGGGTCTATCGCAGTATTTTCGATAAGTAAGAGTGTCGAACCCAACGAGGAGCAGAAGGTGTTGACGAGTGGCTTGGAGCAGGAATTCTCTATAAATACTTAGCAAACGGATTTTTAGGGGTTTTTGATAATGCAGATAAGTAAAGTGCGTGTAAGTAGAAGACAATAATAATTGCAGCAAGTGGCCCAATTCTTTCTTTAGCAAAGGACAACCCGGTTGTATTACTTAGGATGACCAAATGTTCTCGAGGACACATGGGAATATTGTCAAGTGCTTTCATTTCATATAGTTGATTAATCCTATTTAGTTTGTTAAGTGTTGTGTGGGTGAACCTGTGCTAATATACCGACCTTCCTAGGACTAATACATACTTGTGATTATACCCCTTGCAAGCATCCGCAAGTACAAGAAAGTAATTAAGATAGAAACCTAAACACAGCTTTAAACTCTAAGATCCTACACTCCCTTGTGCAAAGGTTTTCTAACGGGAGTTTAGGTTTCTGTCACTCCGGCAACCCCTACGATTAGTAGCCAAATACACAATGCATTCCCCTAGGCCCATAAAGGTGAAGTGTCATATAGTCTATGTTCACATGACACCACTAGAAGAATAACACCACAACTTAAATAACAAACTATTGAATCTTTCTCAACACAATTCCACTACTAACAACATGACTTCTCCCATGTCCTCAAGAACTAAGCGAACTACTCACAAGACATCATATGGATCAAGATCAGAGATGAAATAATGACAAGTAACAATCTGAACATAACAATAATTAATGAATTCCACTCAATAGCATCAACTACAACAAGTAATCAATACCGGGAAAGTTTTCCCTAAGAACTATGCAAGATTCAACCCAATTGTTACAGCGGTATGAAGTGGTGATGATGGTGCTGGTGGAGATGATGATGGAGATGATGATGATCATGATGATGATCCCGATGAAGTCTAGCTTGATGGTGGTGTTGATGGCGACGATCTCCCCTCTCCGGGAAGGAATTTCCCCGGTAGATTTCTGCCTGCCGGAGAGCTCTTTCTCTCTCTGCAGTTTTCCGCCCCGCGGAGGCAGCGGAATCTTTCTGTGATCACTCCCCAACTCTTAGGGTTTCGTGGGGATAATATCGTAAAGGCGAGCCAGGTGGGCAGGTGGCCACACCACACAGTGGCTGCCAGGGCTGGCCCGCACCAGGGGATGGTGTGGGCCCCCTATGGCCCATCTCCGCTGCCCCTTCTGGCATCCTTCGTCTTCTGGAAAAATAGGATTTTCCATGTAAGAAGCAAATGCAAGAGTAGCAAAAATCTATCAAAACAGACCAGCAGGTAAAGATCAATTTTTTCGAAAATCTTCTGTTGCTCAAATCAAAAAGTTCAAAACTAACGAAAGTTAAATAATAACCTGGGGCATGCACACAAAAAATTACAGATCAGTAAGATGTTCTGGGATTTTTAACGATTTTTTATAGTGAAACACAAAAATCTGTTTTGGGATAGCAACTTCCCCAAATCTTATTTCTATCTCATTAGAGGCTGATCTTGACACAAAAACCAAACAAAAGGATAAGGATATGTCATTGCAGAAGAAATAACTTCCAAGACTCAAATAAACAAAAACAAACTGAAAGCAAAAATATATTGGGTTGTCTCCCAGAAAGCTCTTTCTTTATAGCCATTAAGATGGGCATGATAATTTCAATGATGCTTACATAAGAATATGAATTGAAGTAAAAGAGAGCATCAAGAAGCAAAAATACACATGTTTAAGTCTAACCCACTTCCTATCAAAGGGAATTTTGTAAGAAAATAAATTGTTGAAACCAGAGGCTACTAGCATAGGAAGGCAAAACAAGTGCAACATAAAAACTTTCAGCATAAAGCGAGGAAACTTAATATTATTGAGATGCATAGGAACAATCTTCCCTCTCTCATAATAACTTTCAGTATCATGCATAAATTTAATGATATAACTATCATATGCACCATTGTAACAATGATCACTTATTCTAATAGAAAACACAGGGACACTAGCTCTCTTAACACTACTTTGTGAAACAATATTAGAAGTATCCTTACAGAGGATAGTGTGTCCATCTTCTACATATTTAGTGACAAAGTCTTTCACATTTGCTATTATAGGTTCAATAGCTATTTGTTCATCAGGTTCAACAGCTTTATTTGTACTTTCATTAACCATACTAGCTATCATAGAATGTTCCTTCATTTTAACTGGGAAAGGCATGTTCTCAATGTAAGGTTCAGGTAAAACATGATTAGCAGTATAAACTTAAGTATTTCTTGCAGGAACACAATTAACAATATCTTTATATGGCTCATGATACTTATTCCATTTCTTTTTAGGAATTTCAATATAGGAAGCAAAAGCCTTAAAATAAGTTGCAATAGCTTGAGAATCTAGACCATAAGCATTACTAATAGTACGAAAGTCATCAGTTCCCATAAAAGATTTAATGCATTCATAATCATAATTTATACCTGAATTTCTTCCTTTATCATTCTCCCATGCTTCAGCATTGTCTTGAATGCGGTCTAGAAGACCCCATTTAGCTCCTTCTTCCGTGCGTGTAAATGATCCAGCACAAGAAGCATCCAATAAATCCTTATCATGAAGAGAAAGTCTTGCATAAAAATTATTGATAATAATATTGTTGGGGAGCTCATGAATAGGACATTTGAGCATTAGTAACTTCAATCTCCCCCAAGATTGAGCTGTACTCTCTCCATCAAGAGGCCAAAAGTTGTATATTTGATTCCGATCTTTATGAATCTCACTAGGAGGATAAAACTTTGAATAAAGGAGAGGTACTACTTCCTCCCATTCAAAAGCTTGACCATTCTTCAGCAGCTTGTACCATTCCTCGGCTCTTCCTTTCAGTGATAATGGGAATAACTTCTTCTTGACTTGATCTGTTGTAATACCTGCACACTTGAACAACCCGCATAATTCATGTATAAAACGCAAATGATCACCGGGATGGATAGTTCCATCTCCGAAATAGTAGTTATCCATAACACGATCAATAATTCTTGTAGGTATCTTGAAAGTATCATTTTCAGCAGGTGTAGGTTCGTCTACTACCTTAGCAGTGGTAGTAGCATTATGAAATAAGAAACTAAGTGAATTATCCATATTGATATAAAGTAACTAACAGAAGTAAACAATACTCACAGTAGAAGTTTCTTTTACCAGTTCCACTCTCCAATAGCGCTTCACTCCTCGGCAACAGCGCTAGAAAATAATCTTGATGACCCACAAGTATAGGGGGTGTATCGCAGTATTTTCGATAAGTAAGAGTGTCGAACCCAACGAGGAGCAGAAGGTGTTGACGAGTGGCTTGGAGCAGGAATTCTCTGTAAATACTTAGCAAACGGATTTTTAGGGATTTTCGATAATGCAGATAAGTAAAGTGCGAGTAAGTAAAAGACAATAATAATAATTGCGGCAAGTGGCCCAATCCTTCCTTTAGAAAAGGACAAGCCGGTTGTATTACTTAAGATGACCAAACATTCTTGAGGACAAATGGGAATATTGTCAAGTGCTTTCGTTTCATGTAGTTGATTAATCTTCTTTAGTTTGATAAGTGTTGTGTGGGTGAACCTGTGCTAATGTACCGACCTTCCTAGTACTAATACATACTTGTGATTATACCCCTTGCAAGCATCCGCAAGTACAAGAAAGTAATTAAGATAGAAACCTAACCACAGCTTTAGACTCTAAGATCCTACACTCCCTTGTGCAAAGGTTTCCTAACGGGGGTTCAGGTTTTTGTCATTCCGGTAACCCCTATGATTAGTAGCCAAATACACAATGCATTCCCTAGGCCCATAAAGGTGAAGTGTCATATAGTCGACGTTCACATGACACCACTAGAAGAATAACACCACAACTTAAATAACAAACTATTGAATCTTTCTAAACACAATTCCACTACTAACAACATGACTTCTCCCATGTCCTCAAGAACTAAATGAACTACTCACAAGACATCATATGGATCAAGATAAGAGATGAAATAATGACAAGTAACAATCTGAACATAACAATAATTCAATGGTTCCACTCAATAGCATCAACTACAACAAGTAATCAATACTAGGAAAGTTTCCCCTAAGAACTATGCAAGATTCAACCCAATTGTTACAGCGGTATGAAGTGGTGATGATGGTGCTGGTGGAGATGATGATGATGATCCCGATGAAGTCCAGCTTGATGGTGGTGTTGATGGCGACGATCTCCCCTCTTCGGGAAGGAATGTCCCCGGCAGATTTCTGCCTGCCAGAGAGCTCTTTCTCTCTCTTCAGTTTTCCGCCCCGCAGAGGCGGCGGAATCTTTCTGTGGTCGATCCCCGAGTCTTAGGGTTTCGCAGGGATAATATACGCCAAAGGGCAGAGCCAGAGGTGGGCCAGGGTGGCCACACCACCTAGTGGAGCAGCCAGGGCTGGCCCGCGCCAGGGGGTCGTGTGGGCCCCTGTGGCCCATCTCCGCTCCCCCTTCTGGCATCCTTCGTCTTCTGGAAAAATAGGATTTTCCATATATTTTCTAGAATTTTCTGATCTTCGCGAATTTCGCCTCCAAATGGTGCCTTTTCCATCAGAATCCTGACTAGCGGTCCATCCTCCAAAAGTCATCAACCATGGAAAAACATATGAAATAACATGAGTATCATCTCTTAATATGAAATATATCAATGATTAACAGTAAATTATGATATAGAATAGTGATGCAAAAAGGACGTATCAGCCATTCGCAGTATTTCTTATCTTACCTTTATCTTTGTCTCTTATCTCTTACATTACCATGCATACCACCCCTACATAGTGTAGGGATTAACTTATTTGAACATTGACTGTTGGATCAAGACTGGCAAATCCAAACATTGCTAACCGTTGGATCTTCTTTTCCATTCTTAGCATCTAGAAAGATTCTACTGATAGTCTTTAGCACGATGAACACTAGTATGCACAAACCGCAAAACACATAGTACTTCATTACTCGGTTTAAGGGTCCTCGTGCTAAATGCACGGACTTGTTGGATGCAATTTTCATTTTTTATGAGGTCTTTACTATAACTTGTACTTCCATCGACCGTGTTAACTCTCAAGCACCTCTCTCTTACGAGACCTACCATTAGATCGGCCATTCGCAGTACTTCTTATCTTATCTCTTATCTCTTACAATACCATACCACTACATATAGTGCAGAGATTAACTTTGAACATTAACAGTTGGATCAAGACTGGCCAATCCAAATAGCATTGCTAATCGTCAGATCTTCTTTTCCATTCTTAGCATCCAGAAAGATTTTACTGATAGTCTTTAGCATGATGAACGCTAGTATGTGCAAACCTCAAAACACAATACTTCATTGCTCAGTTTCAGGGTCCTTTGCTAAATGCATGCATGGACTTGGATGTAATTTTCATTCTTTATGAGGTCCTTGATGTAACTTGTACGTACTTCCACCAACCATGTTAACTCTCAAGCACCTCGCTCCTACGAGACCTACCAAGGTTAAACGACAATGCAACCTCCCTAATTATCACACAAACTTGACCACGATTTCTTATACGTAATACCCAAGTTTTTAGTACTAGGATTCCTAGCTAACTTCGCGCACTTCAGTGACTTCTTGTTAATTTAACGAAATTAAGTCAAACTTTAGCTATAAGTAAGTGTGATAGATTGTACTTGAATTAATTGTCTTTCCATAGGTAGATGTGTGCATCTTCTTGTAGTAAACAATGTCATCGGTGTGAGTTTCCAACAATCAAGAAAGAAAATTCTCAGTTTTCTGAGTGATGACGAGACGATTCTTTTCCGTAACGAAAGTCCGAAGAATATGGATCTCAATGCCATAAGCCAAGCTTCTAGACATATTAGCTAGGTGGACCAATGTGTTTTACATATGATTCCCATATTTTATGAGTTTTCAAGGTTCCTAGCTGACCCCGTCCACTTGTTGAATGACTTTATGACGATGTATCAAAATAAAAGGTCAAATTTGAACTACAAGCAATAAATTATAGCTTGGTTTGAAAATTTTATGTATAAGGATTTTGGGGGTACCCACCGAGCAGTCAATTAATATACTCGTTGAGACTGTTCGACTTCTAGCTACTAAGATTTTGCCTCTTGAAAATTTTGAACCCCTTTTGAAAACGATCACATGAAATAAGGAGAGAGGGGAAATGATTTTTCTATTCTCTATGTTCAACACACAATCTTGAGGTGCACCTTAGGCTTAAAGATACTTTATAGTTTCCACTATGTATAAGGTGAACCTTAGCGGATGCCACATACTAGGCCTTATTAAGGTGTGCTTTTTATCTATATATCTACTACTATAATGGAGCAGTTTTGAATTGGATCAATATATAGCACCAATCTTGACCATTGGGCTGTTAGGTCCATTGGTTCAGAGCAGCTGGATTCATGTTGAATAGTACCTAGAGCAAACTCTACCATGTTCTAGAACCATCATGTCACCAACCCCAAAATTTCAAAGCACAGTAGGTTGTATTCTTAATATGTGTAGATAATTATTATTAATAGACTTAATTTATGCATTTTGGGGGTGGTGCCATGATGGTTCTAGAACATGGTGGAGTTTGCTCTAGGTCTGTACTCCCTCGCTCCGTCCCAAAATATAAGGCGCCTAAGGATTGGTCAAAAGTCAAACCTTACTAACTTTGACCAAATATTTAGAAAAAAATATCTACATCTACAATATTGAATGGACATATTAAGAAAATATACTTTATGGTGAATCTATTGATATTAATTTAGTATTCTAAATTTTTATATTTTTGTGTATAATCATGGTCAAACTTAAAACATGTTGACTTTTGACTAATCCTTAGGCGCCTTATATTTTGGCAGAGGGAGTACCATACAATAGTTCTCAGAGCCATTCCATCTAAAAGAAATAGAAATATTGCAACGCCATACGGCAAGATCCAAATATCCTAGATAAAGATAATAGTTTAGGATAGCTCCTCATACATCAACCATCAGAGTATCAGGCGGAAGCGGAAAACAAGATCCGAGTACGGATAAGAAGCAAATCGGCCTAAGATGCCACATAAATAAACACATCCCGCCCACAGATCTCGCGGATCCCCATCCCTGGAATCTCTACACCGAGTGATCGTTGCCAAAATCATCTGTCTCCTCCACCCAGTATCCATCTTGCGAATACACATGTTCATCTGAATCAAACAATTTACCGTGTGAGACCCTAGGGGTACTCAGCAAGTCTTTATGCCTCTAAAGGCGACATATACCTAGGGTGACGCAATTGCAACAAAAGATAATAACTAACAAGTGTATAGATACTCGCTAACCATCCGCCTAACCAATGATAGACGGATGTCCGTTAAATAGTAACAACAGTTATAATAGTATAAAGTAACAGATCCATCCTCCTTCTCGCTTACCAACGAGAAAGCGGACGAACAACCCATCCGTTGGCAGTTTTATTAACCATTCCATGAGTGTTGCACTATTTACTAGTCCGGTATTTAGTCAAATTAAAAGAAGTACTTTAGTTATACTTGTCTATGATCGAGAAACTGTGCTCCAAGTCGTCCATAACCGCGGACACGGCTTTCAGAAAGATTTACCCTGCAGGGGTGCACAAATAGCAACACACACTCGATCAACCTCGGAAAAACCAACTCAAAACCCAACGAGGCATTCACGAAAAAGTGATCACAAGATTCAGAAATATTTCAGGGGGCCACACCAATAAGCTACCCGCAACGAAGTCGGCCGGCTCCGAGACGGACCTGTGGGTTTCTGACGGCAATCGAAACGAAAGTGAATCGAAGTGTGGGCTTGTCGATACCGCGAAAACATGGCGCGATCCAAAACAGTACAGGTGCTCCACGCACAATCTTAAATAAAGCAGTAAAGCATGGCATAAGTACAGGATAGTAATAAAACCCCAAACTAGTTTGTGGCCCCAAGAAATAGATATGAATCAAGCTCTGGCTCAGGGGGGTGTCCATAAGGCCTCCCGGATGTGGATAGTGCGAATAGTCAAGGAACAGGAATCAAGTACTCGGGGTCCTACGGGACACAAGTGAGCATGAAAAACCAAATAACAGATATTGCTCACCGGTGCCTCTTTCATTAGTTATCCCATTACTACTCAGGTTAAGTTGTTTAGGTACCTCGTTATCCATCAGACACTCACATACCCTACACATGCTGTTCTACGACTCGCATGGCTCAAACAACTCCTGTAGTAATGGCTCATGGGATGGAGGAACAAGCTTCGGTGGGGTTTAAAAGTAAAGGCTATGCAGTACTTGGGATTCAATTTAATGCAATCGCGACTCAATGATGCAAGAATAAGATAGAGGCAATAGGTACTATATGTATGCAAGCATGTGGTTGCGAGACCAGGCATATGGCTTAATAGGATTGATAGAATACCCATATCAACAAGTTGCAACTTCTTTTCCAGAAGCTCATTCGAAAAGAACTCTAAGGTTAAGCATGCTTGGCCTAGAGCAATTCTAGGATGGGTGACCGACCGGGAAGTGGGTAACCGGGTGCACACAAGTTAGGACAAAGTGCGCAGAAAAGACTAGTGTTGGTCTGTGGGGCCAGTCTAGATATCCTATTAAGCTGCCAGGAGTGGCACCCCCCGGGCCCAGGAGTGGACAGGGTGTTACAAGTGGTATCAGAGCTGACCCTTGCGATTACACGGGTGTGTGTGGGTTAGTGGCGGGACATGTGGAGCATGGCGCGTGTGGCCCGGAGTGGACACGGCATGGCACATGTGCCGGCACTAGACGCACATATGCGTGCCAAGAGGGAACGTTCCTGGGGTGTGCTTGATCGATGAGGGCATCGATCTTCTAAAGGGTGGGTGTATGTGAGACCAGGCATATGGCTTAATAGGATTGATAGGATACCCATATCAACAAGTTGCAACTTCTTTTCCGGAAGCTCATTCGAAAAGAACTCTAAGGTTAAGCGTGCTTGGCCTAGAGCAATTCTAGGATGGGTGACCAACCGGGAAGTGAGTAACCGGGTGCACACGAGTGAGGACAAAGTGCGCAGAAAAGACTAGTGTTGGTCTGTGGGGCCAGTCTAGATATCCTATTAAGCTGCCAGGAGTGGCACCCCCCGGGCCTAGGAGTGGACGGGGTGTTACACAGCGGCATGCTGCCCAACATCCACGAGTCCCTCCTTGGCGATGGTACCGCGGAGGATGCTGCCAAGTCGCCTGAGAAGACCGCAGAGTCCCCCTAGAAGTCGTTAAGTTGTAGTACTACTACTCCGTATGTGTTTGGGTTTGCTCTGTTTGCAGTTTGGTTAATCATCTGTCAATGTAATATTTAGATCTGTGATGCTAAGAAAAAGCTTGTGAGGGTTCTAAAAAAAAATGTTGTTTTCCTTATCTTATCCTATACTCCATTTATTTAATACCCCCTCAATTCAGACATATAAGACGTTTTAGCTTTGTGAATCGAATGTATCTAGACGCCCATACACTAAAAGGCGTCTAGATACATTCATTTCACAAAGCTAAAACATCTTATATTTCTACACAGAGGGAGTATTACTCAACATATCAGGTTTAGTCAAAGTCAACTGTTACAAAGTTTCACCAACTATATATAGTATTAAATAGTATACTCATTGAAAAAAATCAATATACAGTAAACAATATCGTCGGTGTGAGTTTCGAACTATCAGGAAAGAACATTTAATTCTCAATTTTTTGAGAGATGACAAGCGGGGTTGTTATTTTTCGTCAAGAAAGTCCGGAGAATATGGATCTGAATGCCACAATCCGGGTTTTCAGACATATATATATAGTGGACCGACATGTTGTACTGACGATACCCATGTTTTATGTGCTTTCAAACTTCCTATCTAACTCTGCTAACTTGAATGACTTTATCCCGATTTATCGAAATTATATTAGGTCGAATTTGAACTACAAGTAAATTGTAGGTGGCTTTGAAAGTTTCATGAAAAAGCTTTTGGAGGTACCCTTTGGGGGAGGGTGTGAATTAATATATCAGAAACCACTATGAGCTTTGATGATAGGTTCAACTTCTTTCTAAGATTTTGTATCTTGACAATTTAACAAAATTAAGTCAGAATTGAGCTACATGTAAGCGCGATAGATTGCTCTTGAATTAAATGTCTTTTCAGAGGTAGATGGGTGCATCTTCTTATAGTAAACAATGTCGTTGGTGTGAGTTTCCAATTATCAGGAAAGACCATTCTCAATTTTCTGATTGATGTCAATATTATTCTCTCTCGTAAAGGAAGTTCGAAGAATATCGATCTAAATGCCAGAAGCCATGTTTTCACACATATATATAGTGGACCAACATATTGTACTTATGATTTCCTGTGTTTTATGAATTCTCAATCTCGCTACCTAACTTCGCCCACTTGAATGACCTTATGTCGATTTATCAAAATTAGGTCAAATTTGAACTACTTTAAGCAAATTGTAGGTTACTGTGAAAGTTTTACAAAAAAGCTTTTGAAGGTACCCATCAAGGGGTCACAATTAATATATGAGAAACCATCCAACGAGATTTTTAACGACAAATTCAACTTCTTGCTAAGATTTTGCATCTTGCCAGTTTAACAAAACTAGGCCAAACTTTAGCTACAAGTAACTGCAATAGATTCCTCTTGATTCAAAAGTCTTTTCGGAGGTAGATATAGGTGCATCTTCTTGTAGTAGACAATGCCGCCAGTGTGAGTTTCCAACTATCTTAGGAAAGAACATTCTTAATTTTTTGAGTGATGACTAGATTGTTCTTTCCCCTAAAGAAATTCCAAAGACTATGGATCGGAATGCCACAAGCCAAGTTTTCACACATATATAGTGGACCAACACGATGCACTTACAATTTCCCATGTTTTATCAGTTCTCAAATTTCCTAGATAACTTCACCCACTTGAATGATTTTATGTCGATTTATCGAAATTAGGTAAAATTTGGACTACTACTGGTAAATTGTAGGTTGCTTTGAAAGTTTTACGAAAAAGCTCTTGGAGGTACCCATCGGGGGGAAGGGTCAATTAATATATATCAGAAACCACCGAGAGTTTTGATGACAGGTTCATCTTCTTGCTAAGATTTTGCATCCTAACTATTTAATGAAATTAGGTAAAACTTTGCTCACTGTTTCATGAAATTAGGTCAAACTTTGCTAACCAATTAACTTTGAACATTGACCGTTGGATCAAGATTGGCAAATCCAAACATTGCTAACCGATGGATATTCTTTTCCATTCTTAGCATCTAGAAAGATTCTACTAATAGTCTTTAGCACGATGAACACTAGTATGTGCAAACCTCAAAACACACAGTACTTCATTATTACTCGGTTTCAGGGTCCTTGTGCCAAATGCACGGACTTGGATGGAATTTTAATTTTTTATGAGGTCCTTAATGTAACTTGTACTTCCACCGACCACTCGAGCACCTCTCTCTTACGAGACCTACCATTAGATCGACCATTCACAGTACTTATTATCTTTATGTTGTCTCTTATCTCTTACAATACCATATATACCACCACTACATAGTGTAGGGATTAACTTATTTTGAACATTGACCATTGGATCTCAAGACTGGCAAATCCAAACATTGCTAACCATTGGATCTTCTTTTCCATTCTTAGCATCTATAAAGATTCTATTGATAGTCTTTAGCATGATGAATACTAGTATGTGCAAACCTCAAAACACACAGTACTTCGTTACTCGGTTTCAGTGTCCTTGTGATAAATGCATGGACTTGGATGCAATTTTCATTTTTTATGAGGTCATTGATGTAAATTGTAATTCTACCCACCATGTTAACTCTCAAGCACCTCGCTCTTACGAGACCTACCATTAGATCGAACATTCACAGTACTTTTTATCTTATCTTTTATATTGTCTCATATCTCTTACAATACCATACCACTACATAGTGTAGGGATTAACTTTGAACATATTAACCGTTGGATCAAGACTGGCAAATCAAAACATTGCTAACCGTTGGATATTTTTTCCATTCTTAGCATCAAGAAAGATTCGATTTATTGATAGTCTTTAGCATGATGAATGCTAGTATGTGCAAACCTAAAAACACACAGTACTTTATTGCTCAGTGTCAGGGTCCTTGTGCTAAATTGCATGGACTTGGATGCAATTTCATTTTTTTACGAGGTTCTTGATGTAACTTGTACTTCCACTGACCGTGTTAACTCTAAATCACCTCGCTCCTACGAGACCTACCATTAGATCGGCCATTCGCAGTACTTCTTATCTTACCTTTATCTTGTCTCTTATCTCTTACAATACCATGCATACCACCACTAAATAGTGTAGGGATTAACTTATTTGAACATTGACCGTTGGATCAACACTAGAAAATTCAAACATTGCTAACCGTTGGATCTTATTTTCCATTCTTAGCATCTAGAAAGATTCTACTGATAGTTTTTAGCACGATGAACACTAGTATGCGCAAACCTCAAAACACATAGTACTTCATTACTCAGTTTAAGGGTCCTTGTGCTAAATGCACAGACTTGTTGGATGCAATTTTCATTTTTTGTGAGGTCCTTAATGTAACTTGTACTTACACCGACCGTGTTAACTCTCAAGCACCTCGCTCTTGATAGTAGTAGAGATAAAGATATCTTATCTTATCTTATCTTATCTTACGACTATATAGTGTATGAATAACTTTGAATATTGACCGGTGGATCAAGACTCGTGAATCCCAACATTTCCAACCATTGGATCTTCTTTTCCAATCTAGCATCTAGAAGATTCTATTGATAGTCTTCAGCATAATGAATGCTATGCACAAACCTCAAAACACACTTCTCCATCATACTAGAATCTTTTCCCTCGTAGCTAATAATCATTAACTTCTATATGATCTTATCTTATCTTACCACTATATAGTGTACGGATAAGTTTGAATGTTGACCGTTGGATCAAGACTCACGAATCCCAGCATTTCTAGCCGTTGGATCTTCTTTTCCATTCTAGCATCTAGAAGATTCTATTGATAGTCTTGAACACAATGAATGCACTATGAATAAATGTCACAAAACACACTTCTCCATCATACTAGAATCTTCTCCCTCGTTTCACTAGACCATGTTACCAAAAATTTCAAGTGTTAGGTAGCTAATAATATTTGACTTCTACACATGATAATACAAAGTAAAAGGACCAAATATACACCCATACTTTATAGATGTTGATGAAATTTATAATTTTTTGTGCTTTACCAATTATAATTTTATATAATGATGATATGTCATACGATTTACTATCTGAGCCTTATTAAGGTGTGCTTTTTTTACACAATGCGGGAGTAGTATATTTCTTTGCTTAGACATATGGTCACCTCTGTCCATGTGATGTACATACTGAGAGAATAAAACGTTGGCACGGGAAGAGGGCAGCAGTGAAGAGAAGTTGAAGGCGGTTCCATGTCAGAGCAAAGTTATGATGGGTTTCTGACACGAGGTACTCCTGCGGCCTTATAGTGTACACTCTACTAGTAGTAAATTTCAAGACCTATGCACGCAAAACAAATCGTGTGTTTTCTCTCTCCTTCCCTATGCTCCATCTCTCCCCCCTTTCCCCTCGTGCACCGATCCAGCTAATCTATCTCAACTCGTCCACAGCGTGGCGCTGCGCACGTGTGCCTTGGTACGGCGGCTCTGTGTCTCTAGCGTGTTCGGCATCCGCGTGTTGGTGTGGAGTAGGGACGAGGAGTACATATGAAGGAAACCACTTTGGTCCTTGGCGGCACAAAATTCAAACTTTTTCGGTTTTTGAAATTTTCACTTGCTTCCCAAACATCGGGAGGGAAGGTTATCCAAAAGATCGGCCAAACATCAGGAGGGAAGGCAATTTTGAACCCATTTTGAACATTGACCGTTGGATCAAGACTGGAAAATCCAAACTTTGAAAATCGACCGTTGGATCAAGACTGGCAAATCCAAACTTTGCTAACCGTTGGATCTTCTTTTCCATTATTAGCATCTAGAAAGATTCTAGCGATAGTCTTTAGCACAATGGATGCTAGTATGCGCTGATACGTCCATTTTGCATCACTATTCTATGTCTTAATTCACTATTATTCATTGATATATTTCATATTGAGAGGTGATACTTATGTTATTTCATCTATTTTTGCATGGTTGATGACTTTTGGAGCATGGACCGCTGCAGTCAGGATTCTGATGGAAAAGGTATTGTTTGGAGGCGAAATTCGCGAAGATCATAAAATCCGGGAAAATATACGGAAAATCCTATTTTTCCAGAAGACTAAGGATGCCAGAAGATGGAGTGGATATGGGCCTCAGGGGGCCCACACCACCCCATGGCGTGGGCAGGCCTAGGCCGCACCAGGAGGTGGTGTGGCCACCCTGGCCCACTCCAGCCTCTCCCCTCTGGCGTATATCATCCTCCCGAAACCCTAAGACTCAGGGAGCAACCACAAAAAGATTCCACCGCCTCTGCGGGGCGGAAAACACCGAGAGAGAAAGATCTCTCCGGGAGACAGATTTCTGCCGGGGGAATTCCTTCCCGGAGAGGGGAGATCGTCGCCATCAACACCACCATCAAGCTGGACTTCATCAGGATCATCATCATCACCACCACCATCATCATCACCATCAGCACCCTCATCACCATCTCCATATTGCTATAACAATTGCGTTGAATCTTGCATAGTTCATAGGGGAAACTTTCCCGGTGTTGATTACTCTTTGTAGTTGATGCTATTGAGTGAACAGTTGAATTATTGTTTATGTTCAGATTGTTATACATCATTATTCCATCTCTGATCATGATCCATATGATGTCTTGTGAGTAGTTCGTTTTGTTCTTGAGGACATGGGAGAAGTCTTGTTGTTAGTAGTGGAGTTGTGTTGAGAAAGATTCAATAGATTGTTATTTAAGTTGTGGTGTAGTTCTTCTAGTGGTGTCATGTGAACGTCGACTACATGACACTTCACCTATATGGGCCTAGGGGAATGCATTGTGTATTTGGCTACTAATCGTAGGGGTTGCTGGAGTGACAGAAACCTGAACCCTCGTTAGGAAACCATTGCACAAGGGATGTAAGGGTATTAGAGTTTAAAGTTGTGGTTAGGTTTCTACCTTAATTACTTTCTTGTACTTACGGATGTTTGCAAGGGGTATAATCACAAGTATGTATTAGTCTTGGATGGGGCGGTACATTAGCATAGGTTCACCCACACAACACTTAGCAAGCTAAAGAAGATTAATCAACTATATGGAGCGAAAGCACTTGACAGTCTTCCCATGTGTCCTCGAGAACGTTTGGTCATCTTAAGTAATACAACCGGCTTGTCCTTTGCTGCATAAAGGATTGGGCCACTTGCTGCATTTATTCCTACTGTCTTTTATTTACTCGTACTTTGTTTACTTGCTTTATCGAAAACCCCTAAAAATCCGTTTGCTAAGTATTTGCAGAGAATTCCTGATCTGTACCACTAGCCAAAGACCTTACGCTCCTCGTTGGGTTCGACACTCTTACTTATCGAAAATACTGCGATACACCCCCTATACTTGTGGGTCATCAAGACTATTTTCTAGCGCCGTTGTCGGGGAGTGAAGCATTATTGGAGAGTGGAACTGGTAAAGGAAACTTCTACTGTGAGTATTGTTTACTTCTGTTAGTTGCTTTATTTTCGTTATGGATAATTCGCTGAGTTTCTTATTTGGTAATGCTACTACCACTTCTAAGGTAGTAGATAAACCACCACCTGCTGAGAATGATGTTTTCAAAATATCTACAAGAATTATTGATCGTGTTATGGATAACTACTATGTTGGGGCTGGAACTGTCCATCCCGGTGATCATTTACTCTTTATACACGAATTATGCGGGTTATTCAAGTGTGCAGGTATTACTACAGATCAAGTTAAGAAGAAGTTATTCTCATTATCACTAAAAGGAAGAGCTGAGGAATGGTATAAGCTGCTGAAGAATGGTCAAGCTCTGGAATGGGAGGAAATAGTGCCTCTCTTTTATTCAAAGTTTTATCCTCCTAGTGAGATTCATAAAGATAGGAATCAAATATACAACTTTTGGCCTCTTGATGGAGAGAGTACAGCTCAAGCTTGGGGGAGATTGAAGCTACTAATGCTCAAATGTCCCATTCATGAGCTCCCCAACAATATTATTATCAATAACTTCTATGCAAGGCTCCCTCTACATGATAAAGATTTATTGGACGCTTGTCTTTGGATCATTCACTCGCATGGAAGAAGAAGCTAAATGGGATCTTCTGGACCGTATTCAAGACAATGCTGAAGCTTGGGAGAATGACAAAGATAGAAAGTCAGGTATAAATTATGATTATGAATGCATTGAATCTTTTATGGGAACTGACAACTTTCAAAATATTAAAAATGCTTATGGTCTAGACTCTCAAGCTATTGCTTCTTATTTTAAGGCTTTTGCTTCCTATATTGAAGTGCCTAAAAAGAAGTGGAATAAGTATCATGAACCTTATAAAGATATTGCTAAGAGTGTTCCTGCAAGAAATACTAAAGTTTATACTGCTAATCATGTTTTACCTGAACCTTATATTGAGAAAATGCCTTTTCTAGTTAAGGTAAAGGAACATTCTATGATAGCTAGTATGGTTAATGAAAATATGAGTAAAGCTATTGAACCTAATAAACAAATGGTTGATGAACCTATAATAGCAAGTGTGAAAGACTTTGTCACTAAATATGAAAAAGAGGGACACCCTATCCTTTGTAAGGATACCTCTAATATTGTTTCACAAAATAGTGTTATGAGAGCTAGTATTCCCGTGTTTTCTGTTAGAGTAAGTGATCATTGCTATGATGGTCCTTGTGATAGCTATATTGTTAAGTTTATGCATGATGCTGAAATTTACTATGAAAGAGGCAAAAGTGTTCTTATGCATCTCAATAATCTCAAGTTTCCTCGTTTTAGGCTGAAAGTTTTTATGTTGCACTTCTTTTGCCTTCTTATGCAAGTTGCCTCTGGTTTCAACATCTTGTTTGTTTACAAAATTCCCTTGCATAGGAAGTGGGTTAGACTTAAATGTGTGTGTGTTTTTGCTCCTTAATGCTCTCTTTCACTTCAGTTCATATCCCTATGAGAGCTTCTTCAAAATTATCATGCCCATCTTAAATGCTATAAAGAAAGAGCTTTATGGGAGACAACCCAATTTGTTTTTGCTTTCAGTTGTTTTTGTTTCTTTGAGTCTTGGAAGTTATTACTTCGGTAATAAATTCTCCTTATCTGTTTTGTTTGGTTTTTGTGTCAAGATCAACCTCTAATGAGAGAGAAGTAAGATTTGGGGAAGTTGCTGTCCCGAAACAGATTTTTGTGCTTCACCATAAACATTCGTGAGAGGTCTCTGTCTGTCGGATTGAGCTATAAGTTTTTTTGCTTCTGCCCTAGGTTGTTATTTAACTTTCGTTAGTTTTGCACTTTTTGATTTGAGCAACAGAAGATTTTCGAAAAAATTGATCTTTACCTGTTGGTCTGTTTTTGATAGATTTAGCCACTCTTGCATTTGCTTCTTTATTCGATCTCCTTTTTGAATTCTTTTTGGGTTTTTGGAAGGAGTTACTTTAGTAGATCTTTTTTGATGTTTTTCAGTTGAAGTTGGACTCAAAAGGTTTTATCACTTCACTTATACTAATGTTGCTAATGAGAATTGTGTGAAGTTTTGTGTGAAAGAAATTTCCAGGAAGTGGAGACAATGGTGTAAAAAGGAAGAGAAGGGTTTTATGACTCAAGTAATAAGTGTATGAAGATGAAGATATTGATGTTATTCAAGTGGTGACTCCGAAACAATCTACTAGACACCAAATTTAGAGACCTACAGAGTCTGTTTTCATATAGGTAACAGTTCTGGTAAGAAAAGTTCCGCGAAAATACTATCCAACTATATTTTTGCAGTTTTCAGTCAATAAGGAAAGTTACGAAGTGAAAAAGGGATGGAAACGGAGCCGGGATGGCCCACACCACCCCATGCCGCGGGCCCACCCTGGCCGCGCCACCAGGTGGTGAGGCCACCCAAGACTCTGCCTCCGACTCGTTTTCTCCCAGTACCTTCCTTTTGATACGAAACTTTGTAATATATAACCCCCCAGATCTTCCGAGGTCCGTATATCGTGTTTTCGTCGTGTTTTTGTTTAAATCTATTTCTACCAGGTAAAATCTCAGATTTGTAGCCTCAATGTCTTCCACTGGATCAGTTAAGGGAGATTCCTTGGAAGATATCATCAACCCATACATGAGAGAATTGAAGATTCATCCCAAGGAGTTATTGCTCGAAGGTGGGGAGGTTCAGAATAAATAGGTTCAAGGCCCTAAAGGTGAAGGAAGTCTAGAGGACAGGATGGAAGCATTAGAACAAGAATTCTTTAGGTACAAGAAGATGGCGGAGCGCGAAGTGGATATCATCCATAAGATTTGTTCCCAACTCATCACCGAGCACCAAAAGGAGACTGCTGAACTCAAAGACGAAGTCCTCGCACTCTGCCAAACAACCAATGAACTGCAAGCATAGTTCTATGACGTTCAAAATCAAAACTGTGAGTATGAGGCTAGATTTAAACTCATAAGTGCTGCTACAAGTTTCAGGATGTTGGAAACCACGATGTCCTTTGTTGATGGGAAGCCTTTACCTTGGAAGACGGATGAAGATGAGAGGATACCACCACCACCTAAGGAGTAATTCGTCATCAGGTTTGGCATCCCCTTGGTTTGTTCCAAGCTTGGGGGAGTGCCGCGGTATCACATCACTATCTTCTATCTTTTTACCTTATTAGTAGAGTCATATCATTAATAGAGGAGTTATTTTGTAGTATGGTTTACATTTTGGAAGTGTCCCCTCTCTCGTTAGATATGTATCCCTTGGTGTGAGTTGCCGTTATGGAATATTAATGAGAAGTTCTATCATTCACTCTTTTGCATAGCTTATATTAGTTTTCAATTCATGGTTATAAGATTGATCTTGTTGTTAGTATTGGTAGCACTTTGGGATCATTGAGTTAATTTAGTTGGTTTTGGCAAACTTGGCTTGGTCAGTAGCAACACTATTTTTGAGAGTTGAATGAAAAAGATAGAAGTACTCTAGAGTAAAATTATTTCATCATCTTTCTTTCTTGATTTGCTCATAAGTCTAGTATTCTCTAGTTAAGATCTTTTGTGTTTCCAAGGAAGATTGCATGTTTGTCTTTATCACTTGTATGTTTGTTTGTTTCCTTCAACTCTTGTACTTTCTACCCAGCCTTGCTAGCCAAAAACCTGTACTAAGAGGGAATTCTTCTCGTGCATCCACCTCCTTTAAACCAAAACCTTTGCCATTTGTGTCCACCATACCTACCTATTAGCATTATTGCTATTCCAAGTAAATTCTTGTTTTATCTACCTCCCAAATTAAACTTGTTATGTGAAAATTAGTGATTAAAGCTCTCACAAACTTGATGGCACACCTTACTTTCTTGCACTTAATAAACTTGAACCATTATGCTCACCTATGTTGCGTATATGCTTGCGCTTTGTAAGTTGTGAATTAGCAGAACCATGCTATCATGGAGAACGCTTTCAACATTGCACTGATACTTTGTACCAAGTTGATATCATGTTATTTTGTCTATGGATGTCGTCGGTGTGAAATGAAAGGGGAGCTTGTAAGTCCATGGAGTTATGCATGTGTGTTAGAGAAACACCTGGGCCGCTGGTCTAATCCATGCTGACATGGTGGAAACCTGCAGCGTAAGCATAACAAGTATCTATGAAGCATTCTTCTTATAAAAAAAAGAGATAGAGATTGAGAAAAAGAGAAAAGAAAAAAAGAGGTTATGAAAAGAGGAAAGAGATAAAAAAGCACCATATTCCCATGGTAAATAAGAAGATTGCTGAGATACTTGTTGTCTGCTTGCCTTGTCATTTTGATATGGGGATTCTTCCGTATCATCGGGCAAGGGGTACCCCGTTGGCGGTTCTCTATGATACACATATGCTTACAATGACAAGAACTTACCGGTGACTAAACTTGAGTAGCATGAGGAGCGGCACTCGTATTCAAGGGACATGAGATTCTCAACTTAGAACTTGTCAATGCATATCCTCATTTTTGATCACTTTAACCTTAATCACCTAAAGATGCCTATGATAGGGGCAATGAGAGCTGAAAGCTAGTAAGTATCATAATTTTTGGGAGCTCTTTATGAGACTTGCAATCCCTGCTTCCCTCTTTGAAGGGCCTTTCTTTTACTTTGTAGTTGAGTCAGTAAACCTACTCCCTTCTATCTCAGCAAGTATTTTGAGTTATTGTGTTTCATTCATTCATATGATGATTTATTCACTCATGTTTCTTATGTTCCTTGTTTTGCACATTGCTCTTATCTTGATGTTTACTACTTTGAAAGCTATCATTGAAAAACCAGCTATTTGTGAACTCCAGCAAATTATCAACTATTCTTCGACCAAGAGCTAAGTTTGCCATTACCAATTATGATTCACTTTATGTATCTTTATTGTGTTTCTTTACTTATTACAAGTTGAGTTATATAATAGTGAGTTGTCTTCTATTATGATCTACGTATTTGATGAATGTGATGCTTCTTGTCCGTATTCTTTTATCGACTCTTCACTCCATAAACCTGAGGTCATGTTTATTGAGCTCAGTTTCGCTTGGGGACAAGCGAAGTCTAAGCTTGGGGGGAGTTGATACGTCCATTTTGCATCACTATTCTATGTCTTAATTCACTATTATTCATTGATATATTTCATATTGAGAGGTGATACTTATGTTATTTCATCTATTTTTGCATGGTTGATGACTTTTGGAGCATGGACCGCTGCAGTCAGGATTCTGATGGAAAAGGTGCTGTTTGGAGGCGAAATTCACGAAGATCAGAAAATCCTGGAAAATATACGGAAAATCCTATTTTTCTAGAAGACTAAGGATGCTAGAAGATTGAGTGGAGATGGGCCACAGGGGGGCCACACCACCCCATGGCGCGGGCAGGCCTAGGCCGCGCCAGGAGGTGGTGTGGCCACCCTGGCCCACTCCAGCCTCTCCCCTCTGGCGTATATCAACCTCCCGAAACCCTAAGACTCAGGGAGCAACCACAAAAGATTCCACCGCCTCTACGGGGCGGAAAACACCGAGAGAGAAAGATCTCTCCGTGAGCAGATTCTGGGGAATTCCTTCCCGGAGAGGGGAGATCGTTGCCATCAACACCACCATCAAGCTGGACTTCATCAGGATCATCATCATCATCACCACCATCATCATCACCATCAGCACCCTCATCACCATCTCCATATTGCTGTAACAATTGCGTTGAATCTTGCATAGTTCATAGGGGAAACTTTCCCGGTGTTGATTACTCTTTGTAGTTGATGCTATTGAGTGAACCGTTAAATTATTGTTTATGTTCAGATTGGTATACATCATTATTCCATCTCTGATCATGATCCATATGATGTCTTGTGAGTAGTTCGTTTTGTTCTTGAGGACATGGGAGAAGTCTTGTTGTTAGTAGTGGAGTTGTGTTGAGAAAGATTCAATAGATTGTTATTTAAGTTGTGGTGTACTTCTTCTAGTGGTGTCATGTGAACGTCGACTACATGACACTTCACCTATATGGGCCTAGGGGAATTCATTGTGTATTTGGCTACTAATCATAGGGGTTGCCGGAGTGTGAAGCTGAACCCCGTTAGGAAACCATTGCACAAGGGACGTAAGGGTCTTAGAGTTTAAAGCTGTGGTTAGGTTTCTACCTTAATTACTTTCTTGTACTTATGGATGTTTGCAAGGGGTATAATCACAAGTATGTATTAGTCTTGGATGGGGCGGTACATTAGCACAGGTTCACCCACACAACAATTAGCAAGCTAAAGAAGATTAATCAACTATATGAAGCGAAAGCACTTGACAATATTCCCATGTATCCTCGAGAACGTTTGGTCGTCTTAAGTAATACAACCGGCTTGTCCTTTGCTACATAAAGGATTGGGTCACTTGCTGCATTTATTCCTACTGTCTTTTATTTACTCATACTTTGTTTACTTGCTTTATCGAAAACCCCTAAAAATCCGTTTGCTAAGTATTTGCAGAGAATTCCTGATCCATACCACTAGCCAGCACGTTCTGCTCCTCGTTGGGTTCGACACTCTTACTTATCGAAAATACTGCGATACACCCCCTATACTTGTGGTTCATCATGCACAAACCTCAAAACACACACTTCATTGCTCAGTTTCAGGGTCCTTGTGCTAAATGCATGCATGAACTTGGATGCAATTTTTATTTTTTATGAGGTCCTTGATGAAACTTGTACTTCCACTAACCGTCTTAACTCTCAAGCACCTCGCTCCTACGAGACCAACCATTAGATCGGCCATTCACGGTACTTATTATCTTATATTTATCTTGTCTTATCTCTTACAATACCATACCACCATTGTATAGTGTACGAATTAACTTCGAACATTGATCGCTGGATCATGACTGGCAAATCCAAACATTGCTAACCGTTAGATCTTATATTTTCCCTTAGCATCGAGAAAGATTCTATTGATAGTCTTTAGCACGATGAACGCTAGTATGCGCAATCCACAAAACACACACACTTCATTATTCAGTTTTAGGGTCATTGTGTTAAATGGATGGACTTGGATGCAATTTTCATTTTTTATGAGGTCCTTGATGTAAGTTGTACTTCCATCGATCGTGTTAACTCTGAAGAACCTCTCTCCTACTAGACCTAAATGCAACCACCCCAATTATCACTAAAAACTGGACCAACGGTTTCTTATACGTAATGTCCAAGTTTTTAGTACTAGGATTTTTCAAGCTTCCTAGCAAACTTTGCACACTTTAGTGACTTCTTGTCGATTTAACGAAATTAGATCAAACTTGAGCTACAAGTAAGCGCGATAGATTGCTCTTGAATTAAATGTATTTTCGCAGGTAGATGGGTGCATCTTCATCTAGTAAACAATGTCCTCGGTGTGAGTTTCTAACTATGAGGAAAGAAAATCCTCAGTTTTCCGAGTGATGACGAGATGGTTCTTTTATGTAAAGAAAGTCTAAAGAATATGGATCTCAATGCCATAAGCCAATCTTTTAGACATATTAAGTGAACTAACGTGTTTTACTTATGATTCCCATGTTTTATGAGTTTTCAAACTCCCTATGCAGCTAATTAACTTTGCCCCACTTGAATGACTTCATGCCTATATTTATCGAAATTTGGTCAAACTTGAACTACAACAGCTAAATTATTGTAGGTTGCTTCTAAAGAATTACAAAAAACTTTTGGAGGTGTACCCATCGGGGGCTCAGTTAATATATCAAAAAACTACCGAGAGTTTTGACAATAGGTTTTTAACTCCGTTCTAATTAATATTTTTCATCTTGACAATTTAACGAAAAATTAGCTCAAACTTGAGCTACAAGTAAGAGAGATAGATTTTTCTTTAATTAAATCTCTCTTTGGAGGTAGATGGATGCATCTTCTTGTAGTATTCAGTACCGCCGATGTAAGTTTCCAACTATCAGGAAAGAACATTCTCAATTTTCCGAGTGATGATGAGATTATTGTTCGTTTTTGTAAACAAAGTCCGAAGGATATGGACCTGAATGCCACAAGCCAAGCTTTCACACATATATAGTGGACCCTCATGTTGTACTTATGATTCCCGTGTTTTATGAGTTTTCAAACTTATTCCTATAGCTAAATTTGCCCACTTGAAATTGATTTTATGTCGATTTATTGAAATTAGGTCAATTTTGAACTACAAGTAAATTGTAGGTTGCATTGTTTTTTGGAGGTAACCATTGGGGGCTGATTTAACATATCACAAACCACCACCGATAGTTTTTACAACAATTTCAACTTCTTGCTAAGATTTTGCATCTTGACAATTTAACGAAATTATAACAAACTTGAGCTACAAGTCAATGCTATAGATTGCTCTTGAGTTAATTGTATTTTTAGAGGTAGACGGGTGCATCTTCTTGTAGTAAACAATGTCGTCGATGTGAGTTTCCAAATATCAGGAAATATCATTCTTAATTTTCCGAGTGACAACGAGATTGTTTCTTTCTGTAAAGACAGTCTGAAGAGTATGGATCTGAATGCCACAAGCCATGTTTTTAGACATCTTATCTTACCACTATATATTGTACGAATAACTTTGAATATTGACCGTTGGATCGAGACTCGTGAAACTGAACATTTCCAACCATTGGATCTTCTTTTCCATTCTAGCATCTAGAAGATTCTATTGATAGCCTTGAACACAATGAATGCACTATGCATAAACCTCTCAAAACACACGTCTCCATCATACTAGAATCTTCTCCCTCATTTCTCTAGACCATGTTACAAAAAATTTCAAGTGTTAGGTAGCTAATAATCTTTGACTTCTACACATGATGATACAAAGTAGAAGAACCAAATATACACCCATACTTTATAGATGTTGATCAAATTTATATTTTTTCCACTCTACCTATTATACTTTTATATAGTGACGATATGCCAGATGTCTATTATCAGAGCCTCACGTGCAGGACACGTGCAACTTACTAGTATCTGATCTTATCTTATCTTACCATTATATAGTGTATGAATAACTTTGAATGTTGACTATTGGATCAAGACTCACGAATCCCTGCATTTCTAGCCGTTGGATCTTCTTTTCCATTCTAGTATCTAGAAGATTCTATTGATAGTCTTCGGCATAATAAATACTATGCACAAACCTCAAAACACACTTCTACGTCATACTAGAAGCTTCTCCCTTGTTTCTCTAGACCATGCATGTGATCAAAAATTTCATGTGTTAGGTAGCTAATAATCTTAGACTTCTATATGATGATACAAAGTATAAGGACCAAATATACACCCATACTTTATAGATGTTGCTCAAATTTATATTTTTTTGCGATTTACCAATTATAATTGTATATAGTGATGATATGGCATACATCTACTATCCGAGTCTCACGTGTAACTTACTAGTAGCTAATAATCCTTGACTTCTACATGATCTTACCACTACATAGTGTACAAATAACTTTGAATATTGACCGTTGGATCAAGACTCGCGAATCCCAACATTTCCAGTTGTTGGATCTTCTTTTCCATTCTAGCATCTTGAAGATTCTATTGATAGTCTTCATTACAAACCACTATATAGTGTACGAATAACTTTGAATGTTCGCGAATCCTTGCATTTCTAGCTATTGGATCTTCTTTTCCATTCTAGCATCTAGAAGTTCTATTGATAGTCTTCGGCATAATGAATTCTATGAACAAACCTCAAAACACACTTCTCCATCATACTAGAATCTTCTCCCTTGTTTCTCTACACCATCTTATCAAAAATTTCATGTGTTAGGTAGCTAATAATCTTTGACTTCTACACATCATGATACAAAGTACAAGGACCAAATATACACCCATACTTTAAAGATGTTGATCAAATTTATAATTTTTTGTGCTTTACAAATTATAATTTTATATAGCGATGATATGCCGTACGTCTACTATCTGAGTCTCATGTGCAACTTACTAGTAGCTAATAATCGTTGACTTTTACAAGATCTTACCACTATATAGTGTACAAACAACTTTAAATATTGACCATTGGATCAAGACTCGCGTATCCAAACATTTCTAGTTGTTGGATATTCTTTTCCATACTAGCATCTTGAAGATTCTATTGATAGTCTTCATTACAAACCACTATATAGTGTATGAATAACTTTGAATATTGACCGGTGGATCGAGACTCGTGAATCCGAACATTTCCAGCCATTGGATCTTCTTTTCCATTCTAGCATCTAGAAGATTCTATTGATAGTCTTGAGCACAATGAATGAACTATGCATAAACCTCTCAAAACACATGTCGCCATCATACTAGAATCTTCTCCCTCGTTTCTCTAGACCATGTTACCAAAAATTTCAAGTGTTAGGTAGCTAATAATCTTTGACTTCTACACATGATGATACAAAGTAGAAGAACCAAATATACACCCATACTTTATAGATGTTGATTAAATTTATATTTTTTCCACTCTACCTATTATAATTTTATATAGTGATGATATGCCAGACGTCTATTATCTGAGCCTCGTGCAGGACATGTGCAACTTACTAGTATCTTATCTTATCTTATCTTACCATTATATAGT
This sequence comes from Avena insularis, assembly GCA_023614405.1. Taxonomy (NCBI): domain Eukaryota; kingdom Viridiplantae; phylum Streptophyta; class Magnoliopsida; order Poales; family Poaceae; genus Avena; species Avena insularis. Next base: position 475,603,648 of record CM042694.1, read on the forward strand.
GTATGAATAACTTTGAATGTTGACCGTTGAATCAAGGCTCGCGAATCCCTGCATTTCTAGCCATTGGATCTTCTTTTCCATTCTAGCATCTAGAAGATTCTATTGCGTATCTTGAATTATTTCCTTTGCCTTATTTGTATCGTATGGCCTCAGCTGTTAACTTACTGTACTCATTTCACCGCAATGTAGTGCAAGGTCTGCGATTTGATCAAACTCCTTATGTATGCAAGCCATAGTTTTAGTCAGTGTGGGTTGAATATTCTGCAACTCGTTGCGCCCGCACCCCTTTATTATTTGTTGCACTTTCGAGTTCTCAAAAAATGTGAAATAAATATGGAACATTGGCTATGTTGTATCTTGTGCATCTACAATATTCGGTCCCACAATAAGATCTTATGTGACCTGTGTCAATAAAAAAGCAAAAACCTAAGCGAACAATATTTTGTGTTCATTTGTTCATTTTGTGGTGGCCAGGCCATGTGCTAGTAAAAATTTTGGGATGGAAATTTATAGATGAACTATATAAATATGATCTATGTTCATGATTTATTTCACATTTTCTGAAAGCTTGAAAATGCCACATGCAACAACTTGTTGTCGGTGCAGCTAGTTGCAAATTGTAACCTCCGCTGTAGACGTACCTATTTGCCCTAAGCGCATGGTGCATGCAGATTCTCACTGCCAGGTGGAGCCGACCTTAATAGGGCCTACATGTCAGTGAATTAGAGCCACACAAAGTCATGCATGTTGCCTGAGTTGAGCGAAATCCGGTGTCCTTGCACGTCTCTCATTTTGCTGCGCGGTTGCATGTTGTACATGTGTAATTCCATGTACCTTGTACTAGAACATATATGAACACATGCAACATGCAAAATTACTAGCTGTGTGGCGTATATATTTTCGGTTTTGTGCTACGACTTCTGCATATAGGGGAACAAGATGAAAGTACATGTGTCCATGTCACAGCTACTACTACTAATAGTAGTTCGTCCTAATATTTTCTGTTGAAAATAGTACACTATGTTGAAATGAAAGCTGTAAAAAGAAAACCCTCTAGTCAAACTGATGTGACTAGATAATACTGCACCTCTGATACGTAGTAAGTAGGAGTATTATAAAATTACTAGCTGCGTGGTGTGCTAGTCTAACATATAGTGAAGTCTAGGCGGCGGTGTCCTCAATGCTGCTGTTGACTAGACAGACCAAGCAAGTAAAATCTCATCCCTCGTTTTTTTCTTTGCCTCTCACTCTTCTTCCCTAGTCCCCACTCTGCCCATGATCTCCACCATGCTCTCTCTTCTATCGCTCACCTCCTCCTGCAGAAAACCCCAGCCGCACTTGGCATCCGCCTAAATCCATCCGGCTGTGATGTCCGATTCGATGCTCAGCGGGCGATCCAAGTGGGATCAACTAAGCGCAGGCGATGTCGACCTCATTGTTCAGTGTCTGGACATTTCTAGCACCGTCAGGCTAGCCGCATGCTGCAAGCTGTTGTACGATCGTATCGCCAACAATGAAGGTACGAAATGGACTGTTCACCATTGGAATGAACCCTGCCTACTGATGCCTCAGCCTTTTTATTGGTTCAACGAGCACTATGATGGTATGAGGGTACATTGTCTGCATGACACGGTGTACGACGTGGTGCCCCTCGACCATCCTCGGTGCACCGCCATCCTGCCCTTCATGCACGAAAAATTCTAGGTTGGCATGAACGGCGACTGGCTCGCCGCGGTGGACTAGCACGGGGCCTGGTGCCTAGCGAACATCTACACCTATCGAGTAATCGACCTTCTATCGACAGATACTTGTGACATTGCGGCTGCCTCACATCCACAATATAACTTGTAATGCTACTAGCCAGTCAGGGTTCCCCCAGTTACATGTAGTCATTTCTGAACTCATTCACATTTCAAAAGTTTTTTTTGGCGAATCTGCAGGTATGGAGAAAAGTTCAATAAGTTGTGGGATGGATCTATTGAGCTATTGAAGATCGTAATCTGTAGAGTGCCCATAGAAGCTAGGGGTTACACAGACTATAAGCTCCTCGCATTGTTCGACGGTGAAATCGCCTACCTGGAAGGTGGTAGCCAAGTTTGGAGATGTCTAGAGTATTCAGGTCTTGGAAGACGATAATACTATGATGCCATTGAACACGGTGGCCTCATTTTTGCGGTCACAAGTCAAGGCTGCACCTACTTCTAGGATCCCACATCGGAAGGTAATTCTAGTTCCATGATGATACATTGCGAGTGATTCAGTGAAGTTGTTCTTTAACTACCTTGTTTATGTTTTACCTTTCGTATGACTGAATGAGCATGCTTTTATTTTCTAAAAAAATGAATGAACCATTGCCAGTAATGAATTAGTACCAGTAATATGCCTTCCAAAAATATAGTGTATGACGGCGTCCCTGCACTACTAAGTTCGTTCATTGTCAAAATATGAAAGGTATTATTAACCAGCATCTCAATTGTGAGCGCAACATAGTGAATCTAGGTTTCTTTATCTGTTTGTACTTTCAGGCCCTCCTCATATTGTAGGAATCACATAGGATTTTTGTAGGACACCAATCTTTCCTTTTTGGATTTTGCCTTGGGATTCAGAGGAATTGTGTAGGATTTTTGTAGGATTTGGATCCTTAGGATTTTTTTCTATAAAATGTTGTTTGATTTGAAAGAGTATAATCCTTTGGAATTCCTTCAAATGATTCCTTTGCACTCTATTTTGGAGGAAAATTTCCATCCACTCCAACCTCTTTGTACAATTCCTTTGGTTTTCCTGTGTAATCAAACACCACTTGATCCAAAATACTGCAGTCATCTAATGTTATAGGATTCAAGTGGACATGCCTCTATATCAAAAAAAGTGGCGCTTCCTCTTTTGAAACTTACAACAACTAGGAAACTAAGATAAGCAAGAAATCCAAATATTCGGAATAGTAGAGTAAGAAATGCAATTTCTAATGTTGTTAATTTATTGAGTAATATTATTGTCAAGATTTGTCTATTCACACTATTAGCATGAACAATGAAGAATGTTGGTGTTAGAATATGTATGCCAGTAATGCACTTTTTGTCTCGAATTCGGATGTTGCATGAAACAAGGAGCTTCCGTTTGTAATCCCAACACCTATTCTGAATGATCAGCCAGGCATGTGGTTCCTCGCTCGATCGGCTGATGGTGAACGCTTGATGATCATAACTACAACGTATGGCATGGGGGTTGCCCATGGCGAAGAGGGTGAAATCATTCATCATGTTCAAAATAGGACTAACCTACGCCTATATCCTGCCTCTCGTGTCTACATTTTTCAAGAGGATCCTAGCTCTGCTGGACCTCTAGGGGTCATCGTTTGGAGGCAGGTTAACAGCCTGGGGGACAACTCTCTGTTTCACGGTCTCAATTATCCAATCATTGACAAGATGATGAAGAAACATGGATGCAAGGCTGCTGATGGCACATTGTTCCCATTCATGAGGAAAAACTGTGTGTACACAACATACAGGAGATTTCGTGGAATACAATTTCCTCAGATTAAACGCTGCAACCTGTAGCCAACTGAAGGTGAGCCTGTGGCAGTTATCGGCCTTCCTAAAGATGGTTGGAACTCTGTGTGATAGGCGGCAATTTGGTTTAGGCCTAGTTTAGGTTTCGTATGCTTGTTGTGCCGTCCCTAGACTGAGCTGTGGATCTTTCTAGTGTATCGCTGTGTCATCTTTTTTTGCATCGTGGTTCAACAATTGACTGTTAGTAGACTAGTTTAGTGGCTAGCTTGAATCAGTTTATATGAGCCATGTCGTGCTTTTGTATTTAGTATTGCCTTCCACGCTATAATCCATGTAGCCGTGCTTATTTCATAGCGTGATTTCTATACTATAGTTTTCAGTACTGTTACTGGCTTGTATATACACGACTCATGCATATTTTTTGAACCATCGCACCTCGTGCAGCTTTGTGTTTTGAGAGGAATGTTCCTTAGGAAAAGTAGGTCACTGCTTCTTATAGGGCCACGAAACAGGCCTTAACTAGGCCGTAATTGATCTTGGCTCGGTATGCCAAAGCAGGCCGAGACGCCCTAGGATGATAGCCGCAAATGTTTATGCTGATATTCTAAAAAAAGAGTTAATTCCAACCCTTGCAAAAAAGAAAAATTGTTTACGCAGACCCCATATTGTCTTTGATACATGGCATACTTTTAGCGATACCGTGAAATTACTTGTTCAATACAGTATGTATCCTTGCTCATTCTTCTGTATGTGAAATGAACAACTCAAGCTCTGATGTGACATGAACAAGTCAAGCTCTGATGTGCTGATATTGTACTATCTGTGCTAGTGTACAAACTGGTTGTATTATTGTGTTCGAAACTGTGAACTAAATGTGCGAATTCTGAGCCTTTTTGCATGATGACAATGCCACATGTTGGCGCTAATTGTGGCATGTACTAATTTCATCGTACGGAAGCATACAACTTCGAGTGATCAGTTTAAGATGGTGCTTACCCAAGCTGTCTGCGGCTGGGCAAGTCAAGGCCACCGTGTGTCTATCGCCAACAGTTTATATGGCATGATTACAAGGTTTTGAGTGCATCAAATCGATTGGGCACTTAGGCCGATTCAAAGCCACCCAAACCATCTCGAAATACATCCTTTGCTGAAAAGATGATTGCGTGCTGTAAGACTTGATATGACACGATTTTATGTCAACCAGTCAAACTCCCTCCAGTACTTTCCATGTTCGAATCCTGCGCTGCCCAAGTTCCTCGCTATGTTCGCTATGTATAATAAGGCGCAATATCGGTCACATTTCTCCATTTCCAACTTTATTCTTTCGGATTCGGTGTAGGTACAGCCAAGTCAGGTGGACCACCGACCTTCAGTATAATATATTTTTACTACTCAGCCTATGAAAACGAATATTTCAACCCCACTTCGGACAAAAAACTTCCCATATTCTTGTTTCAAAAGAAAAAACCTTAATTAGCCTTTTGTGGTGAGTAGAGTATATATTTTTTAGGGTACCAACTACATTTTTTGGGAGGATGGGGTATGAACTACATTGAATTTTTACTAAGGACCTAGCGAAAAGATTGCACATTCGACCCAACACTGGCCCAAAACCTTGCAAATTTAGCCTGCCGGGTCAGGTGGACTGCCGACCCCCCACATATTGAGTACATTGAATTTTCAGTGAGGAGGTTATTAGAAAATAGTACTAGATTCTACCCAATTGTGGCCCAAAACCTCACTAATTTATCCTTCCGGGTTCAGGTTGGCTGTGGGCCGCCAACCCTCAACACATTATTATTTGGTTTTTTAAGCTTGAACCACACTGAAGAAGTTTCGGTAAGGAGCCCACTATAAGAAGGCCATTGGTTCACAAGATTGGACCCAAGTTATTTTTTTATCGCCCAAAATCATCTTAATTTAGTATTTCCGTGCCATTTTGATAAAGTATAGGACAAGCTTCTCCTACCCATGTTCTATTTGTACAAAGCATTTAGCATTTTTTATGGCAAGTCATTAGGGTCGTTGCCTTTTCATTTTAAGTGATTTCAACATTTCTAAATGTAATCTTTTCCAGTAGCGGCATAGATGGTTCTGGCATAGTGGAAGCACACGCAGTTCCCATTTGTTGAAGTCTTGAGTTTGATTCCTAGTTTTTTCAATATAAATATATAATATATAGTATAATCTCTGTCGTTATTTTACATTTTTTCAAGCATACACACGTTTCTTACACAGCGAAGGCTGACATCTAGGACCCATCAACGTTGCCAAGGTCAAAACAGCGGAGTCCATCATACACACTTTGCATTTTAAGAGACGCTGACATGTTGGACCTAGCAAAGACCTTATACAGATGTTGCGTTGAGCAATCAATGTTTCATTTACAGAGAGGCTGATATGTGGGACCCAGCAGCGCGACGTTATACAAATGCTGCATCGAGCAATGTTGTCAGTTTGAAACAGGGAGGCGCGAGCGAGAAAAAAGTTTAGCATGCACACATTTCATGTAATGAGAGGCTGAAATGGGGGATCCAGCAGTGTGAGCAAACGGCAGATTCGTCGAGCAATGCTATCTAGTTCGGAACAGGGTAGCGCTAGAGAAGAAAAAAATTCCATCATACCCATGATTCTTCTAATGTGAGGCTAACATAAGGGACCCACCAGCCTGAATAAACGGCTGATGCAGCGAGCAACGCTATCAAGTTCGGAACACGAAGGCACGACAGAGGGTAAAAAATCCATCATACACACGTTTCTTCTAATGAAAGGATGACATGTGGGGCCTAGCATCGTGATTAAACGGTATATGCATCGAATAGCGCTATCAAGTTCAGAACAGGGTAACACGAACGAAGAAAAAAATCCATCATACACACATTTCTTCAAATGAGAGGATGCCATATGGGGCTCAGGAGGTTGGTTAAACGGTAGATGCGTCGAGCAGCGCTATCAAGTCGGAACAGGGTAGCACTAGTGAAAGAAAAAATTCCATCATACACACGTTTCTTCTAATGAGAGGATGACTTGTGGGTCCCAGGAGGTTGATTAGACGGTAGATGCATCGAGCGGCGCTACCAAATTCAGAATAGGATAGCGCAAGTGAATGAAAAAATTCCATCATGCACATGATCCTTCTAATGAGAGGCTGACATGTGGGACCTAGCAGCCTGACTAAACGGCAAACGCCTCAAGTGACGTTATCGAGTTCAAATCTGGGAGGCGCGACCGAAAAGTATGGTCCGCTAGAGACACTGATGTCTAGGACCCACATGCCTCAAAAGACTTCGGTGAGTCAACATCGCGCGAGGAAACGAAAATCATGCTTCTGCCACGCGCTGGCCGAGCTTCCTCCATGTTTTTAGCAGATCTGTCGTAGTAGAGGGTCGCGAAACCAGAAAAAAAGTTTTCCATGGGCCACAGTCAAGCCGAGAATTTCGTCGCGGAAGACGCGCCTTCTATGACGATCGTCGGGCCAATTCGTTGTGGAAGGAAACTTTTCTTGTAGTGAGTATTAATCTTGTTTGTATTATTAGTACTCAACTTTTGGTGCCTAGTCGATCTCGTACTGCTGGCAAGGTGAGCAAGGGCTCCTTCCACCGCAAATCTTTTGCCTTGCTTAAAAAGAGGCTCCTCACCCAAAATTCTGCCTCGGCGCTGCCTTTCATGAGAGAAAAGGCTCATGGATGAAGGAGAATCATCCTCCCTCTATCCTCCTCAATGCAGCATTGGTTGCTATGCTCCATTCATGCATCTATGCCTAGCACTTGTTCCGGTGGGAAGCATCACAGCAGTCACCTCTTCCTTCCCATGTAAGCTTCTGCGCAATGGAGTACAGCCGTGCAGGCACAGCAGTGCAGAGAAAGTTTGGGCATGTGGTGGTCTAGCCCAACTTTCCTTCTATTTGCCTCGTGCTTCCACCCAAAAATGAGCTCTGGCTGGATGTTTTATTTCTCTTCCATATTAGTCTACTCAAAGTACTAAATAACTTCGGCTAATAAAACTTTCACATGTTACTACAGTACCTTCAAAGTGTATTGGGTAATAACATGTGTCTAGTGTCATGCAAGGCCTAACTAATTAGGCCTACTTGTAGGAGTAGCTCATATCTTTTGGATGAAGGAGAATCATCCTCCCTTTATCCTCTTCAATGCAGCATTGGCTACTCTGCTCATGCATCGGTGAATCTATGACTTTAATGGGACTTGTTCATGTGGGTAGCATCACAGCAGACACCTCTTCCTTTTTTGGTGAATCATAGTCACCTGTTCCTTCCCATGGAGTACGGAGTACAACTGTGCAGCCGCAGTAGTGTAGAAGTTGGGGCCCTTGGTGGTCCAGCCCAACTTTCCTTTTATTTGCCTCGTGCTTCCACCCAAAAATGAGCTCTAGCTGGATGTTTTCTTTCTCTTCCATATTTTAGGCTACTCAAGTGCTAAATAACTTAGACTAGTAAAACTTTCACATGTTACTACCTTCACAGTATTGGGTAATAACATGTATCTAGTGTCATGCAAGGCCTAATTAATTAGGTTGTAGGAGTAGCTCATATGGAACTTGGTTTCATTGACTCGACTCCACCACAATCTATAGGATTCAAAGGATTTCCAAAGGAATTCTATAAGATTCCAATCCATAGGATTTTTTCAAGAGAATGTGTTTGTTTCAAAGGAATAAATCCTACAAAACTCCTATGCATTGCTTCCCTACACTACAATCCTTTAGGATTTATAACAAGAGATGAGACCTCTTGGAAAAATTCCTATGTGTCTATGACATGTACCTAAACCATATAAAATTTCCTGCGTTTTTCCTATGGTGCAATCAAACACCTTATCTTACCGATTCCTGCATTTTTCATTTCTATAGGATTATAAGTGAGAACGAGGCAATAGCCTAGTGGTTGGGTCGCAGTTGGCACATCCCAATGACTAGAGTTTGATCCTGTCAGGGACGAATTTCCAGAATTCTCACGCTGACCCGCTTCTACTATATAAAAAAGTGTCTAGTTCCTCCTAGCACCGTTTCATCTGTTTTAGTAAGTGTCATGTCATTCTATTTCTGCACTTCTCCTATTCCTATGTTTTACAAATCCTTTGAATCGAACGGACCCTAAATACACGATGTACACGACCTACTATTTTACTTATAGCATGCTGACTAGTCCTTAGAGCAATTCCAATAGTATAGCCAACAACTTGCTTGTACAATACACTAGTTACCTCTAAAGGTTTACTGTACTTACACATGACTACTTTATGTGTAAATGGCCAACCTCACATACTCACAAAGTGTCTAGGAGAAATATGACCAACCATGTAGGAGGAACATACTACCTTGGCTTCCACGAGGAACATACTACTTTTGGTAACTTCCGTAAAAAATCCTTCACAATATGGCCTAGTGGCCTACCATCTAGGAACATACCTTGGTTTGAAGCCAAACAACCAAGGTATGGCCATATTTACATCGTAATTTATGTCAAGGTCCCCTTATTCGATATATTGGTGCATCTTGGCATGGTAAACAATGTTTATTACAATTGTAATTTTCCAATTTTTATGACTAGAAAAATCAGTTACGATTTTCCAAGTAACTGTTTTTGTAAGCAAGCACACGTGGAATAAGGCCCATATGACAACCCCATTTTTTCACACATAGTGCACACAATTTTATGGGCATTTCTCAAGTTACATGAATTTACGACCTAGCTAATTTTGTCACTTAACTCCCTCTATCTATTTACCAAAATTATGTCAAACTTGAACTACGATCGTATGATAGGCTGCTCGCTCCTAAGCTTCGCCTACAAAGTGGCGGATCCAAATGGTGGCTAGGGCGGTGAATGGACCACCTTAATTAAGATTTATAAATATCCTAACTATTATACATAAAAAATAAAATATCATTAAATGAAAATTTGCCCTGTTGGACTGCCCTCACATGTTGAGCTAGATCCACGAAATCGTTTTAAGAGACCCATGTTAGTCAATACAATATCGACAAACACTAGGAGGTTTGAAAGATTCAACTTGCAAAGAATTTACATGTTGGCCAACAAATTCTGGTGAGCTTTAAAAAATAAGAAAATAACAAAAAAAACTATAGTACTTGCGCACGACATCCTCTTGCGCAAATCTCCACCTGCCATGCAAAATAATGGCAAGCTTTAGTTTGGATAACTCTTGAGAGTATTTCAAAATAAATGGCCATGCTTATGTGATAATAATGCCCGTATTCGATAAATGCGCATATAGGCATGATATGTTAAACAATGTTTATGTTTGTAGATTATTTAACAAAGTACACGATGAATAATTAAGGCTCATAAATCTAGCTACTAGCCTTTCATTTTTACACAAAAGCGGACCATGTTTTGTGGGAAATTCTCCAATTACATGAACTTTTGACATTTCTAGCTAATTTCAACCACTTAAAGTACTTGTTGTTGATTTATCAAAATCAGATCAAATTTTAACTATGACTGCATGATAGGTTGCTAGCTCTCTAATTTCATGTAAAATCGTTTTAAGGTACTAGAGTAGTAAATATATAAAAAACAACTAGAGGTTTGAAACCATCAAGTTCTTTCGAAGAATTACACAACGGCTCACAAGCTTGAACTACTTATGATTTTTTTCAAGAAAAATAAAGAAAAATCAAAATAATGTATAACTTGTGCTTCGCATTCTCTTGAGCGTACTAGTTGTGATAAGTAGAGTTTTGATTACTTTCGAAAACCTTGCTTCGCAATATGGCCTACCATGTTGTGAAGATGCTTAGCTTCCAAATCAAATGACTATGGCTATATCTACATTGAAGTAGATAAATATTGTGCCCATATTTAGTAGATGAGTGCATGTTAGTATGTGAGAATGTGTTTACAATCATACTTTCCAACTTTCATGAACAAAAAATAGTTTTCAATTTTGTAAGTGATAGACAATGTTTATTTGTTAAGTTAGTATACGAAGAATAAGGCCCAGAATGGTAATACACCATTATTCGCACATGGCAGACCATGTTTATGGGCTATTTTCAAGTAATAACATGAATTTTCAATCTATCTAGAAGCTATTTTCTCCGATTGGAACTACTTCATGTCGATCTACCAAAATTATATATATCAAATTTGCACTGCGAGTGTGTTATAGGTTCCATAATCATTTAAGGTACCCAAGATTTGAATATATAAAAACCACCATCAAGTTGGAAAAATTCAACTTCTTGCAATGTCTATGCACACAAAATTCATCACTATTCGTCCTTACAATCACTATAATTATGTCCTCACTGCCGAACTTGAAGGAAAATCATCATAGATACCTGTTCTTCCCTTTCTTCTCTACCCGTCCCCTCTTAGAAAGCTTCATAGCACCCATCATGTACGCGTAGTGCTTTCGCGCATGATTATAGTTCAAAGAGTACTAGTCTAGCGGTTCTATTACATATGAACCCTAGCGGTAGAGAGAAAGCAGACCCCATCGTGTGAGCCATGCTTTTTCTACGAGATAAAATCTAGCATGATCCAACAATTTATCTCCAAATGCTCATATTTGATTTTTATTCTCAAATAAGATTGCATAGAACATCACACGAACATTTAGTTTTTAGCTGTGGAGCTGCATCTAATCTTACCGCATAATGTTGAATATTGACCATTGGATCAAGACTCGTGAATCCCAATATTTTCAGCCATTGGATCTTCTTTTCCATTCTAGCATCTAGAAGATTCTATTGGTAATCTTCATCACAATGAATGCTATGCACAAAACTCAAAACATACTTCTCCATCATTCTAGAATCATATCACTCGTTTCTCTAGACCATGTTACCAAAAAATTTAAGTTTTAGATAGCTAATAGTCGTTCACTTCTACATTATATACAAAGTACAAGAACCAAATATACACCCATACTTTATAGATGTTGATCAATTTTTTTCTGCTTTACCTATTATAATTTTATATAGTGATGATATGTCAGACGTCTATTATCTGAATCTCACATGCAGGGTATATGCAATTTACTAGTCGTACCACTATATAGTGTACGAATAACTTTCAATATTGACCATTGTATCAACACTCACAAATCCCAACATTTCCAGCCGTTGGATCTTCTTTACCATTCTAGCATCTAGAAGATTCTATTGATAGCCTTCATCACAATGAATGCTATGCACAAAACTCAAAACACACTTCTCCATCATTCTAGAATCTTCTCCCTCGTTTCTCTAGACCATGTTACCAAAATTTTCAAGTTTTAGATAGCTAATAATCATTGACTTCTACATAATATACAAAGTACAAGAACCAAATATATACACCCATACTTTATAGATGTTGATCAAATTTATATTTTTTGCTTTACCTATTATAATTTTATATAGTGATGATATGCTAGACGTCTGTTATCTGAGTCTCACGTGCAGGGCATGTGCAATTTACTAATTATCTACAGTGTACGAATAACTTCGAATATTGAGCATGGGATCAAGATTCTCGAATCCCAACATTGCCAGCAGTTGGATCTTCTTTTCCATTTTAGCATCTAAAAGATACTACTCCCTCTGTCCATATATAACTGGCTTGGGTTTGTCTACATTCGAATGTATCTATACACTAAAATGCATCTAAATACATTTGAATCTAGACAAAACGAACTTAGTTATTTCTGGATGGAGGGAGTACTTTTGATAGTCTTTAGCACAATGTATGCATATTACTACTCCAAGTTAAACTTACCACTCAGACCAGCCTTACAGCATCTCTAGCATGGAAAAAAATAGTGCGCTATTTCACGCTATGTACTGTGATATAGCATATTTGGAGAGTCCACGGTATTTTTTTCAAGATTTTGCTCGCTATAGCGCTATTTTTTAAATAGCTTGCTATATCGCGCTAAAACATCATAGCGTTAGCGCTATTTCAAGTATAGGACGTTATTCTTTTGTTGGCGGGTGTGGAGGATAACATATGATGAATGTGTCGAGTAAGCAAACATACAGTGCAAAATTTGATTGTTAAACTTAAGTGATCGTGCCAAGCCGCCGCCTCCTCCTGCAACACCCAACACTGTACCTAGATTCAGCCCTGCCGGTTCTCCTCCAACTTGGATAGCGCCAGAATTGATTATTGATACGTTGCTAACGTATCTATAATTTTTGATGTTCCATGCTTGTTTTATATCTACTTTCTTATGTTTTGTCCACACTTTGGAGAATTTTTATACACTTTCTTGGACTAACCGATTAACAAGATGCCACAGTGCTAGCTGCCTGTTTTCTGCTGTTTTTGGTTCCAGGAAAGTCAGAAAATGAATATTCTCGGAATTGGATGGGACAAAAGCCAAAGTCAATATTTCACTGAGGGAGACACGGAGCCAGAATACGAGACGGAGAGGGGCCAGGGGCCGGCCACACAACCTGGCCGCACGGCCAGGCCTGGCCCGTGCCAGGGGGTGGTGCGGCCGCCTAGGTCACCCCCTCGACCTCCCCTTTCGCCTATAAGATGCCTCCGATACAAAAATCCTAAGTACCTGATCAAAATTCCATGAAAGAGTCTGTAGCCGTCGTATCTCCATCCCTAGATCAGGAGACATCTAAAGCTCTTCCCGGCACCCTGCCGGAGGGGAGAATTCACCCTGGAGGCCTTCTTCATCACCATGACTGCCTCCGGTGTGATGCGTGAGTAGTTAATCTCTAGACTACGGGTCCATGTAGTAGCTAGATGGTTGGTTCTTCTCCTTTGTGCTACCATGTTTAGATCTTGTGAGCTCCGTTCATGATCAAGATCATCTATTTGTAATCATACATGTTGTGTTTGTGGGGATCTGATGGATATTGAGATGCTATTTCAGATTGATTATTGATTTTATCATGTCTTTGTTATTTGTGATCTTGCATGCTCTCCGTTGTTAGTAGCTATCTAGGCCGAGTAGATGCTAGCAACTCCAAGAGGGAGTATTTATGCTCGATAGTGGGTTCATGCCTCTAGTAATCTGGTGAAGTGATAGAAATCTCTAAGGTACTAGATGTGATGTTGCTACTAGGGAGAAAACAACAATCCTTTGTTCATAGAACAATCGTATTGTTTACTTTACACGCAATGCTTAATGCAATTATCTGCTGCTTGCAACTTAATACTGGAGGGGGTTCGGATGATAACCTGAAGGTGGATTATTAGTCATAGATGCAGTTGGATTACGGTCTATGTATAATGTTGTAATGCCCAATAAAATCTCATAGGAGTCAAGATGATTAGTATATGCATGTATGCTTTCTCGATGTTTGTCAATTGCCCCGTTGTAATTTGTTCACCCAACATGTCATCTATCTTAAGAAGAATCACCACTAGTGAACTATGGACCCTGGTCCTTTATTTACCATCAATCTACAATCTATTTACTGTTTTCTGTTTACTTTCTGCAAGTTATTACTATCTTCCACACAATACATTTAATCCTTTGTTTTCAGCAAAACCGGTGAGATTGACAACCTCACTGTAAGTTGGGGTCAAAGTTCTGTGGTTGTGTTGTGCAGCATTCCAAGTTGGAAACAACACCTTGGAGGTGTTTCCTTCCTCCTACTAGTTTGATAACCTTGGTTTCATAACTGAGGGAAAACTTGTTGTTGTGCTCATCATACCTTCCTCTTGGGGTTCCCCAACGAGCTTGATATATTTTAGGCCATCAAGCTATTTTTACGGCAGATTCTTAGAGAGTCAAGGACATCTTCACAAGGGGAGTCCCTCATAACCGATCTCTTTACTTTGTTTTATTTGTTTTTCTTAGTTTATTTTTGCTTTGTTTGCTTGTTTCTTTATAAAAAAACACACAAAATAATAGTTGCACTAGTTTGCTTTCTTTATTAAAAACATAAAAAAATTATTAGTTCCTACCTTAAGTTTTCATTATGTCTAGCATTGCCCCAATCACTATGTCACCTGAGGAAATGACTTTTACTTTCAAACGAGGAATTGAAGAGAGTTTCAAAGAAGCTTGGTCTAGAATCTCTGATTTGCATGAAAAAACTAAACCTAAAATGACTCAAAGCTTGTTTCTTAGCAGTTTCTACTTTGGAACTGCTCTTTGCTATAGATATGCTTTGGATGTTGTAGTGGGGGGAGATTTCCTCCAATGCAATGAGGATGCTCTTTTAATGCCATAAAGAAGTTGGTCTTAACATATAACTTGCCTACCAAATCTGATTCTTCCTTTATAAACATATTTGCTAGATTGAGAACTCTTGAGACCCGCATTGCTAGTTTAGAAGAATGCTATAACGTGCTTAGAGAGCATCATGATTATGTTATGAACCTTCAAAATGGCTTCCTATAGTAAAAATTGTTATAAATAACGAAACTTTTCATGCTCGCTGTAATATCATGTCTGAATTCTGTCTTATGCCTAAAGATATCTATGAATCTTTGAATCTTTGGGGACTTTCTAAAGGAGGAGAAGAAATATTGCTTGCTAATAATGCCACAATATTACCCATTAGAATAGCTGAAGGAGTGTTTACAAAGATCCTAGGGAAAATGGTTTCTACTGATTATCTTGTTATTGAATGTGTAGGAAAAGGACAAATTACACTTGGAAGATCCCTATTAAAACTCCTTGGAGCAATAATAGATGTGGAAAAGGGCACCATGCACTTTGCTTCTCCACCAAACAATCATATGTTTCCCAAGGTTAAGAATAAAAGTAAGAGAGGTAAGAGCAAGAAATTTGGTTTTAATGCTTCTTCATTTAAGAATACTTGATTCTTTTCTTGCTTCTTATGCCTAACTTAAAGGTGTTAAAGAAAAGTACTTATTGGGAGATAACCTAAAAGTTTTAGATGAGTCTTGTAATTTATTGCTTCATTAATAACCTATCCTTATACTTTTTATTTGCTTTTTGTGCCAAGAGTAACCTCTAATGAGAGAGAAGTAATGCTTGGGAAAGTTGCTGTCCTGAAACAGATTTTTGTGCTTTGCTGTAAAAATTTGTGTAAAATCTTTATACGTCAGTTTGAGCTGTAATTTTTTGTTCTTCTGCCCCAGGTTGGTATGCAACTTTCGTTAGTTCAACACTTTTCTATTTGAGCAACACAAGGTCTACGAAAAAATCGTTTTCTATCTGCTGGTCTGTTTTGATAGATTTCTGCCATTATTTCCATTTGCTTCTTATTGATTCCTTTTTGGGTTACTTTTGGGGAATTGAACTTTTTAAAGGAAGTGCTACAGTAGCTTGTGTTTTAATTAAAGTTTTACTTGTGTTGGAACTGAACCAAAAGACTTATTATCTTGAGTACACTAATGTTGCTAATGAAGATTGTGTGAAGTTTTGTATGAAGGAAAAAATTTCAGGTGTAGGGAAAGAATGATGTAATGAGATGAATAATGGACTAAAGCTTAAGCTTGGGGATGCCACCCGTGTCACCCCAAGAAACATCCAAGAAGTACAAGCGTCAAAGCTTGGGGATGCCCAAGGCATCCCCTTCTTCATCAATAAAAATCTCAGATTTCTTTCAAACACTTCATTTTTATTGTTTCATGCATAGTTGTGTTGTTCTTGGAGCGTCTTCGTTTTCATTTTCGTTTTCTTAGTTTTCTTAGTTTGCTTGAATAAATTGGTTGGACCCACTCATTCATGCATTAGTTTTCAAATAAGATTGGTTTGGATTGGAAAAGAGTAGGAAAGTTCATGCTTAAGTGGTAAAAAGGAGCTTGTTTTTGGCTATGGCCTATGGTTTGTAATGTCATGCTTGATATTGTTTTGGCTTTATTCTTAGTGATTTTTTCTGTAGCATGACATGTTATAAACAATTGATATTGCTTAATGTGCCTTGAAATAATCATGCGTTGTTTTAGCATATTAAAGCATAGTATTGTGGTATTCTCCTTTGATGCTTTATTTGGGTTGACTTGGCGCATGCTCACACCATGTAAGACTATCCCAAGTCACCGTAGCCTCTATGATCCTTTATTTTCCAACTTGTAATATCACTTTATGCTTTAATTAATGATGTTTTGTCGCTTTGCATGATTATGGCCATTATTGTTCTCTTAGTTAGCCGCTCTCAGTCTTTTGCTAGCCTCCATACCAAGTATGAGTTCCACTCATGCATCCAACTCCAAATAAAACCATGTTATTCCAAAGAGTCCACCATACCTACCTATTAGAATTTGCTATTCCAAGTATATTCATGGTTTTATCTACCTTCCGACTTAAACTTGTTATGAGAAAACTAGTGATTAAAGCTCTCACGAACTTGATGGCACACTTTATTTTCTTGCACTTAATAATCTTGAACCATTGTGTCCATCTTTGTTGCGTATATGCTTGTGCTTTATGAGTTGAAGTTAGCAGAACCATGTATCATGGGGAACGCTTTCAACATTGCACTTATTATTCCGTTGATTTCATGATTCTTTTGCTTATGGATCCTGTCAGGGGAATGATCCCCAGGTACCCCAACCGGATAAGAAACAAGACAGTCGGATAGTGTTCGGCTGGCCATATGCAGCCGGACAGGGTAAGACAGGCCGGCTATCACCCGGTAGCCGGATCAGGAAGAGACAACCGGATACGGTGATGTAGCCGGACCCAATCAGCGAGACAGGATGACGTGCGTGTCGATTGCCGCAGCATACTGTCTGATGACAAGGTAGCAACCACCCAGCCATACTGAAGACTTTGCGAGGGTGACGCAGGAACTGTGGCCTGTGCTGACGACGGGCTCGCACGGCGTCCACTGTGCCTACGATAGCCATACCGCTCGTACTACGATAAGACATGCCATCTTGGATACTGTAGATGACTATCCGGCTGGGACCCGCCTGTGGGGCCTGCCAGTCGGACTAGCCAGTGAGACCTTTGCCTCTCTGCCTATATAAGGAGAGGCAAGGCCTCCGTAGAAAGGGTTGGTCATACATCATTTAAGGCAGTAGCTAGCACATACAGCTCGAGGAGCACTTGTAGTTCGTGTATTCCACATAGTCAGATCCGGCAGGAGTAGGGGCTTTACCTCACCACGAGGGCCCCGAACCTGGGTACTTCTTACGTCCCGCTACGCTCGCTCGTACCCAATCTCGCCTGCAGACACCGTCGATAGCTTCCCTGCTAGTCCCCACACCTCTATCTAACCTCTTCAGGTACTGCCGTTCCCAATACAACAACAGTTGGCGCCCACCGTGGGGCGAGATGGCTTCGACCCGAGTCACGTTCCGCACGTGACCCCGCACTTCAGCCAATGAGCGCGTGGCCTCTGGCCTGCTGCTCACGCTTGGCAAGTTCGACTGCGTCATCGACAATGCCTCCTGCTTCCCAGCGAACGGCACCGTCCTGCTATTCGGTGATCTCCCCGTCTACGTCGCCACCGTCCCGGAGCGTTTCCCTAAGGAAATCGTCTCTGTCACGGAGCTGCCGCGCTCAGGCGGCAGCGCCTCCGTCGCACCCCGCGGCATGGAGGTCATGATGGCCGGTTCTAGCTCGCATCCCCGCCAGCCGCGGGAGCGAGTCGCGGATGAGGTCGGAACTTCCACCCCCCACAGCCTTGGAACCGGGTGGAGGATGCAATTGATCGGCTCCTGACGCCGGTTAACCTCGGGGATAACCCGAAGGAAGCGGAGGCCAACTTCACCATGGAGAGACAGATCCTCCTCCAGGAGGCCATGGAGCTGGCGGCAGCCCGCAGGCAACTCGAGATCACCCGGCGCGAGTACGACCATGCACACGGCCTCACTCCGGCTACCACAGAGCCGAGACGGCGCGGCCAGGTACGGTGTCGGGGCGGTGAGCTGGGCGGCAGGATGGAAAAGGACGGGGAACCGGATCCCACGCCTGTCCTCACACGGCCCACCTACAACACGCCCATCAAGAACCTGCGCGTGCGAGCAGGCGGAGAACTACCTGCTGGAGGCGAGGCGAAACCCGCCACGCCGCGTGCAGAGCTCCTCACGTCGCAGACGAACAGGCGGTGCCAACGGCAGATCTGGGAAGACCTTAGCTACTCGAGGGCAAGCTACACCAATAGCGAGGCGTCGCGCGCGACACCCAGCAGGCGTCCTCCCCTCAGCCGCCCAGGGCCTGCAGCAGGCGTCGCAGCTCTGGCAACAGGGCCCAGCTGCGCCAGGAGCAGACGGTGAACAGCAACCCGCCACCTCCCCCTCCGCCAGCCAGAGCGCCCAGACCAGCCGGTTCCCGTCTCTCGGGTCGGGTGGGAGCGCCCAACCCAGATTTTCCGGATGCCCGCGACCGCATCGAGCTCCTCGCTCAAGCGCGCGTCACGGAGGAGGAAGATTCGACCGGCCCAGTTTGTTTCGGACCCTGCATCCGGAACGAGCCATTTCTGGATAAATTCTCCCTGCCCAGGGACACCCCCAAGTACGACAGCAGCATGAAGCTGGAAGACTGGTTGACCGAGTACACTACGGCAGTCGGCATTGCCCACGGGAACAAGCGCACAGCCATGCGCTACGTCCCTCTCATGCTAACCGGGTCGGCAAGGACATGGCTTAATAGCCTTGCGCCCAACAGCATCAACGCCTGGCCTGACTTTGAGAAGGTGTTCGTCCGCAACTTCAACAGCACGTACAAACATCCAGGGCGCCCGCGCGACCTGGCCTTGTGCGTCCAGAGCGACCGCGAGTACCTCGCCAAGTGGACGGAGCTGCGCAATACTTGCGAGGGCATCCTGGAGAGCCAAGCCATCAGTTTCTTCATCGAGGGTTGCCGAGAAGGCACCATGCTTCGCCACCGGCTACTGTATGACGAGCCGAAAACCATGGCGGAGCTCATGACGGTTGCAGACCAGTATGCCACGGAGGATGCCGCCATGAAGAAGCCCCTCCGAGTAAACACGGACGGCCGTCTGACTCCCACGGAGCCGGCTCGCGACTGACCAAGCAACACGGCAGGAGAAGCCGAATCCTCTAGACGCCACGGCAATGACAACCGGTTCCATGGGGACCGCCAGACCGGACAGCAGAAGCCTCGCTACCACGTGTGGCAGGTCAATGTTGTGGAGGGCGCGCCCGATGCACCGGCTAATGAGGCAAGAAGGCAGAAGCCACGGCTCACCTTCGACCAGATGTTTGACGGCCCGTGCAAGTGGCATAGCGGTCCCTTCAAACCGGCTACGCACACCACCCGGAACTGCAGCTGGACCCGCCAGCTAAAGGACCAGGGCAACCAGCCTCGTCTCCCGCCTTCCCCACTGGGTGGACCTCCACCATCGGCTAGGGGAGCCGGTAATGATGGTAACAGCGGCAACAGCGGCAACAACAACAACGGCTATCCCTAGCCGCACGCTGCCTACCACATCTTCGAGACGGAGCAGGACGACAAGCACAGCCGCATTCGACGCTCGAAGGAGGTCAACGCCATCGTCTCTCTGGTCCCCCAGTACATGAACTGGTCGGAAACCCCCATCACCTGGAGTCGGGCGGATCATCCTGAGCATCTGCCGACTCCCGGGGGCTACGCCATGGTGCTCGACCCTCTCATCGTCTCCAACGCACGCACCTGCCGATTCTCGCGCGTCCTCATCGACGGAGGCAGCAGCCTCAACCTCCTATACCAGTCCTCGCTCGAGAAGCTGGGCATTCGCGAAAGCGACCTGCGCCCGACTACCACGACGTTCCACGGTGTACTGCCGGGGCCAGCCTGTGCCCCGCTGGGGAAAATCCAGCTGGACGTCATCTTCGGGACCGAGGAAAACTTCCGCCGCAAACCAATCTAGTTCCAGGTGGTAAATCTGACGAGCTCCTACCATGCTCTCCTCGGGCGCCTCGCTCTTGCCAAGTTCATGGCCATCCCCCACTACGCATACCTCAAGACGAAGATGCTGGGACCCCACGGCGTGATCACCGTTGCCGGATGCTTCAGGCGGTCGATGGAGTGCGCCTCAGCCGGTTCCAAACTGGCAGAGGCCCTCATCATAGCCAAAGAAAAACGCGTGATCATGCGCAATGTGGCCATGGCCCAGCAGGACATTCCGGCTAGCAGCAAACCGGCTGGAGAAGGAGCTTTCCAGCCGGCAAAGGAGACGAAGAGGATCCTGCTCGACCCCTCCGATCCGACTAAGTTCGTCACCATTGGTGCCGGCTTGGACAGCAAATAGGAAGGCGCGCTCGTCGACTTCCTCCGTGAGAATCGGGACATCTTGGCATGGTCCCCCAAGGACATGTCGGGTGTGCCGAGGGAGTTCGCCGAGCACTCACTTCATGTGCGTCCGGATGCCAAGCAGGTCAAGCAACATCTATGCCGGTTCGCAGAGGAGAAGAGCAAGATAATTGGTGACGAGATCACCCGGCTCCTTGCAGCCGGGTTCATCATGGAAGTGTACCACCCGGACTGGTTGGTGAACCCAGTCTTGGTGCTGATGAAGAACAAGACCTGGCGCATGTGTATCGACTACACCAGCCTGAACAAGGCGTGCCTGAAAGACCCCTTCGCCTTGCCCCGTATCAATCAAGTCATCGATTCCACGGCCAGCTGTGATTTGTTGTCTTTTCTAGATTGTTATTCCGGGTACAATCAGATTCGGCTAAACCCGGCTGATCAGATTAAGACATCATTTATCACCCCCTACGGGGCTTTCTGCTATGTAACCATGACTTTCGGCCTAAAGAATGCAGGCGCCACCTATCAGCGATGTATGCAGAAATGCTTGCACTCGCAGATAGGCCGAAACGTGCACGCTTACGTGGATGACATGGTCATCAAGACCAAGGAGAAGCGCACCCTCCTCGAGGATCTGGGAGAGACATTTGGCAACCTTCGCCAGTACCAGATGAAGATGAACCCAGAGAAGTGCGTCTTCGGAGTACCATCCGGCCAGCTACTCGGTTTCCTCGTATCACAACGAGGTATCGAGGCGAATCCGGAGAAGATCACGGCTATCGAGAGGATGCAGCCGCCCAGGAACCTGCTTGTGGTCCAGAAGTTCACCGGATGCCTGGCTTCCCTCAGTCGCTTCGTCAGCCGGCTGGGGGAGAAGGCACTCCTGTTGTACCAGCTGATGAGGAAGACGGACAAATTCTCCTGGACTTCGCAAGCCGACGCCGCGTTTCACGACCTCAAGCGCATGCTATCCACAGCACCGGTTCTAGCCACGCCGGCTAGCAAGGAGCCGATGTTGCTCTATATAGCAGCCATAAGTCGGGTCGTCAGCATCGTCCTGGTGGTGGAGCGCCCCGAGGAAGGCAAGGCTCAGCCGGTTCAGAGACCCGTCTACTACCTCAGCGAGGTCCTCTCCCTGTCCAAGCAGAACTACCCCCACTACCAAAAGATGTGCTACGGTGTGTACCTGGCATGCAAGAAGCTCAAGCACTACTTCCAGGAGCACCCGATTAAGGTCATGTGCACTGCACCCCTTTCGGAAATCATCGGCAACAAGGACGCCACCGGCCGAGTCGCCAAGTGGGCCATCGAGCTCGCCGCCTACTCCATCCAGTACGAGCCCCGGCTCACGATTAAGTCACAGGCGTTGGCGGACTTCCTTGTCGACTAGGCCGAGACCCAGTATCTCCCACCGGTTTCGGATTCGGACCACTGGCGGATGCACTTCAACGGGTCGAAGATGCTCGGGGGCTTGGGAGCAGGCATCATGCTCACCTCGCCCAAAGGAGACCGGTTGGAGTACGTGTTGCAGATCCACTTCAAGGCCTCCAACAACGTAGCCGAATACAAGGAATTGGTGCACGGGCTCCGGCTGGCCAAGGAGATCGGTGTCAACCGGATCCTTTGCTTCGGTGATTCGGACTTAGTGGTGCAGCAGGTGTCCGGAGAATGGGACGCCAGAGATGGAAACATGGCTTTCTAATGATTCCACATCCAGAAGCTCAGCGCCTCCTTCGACGGGTGCGAATTTCACCACATCCCCCGCACCAACAACGAGGCAGCCGATGCGCTCTCCAAGATCGGATCCACCAGGCAGGCCATCCCACCAGGGGTCTCCTTGGAGCACCTGCGCAAGCCATCCATCAACCCGTCACCGGAATCAGACTCCATCGTCTGGGCAGGAGGCGTTTCGGCTGATGGAACGGCAGAAGCGGAGCCGGCAGAACCACCGAAGAAGAAGACCCGCACCAATTCCGGCCAGGCAGTGCCTTCTGGCTTGCAAGACCCGGGGGCTGTCGGCTCGCCTAGTGGCTCGAGGGCCGCCGTCCCAGGTGCGCCACCCGGATGACTCCCCGACATCCGTCAGCCGGAGGACAGGAGCGTCCTCGTCATCCGGGAAGTGCCATCCTGGGCACAGCCCTTCATGAGCTACACCGCCAATGGAGAACTCCCAGACGACGAGGTGGAGGCCAGGCAAATCCGGCGCCGCGCACACACGTACACCATCATAAACGGCGAGCTGTACAAGCGCAGCGTATCCGGTATCTTCCAAAGATGTGTTGATGTGGACACGGGCTACCGGCTACTCAAGGATATCCACCAGGGCGAGTGCGGGCACCACACTTCGTCAAGGGCGATAGTTGCCAAGGCATTCTGCCATGGTTTCTATTGGCCCACCGCCCTCGAGGACGCTGGCAGCTGGTCCGTGCATGCAATGGGTGCCAACGCTTCGGGCAGCTCAGGCACATGCCAACTTCGGTACTCAAGACCATACCGATCACTTGGCCCTTCGCGGTTTGGGGCCTCGACATGGTCGGTCCTTTCAAGCGAGCATGCGCGGGCATGACCCACCTACTGGTAGCGGTGGACAAGTTCACAAAGTGGATCGAGGCCAAGCCTATCCGAAAGCTGGATGGAGCGACTGTTGTTACCTTCTTCACCGACATCATCAACCGCTTCGGCTACCCGAACAGCATCATCACCGACAACGGCACGAACTTCGCCAAGGGGGCCTTCGCCCGGTTCTGCAGCAACAAGGGCATTCGACTGGACCTTGCCTCCGTCGCGCACCCGCAGTCGAACGGGCAAGTCGAAAGAGCAAACGGCTTGGTGCTAGTCGGCATCAAGCCACGTCTCATCGAGCCGTTGGAGCGGTCACCCGGATGTTGGATCGAAGAGCTTCCGGCTGTGCTGTGGAGCCTCCGCACCACACCGAATAGGTCAACCGGCTACATGCCATTCTTCCTGGTCTATGGATCGGAAGCCGTCCTCTCCACCGACATCGAGTTCGACTCCCCTCGCAAGCTCCTGTATGACGAAAAGGCCAACAGGGAGGCGCGAGAAGATGGAGTGGACCTCCTGGAGGAGGCCCGCGAGCTGGCCCTGTCCAGATCAGCCTTGTACCAGCAGCGACTGCGTCGCTACCATTCAAGCCGGATCCGACCAGTCGCGTTCCGCGAGGGCGACCTGGTTCTCCGGCTGGTGCAAGACACGAAGGGCATGCACAAGCTATCACCACCATGGGAGGGCCCCTTCATCATCAGCCGGGCGCTGCCCAACGACTCCTATTACCTCATCGACGCACAGCAACCGTGCAAGAACAAGATGGACAAATCAGACGAGGAGACCGAGCGTCCCTGGAACAAGGCCCTACTGCGCCCGTTTTACACCTAGTCGCCAGGCAGTGTATGTATCCTGAAAACCCTATGAATGAAAATGCGGACCCCTGCGAGAATCTCGGGGGCTCCTTACTAGAAATGTGTGTGCACCTGTTTTCCGGTTCAAAATTTCCAGCTCCGGCAACCCCTACCTGGGGGCTCGCCAGCTGGCCCGGCCTGCTAAGTCAACAAACCGGCTGAGTAGTGTGTGACCATGTCAGAGGCCCACTCTTCGTCTCAGCTACAGACCGCAACCCGGCTGTCCGGCTAGCAAGAGCAAAAGCCCGAGGCATCCCACACGAAAAACAGGGAGGAGACGCGATAGATCAGGCGTCCCGGCCCTGCAACTAGCTCGAACCAATCCAGCTGCTAAGCCGTTAGTACAATGCATAATGTACTGTCAGCTCCCTTCGATTCCGGCTGCAAACCGCAACCCGGCTGCCCGGCAAGGACGCAGCGAAAACAACAGAGCACACGGGAAAGCGACTAAGTGTCTAGAAAGGAGCAAGCCAGTTTTCAAAAAAACAAGCCGTTTTCTGGCTACAATTTGACAGACTAACCTACTAACCTATGTGGACATGTGTGCGTATGTACATTCTTGTCCAACTACCTCGAGTCGGAATTCAGGAGAAGGAAAGAAGATTTGAAGTCCTTGCCTTCATCAAGCACTCCGAATCTCGGGGGCTACACCTTTGGAGTGCTCGCGCCCAGTGGAATCTTGTAGTTCTGACCGGCTAAGGCGTTTAATGGCCGTTCGGAGCTCAGGTGAGGGCAAGGGCAGGAGCAAGAAAAGACAAGAAAGATTCGAAGCACCTGGCTACGCCAGCTACTCCGAATCTCGGGGGCTACACCTAGTGGGTGTGCTCGCGCGCCCCCACTGGAATGTTAGTTCCCCCGGCTGAAGGCGTTCAGCCGACGAAAACGGCCGACTGGGACGAGGCCAGTCGGATAAAGTTAGAAGACTTGGGAGAAATAAGGAAGATTCGAAGCACCTGGATACGCCAGCTACTCCGAATCTTGCGGGCTACACCCAGTGGGTGCGCTAGCGCGCCCCACTGGACGTGTAGTTCGTCCGTCTAAGAGTGTGTAGCCGGACGAGGTTAGCCAGGCGGAGCAAGCCGGCAAAACTATCAAAAGGAAACTCAACGCACAAGTTAAGAGACTCAAGAATTTCAACGATTAACAAACAAAAGAGAGACGAAGCTCCCATAAGTTACTCGGCATCAAAGATACCCGGTACAAACAGACAAGATTCGTAAACATGTAACACAAGACAAATACACCCGGCATCCCGGGGCAATAACTAGGCGGCAGGACCCTTGTCGTGCGGGGGATCTTGGCCGGCAGAAGCTTCAGGCGGCGGAGGAGGCACGGAGCTTGTTCCGGTTCCGGCGCCTGCGGGCGGTGGCATCGGGCCCTCCACGTCAGGAGTACCGACAGACTCCGAGTCGGTGAGCGCCTCGTCAGGATCCACGTAATCGGCGATCTTGATGGCGGATCCGTGGAGCTCCGGATGGGCTTGGCGGATGGTGGCAAGATCGGCTCCAGCACGGAAGCCACCGTCGATCTTCTCGACGTGAGCGTCCTTGTACCAGGAGAGCATGAGGGCCAGAGCCATCTCTGCTCCGGCCCGTGCCGCCAAGTCCCGCAGCCGGTCCACCGCAGCCGGCACCTCTCCCACCTTCACCGCCACCTACGCCATCGTCTCCGGAACCGGAGCCTCCGGCCACATGAAGGAGAATATGTCCCGCGCCGCCTGACGAAGCTTGGCGGCTTCCTTGCCAAGAAGGACGACGAGCTCCTGGGCCGTCGGCTGCGCTCCCGGCCAGTTCTCCTACAGCCGGTTGTAGGCCAGCAGGTCTATGCCGGGGTAAAAGGCTGTCAGAAAAGAGGGTGAGATCTGGCTACGGATCCAGAAAGAAAGGAAGACGGGAAAAGGAACTCACCCTTGGCAGTGTGGCCGATCTGCATCAGCTCCTCCACCAGCACCTTCTCCTTGACCGCTAGCCGTTTGATCTCCTTCTCTTGGTCCTTGTTCTGGGCCTCGAGAAGGGTGAAGGCTTTGGCCTGGCTAGCAAGCGAGGCGTTGCGCTCCTTGATGGTGGCCTCCATACCGTCTACCCTCACGTGCCAATCCTTGTTCTGCAGCCGCAGAGTGGAGTTGGACTTGCTCAGCCAGTCGTTCGCTTTCTTCAAGCGATCGATCTCGCGCTGAGCGCACACGAGGATGGCTGCAACAAAACCGGCTATCAGTAAAAAAACGAGCTGGGTGAAGCGAACTTACTCTGGGAAGTCCAGTTGGCGGCAACAAGCTTCTTCTCCAACGTCTGGTTCCCGCCGGCTGTGGCCTCCAACAACCGGATCTCCTTCACCGCCAGCTCAAGCGTGGCGGTGGAGGAAGCGTCGTCGTCCACGGTGTTGACGGCCAAGGATTCCTTCGCTGCGACCACCACCGTTCGCCATTCCTCCCCGGCCTCCTCGTCGGAGTTGTCGTCGCCAACAACGACGAGCTCCTTGTCGGCATCCCCCCGCGTGCCCGCGGAAGAGCCTTCTGGCTGGGAGGGCTCCGCTTCCGGCTGAGGACCTTTCGGCTGGGCGGAGGCGGTCGGCTGAGCTCGAGGGGGAGGCGAGGGCCGAGCGTCAGAAGAAGGAGGGGCGCCGGTTGGCACAGTCGGGGCATGGGCGGCGACCCGGCCGGCGCTCATGTCGGGCTCGCAGCTCCAAAGGAGACCAGTGTGCTAAAATGAAAGAGAGAAGGCAAACGCAAAACAAACCAAAGTCAGAAAAAGAAGAAAAAGGGGCAAGCAGATAGAAAGCACCAAAAGATAGAGGGGGAGAGAAAAAACATACCCCGGCACAACCGGGGGCGGCTCCTTCTTCCGGCCAAGGCGGCTTGGTGGCAGGGCGCCAGACCGGCTCCTCTTGGGTGCCGGCTCCTCCGTCGTAGGCCGGCGGGAGCCGGAACGACTGGAGCCGCTCCCGCCCGCCTCGCCGTCTCGCCGCGTCGCAGATCGCCGAATCCACGGCGGCCTCCTCCTCCTCGTGCACCTCCACATGCGGGTCGGCAGCCGGCTCGTCATTCCGGCTAGGGAAGGCATCGCCATCCCCGTCCGATTCCTTGCCGGACCGCCGAGCGCGCGGCTCGGGCAAGTCAGGCGTGAATACCTCGAGGGGAGCCTCGCCCTCCTCGCGAAGGATGCAGGCGAAGATCTGCCGAATACAAGAAGTCAGTCAGACCAAACAAGGAAACAACATAGAAAGAGCAAATAAAGTTTCCGGCTATAAGAACTTACCCGGGGCGCACGATTCTCCCGGCTGTAGGGCGCCAGACTGAACGTCCAATTCTCTGGCAACCGCTCCTTGCTGATCGTCCATAACCACTCCTTCAGGTTGTGGTAGCGGGGATCGCGGCGCGATAGCCGGGTTGGGTCCAGCCGGCCAGAGTAATAGCACATCTTGTGCACACGCTGCTGCATCAGCATCATCAGCCGGGACATCCAGCTAAGAGTGATGTCCCGGCCGGTTAACCGGCAGGTGACGAGGGAGCGCATGCACTGCAGCATCGCGTCCGTCTCCGCCCTATCGCCATGGAACTTCAAGTCCTAGTTCTGCCAGCTGGACTCGACATCCTGGAAGGACGGAAGATTTATTCGGTCGACGTTGGTGACGTTCTTGACGTAGAAGTATGACTGCTGCCACAGCCGTACCATGTCCTGGAGCAAGAACTTGGGGTAGCCGGATTGGGAGCAGGAGTAGATGGAGGCGCCGCCGCAGACGACTAGCGGCCCCTTCGTGTACTGCACCTGCGGCCGGACTCGGAAGAGCCGGCAGAAGAGCCTGAGATCCGGCTGGATCCCGAGATAGCTCTCGCAGAACGCCATGAAGTGCGCTAGCGTCCCGATGGCGTTGGCGCCGAGGTGGTGAAGATGAAGGTCGAAGAAGGCGAGGAACGTTAGGAGGAAGGGGTTCACCGGAAGGGCGAACCCGCGCGCCAGATGACAGAGGAAGACGACACGCTCCCCCTCCGCTGGGTGCGGCGACACCTCTCCCGCCGGCGCCAACCACACCGCCACCTCCTCCTCCGACGGGAGAACGCGGGTGGCGCGATACTTCTGAATCTGGTCTACGGTGACGGAGGAGCCGCACCAAGCCCCGCGGTCGGCGGCCATTTCCGCCTGGTGGAGAGGAGCAGCGACGGAAGAATGGCGGTGGCCCGTAGCATCGACGACGGCGAGCGGGCGGCGCAGCGGGCTACGGTGCAGAAGGCAAGAGCGCAGAAGCAGGAGCACGCGGGGGAGAAGGAGACTGCGGCGGGGGAGCGAAGGAAAGGAACTGCCTCCCCCGCGGCGTCCCTTTAAAGGACCGGAAGGGCAACCGTCGACGGGGCCACGTGGCATGCACCCGGCCAACCCACACCCCAACCTCCGCCTAGATCCCGTGTGCCAGGGCAGGAGGCGCAGAAGATCCCGGAGCAAGAACCAAAGCGCCGGACAGCGGTTTCCCGAGGTGACATGCGACGGGATGTTATGCTGCCCGCCGCAGTGTAATGATGGCGCGTGTGTGCGTGGCTGGTGTCAGCACTTCCGTCACGGGTAGCGCAACCGCCAGGCTCAGCCGGACGCAAATTCAAAAACAAGAAGGAGCGCGCGTGCATTTCGCCTAAGGGCGGAATCCACACGTGCTCGAGGGCTAGTGTCAGGGGAATGATCCCCAGGTACCCCAACCGGATAAGAAACAAGACAGTCGGATAGCGTCCGGCTGGCCAGATGCAGCCGGACAGGGTAAGACATGCCGGCTATCACCTTAAGGCCGGATCAGAAGAAGAGCCGGATACGGTGGCGAGCCGGACCCAATCAGCGAGACGGCGTGTGTATCGATGCAATACGCCTAGATGCGATGACAAGACTGGCAACCACCCAGCCATACCGAAGACTTTGCGAGGGTGACGCAGGAACAGTGGCCTGTGCTGACAACGGGCTCGCACGGCGTCCACTGTGCCTACGACAGCCATACCGCTCGTACTACGATAAGACATGCCATACTGGATACTATAGATGACTAGCCAGCTAGGACCCACCTGTGGGGCCCACCAGTCGGACTAGCTAGTGATACCTTTGCCTCTCTACCTATATAAGGAGAGGCAAGGCCTTAGTAGAAAGGGTTGGTCATACAACATTTAAGGCAGTAGCTAGCACATACAGCTCGAGGAGCACTTGTAGTTCGTGTATTCCATATAGTCAGATCCGGCAGGAGTAGGGGCTTTACCTCACCATGAGGGCCCCGAACCTGGGTACTTCTTGCGTCCCGCTACGCTCGCTCGTACCCAATCTTGCCTGCGAACACCATCGATAGCTTCCCTGCTAGTCCCCACACCTCGATCTAACCTCTTCAGGTACTGCCGTTCCCAATACAACGACAGATCCCGACGGTGTGAAATAAAAGGGGAACTTGTAAGATCATGGAGTTTGTATGTGTGGTAGAGAAACACCTGGGTCGCTAGCCTAAGCCATGCCTAATCATGGTGGAAACTTGCAACATAACCATAATGAGCACTCTATGAAGCATCCTCAGTAAAAATCTATGCCAATAGCAAATAAAAAGATCGCTGAGATGCTCATTGTCTACTTGGCTTGTCATTTTGATTATGGGATAGCTCCTGTATCATGTGCAAGGGGTACCCCGTTGGCGGTTCTCTATGATACATATGTACTTACAATGACAAGAGCTTACTTCTGACTGAAGTTGAGTAGCATGAGGTTCGGTACTCGTAAGTAAGGGGCATGAGATTTCAACTTATAACTTGTCAAGCATATCCTCTTAGTTGTGTCACTTTAACCTTAATCACTTAAAGATGCTTATGATAGGGGCAATGAGAGCTGAAAGCTAATAAGTACCATAATTTTTGGAAGCTCTTTATGAGACTTGAATCCCTGCTTCCTTCTATGAAGGACTTTCTTTTACTTTTATGTTGAGTCTCCATCTTCTATCTTTATGCACCTATTAAGAGAGCATAGTGTCCATTCTTAATTTAATGTGCATTGTCCCAAGACTTGTTGATTGATGCATAACTTTGATATTTCTTGTTCTTAAACTATTTGTATCTAGTCACCCTTATGAACTTTGAAGGTGTCCTATGCATTTATGGTTTGCTACACTATGAGGGACAAGCTGAATGCCATTCTCATTATGGTTTCTTTATGTGAAACAAACAAACGTCTTGCAAAGCATTGTTATTCATGAATCTTTGTTTGTGCCTTTTCATGTTACAACATAGTTGCTATGTCTTATTGTTAGAACTATATCTTTCATGCTATGATAAACTACTATGATCCCAGCTATCAATGTTTTACAAATACTTTGATCAAGTTTATGATGGTGCATGTCACCTCAAAAATTATTCTTTCTTTTTATCACTTACCTACTCGAGGACGAGCAGGAGTTAAGCTTGGGGATGTTGATATGTTGCTAACGTATCTATAATTGTTGATGTTACATGCTTGTTTTATATCTACTTTCTTATGTTTTGTCCACACTTTGGAGAATTTTTATACACTTTTTGGACTAACCTATTAACAAGATGCCATAGTTTTAGCTGCCTATTTTTTGCTGTTTTTGGTTCCAGGAAAGTCAGAAAATGAATATTCTTGGAATTGGACGGGACAAAAGCCAAAGTCAATATTTCACCGAGGGGACACGAGCAGAAGATGACAGAGGGGCCAGGGGCCGGCCACACCACCTGGCCACGCGGCTAGGCCTGACCCGCGCCAGGGGGTGGTGCGGCCGCCTAGGGCACCCCCTCGGCCTCCCCTTTCGCCTATAAGATGCCTCCAATACAAAAACCCTAAGTACCCGATCAAAATTCCACGAAAGAGCATGTAGCCGCCGTCATCTCCATCCCTAGATCGGGAGGGATCTGAAGCTCTACCCGACACCCTGCCGGAGGGGAGAATTCACCCTGGAGGCCTTATTCATCACCATGACTGCCTCCAGTGTGATGCGTGAGTAGTTCATCTCTGGATTACGGGTCCATGTAGTAGCTAGATGGTTGGTTCTTCTCCTTTGTGCTACCATGTTTAGATCTTGTGAGCTCTGTTCATGGTCAAGATCATCTATTTGTAATTATATATGTTGTGTTTGTGGGGATCCGATGGATATTGAGATGCTATTTCAAATTGATTATTGATTTTATCATGTCTTTGTTATTTGTGATCTTGCATGCTCTCCGTTGTTAGTAGCTATCTTGGCCAAGTAGATGCTAGCAACTCCAAGAGGGAGTATTTATGCTCGATAGTGGGTTCATGCCTCTAGTAATCTGGGGAAGTGACAGAAATATCTAAGGTACTAGATGTGATGTTGCTACTAGGGAGAAAACAACAATCCTTTGTTCATAGAACAATCATATTGTTTACTTTACACGCAATGCTTAACGCAATTACCTGTTGCTTGCAACTTAATACTAGAGGGGGTTCGGATGATAACCTGAAGGTGGATTATTAGTCATAGATGTAGTTGGATTATGGTCTATGTATAATGTTGTAATGCCCAATAAAATCTCATAGGAGTCAAGATGATTAGTATATGCATGTATGCTTTCTCGATGTTTGTCAATTGCCCCGCTGTAATTTGTTCACCCAACATGTAATCTATCTTAAGGAGAATCACCACTAGTGAACTATGGACCCCAGTCCTTTCTTTACCATCAATCTACAATCTATTTACTGTTTTCTGTTTACTTTCTGCAAGTTATTACTATCTTCCACACAATACGTTTAATCCTTTGTTTTCAGCAAAACCGGTGAGATTGACAACCTCACTGTAAGTTGGGGGCAAAGTTCTGTGGTTGTGTTGTGCAGCATTCCAAGTTGGAAACAACACCTTGGGGGTGTTTCCTTGCTCCTACTGTTTTGATAACCTTGGTTTCATAACTGAGGGAAAACTTGCTGCTGTGCTCATCATACCTTCCTCTTGGGGTTCCCCAACGAGCTCGATATATTTTGGGCCATCAATTATGCATGTACAAGTATTACTCTAAGCAATTCATTAGATGCTGGAATCCTTTATATTCATGATATACCTGTTATATTTTTAATTTTTAACAAAAATATGTTTTGTAAAATAGCGCGTTATTAGCATGCTATAACTTTCATATCATCTGGATAAAAGCCACGCTAAATTAAATAGCACGCTAGTATTTCTTGCCTTGGTCTCTAGTGACTTCTCTAAATTTGGTAGTCTCTTGAAGCATCTCTAGTGGCTTGTCTAAATTTGGTTGTCTACATCTTCACATAGATAACGGTGTAAAAGGATTCCTTTTTACACGACTTCAGTTTTCTAGTGGATAGTCTAAATTTGATAGTCTTTATGTCCATCTGCACACAAATAGTCAATATACATAGCAAATCAACACAACAAATGCTCTGATTTGGCGTGGGAGCGAGATCGCGAGCGACCAACTTTGCTTTAGACATGGTGGCTCAGTTGTCCAAATATGGACAATAAGTAGCTAGTTTGGAGGATGTCTAAATTTTAGACTACCGGACACAAGCCACCAGAGGCATTTTTTGGTCCATGTTGGTCTATATTTGGCTTAGACTACCGGATATACTATCCACTAGAGATGCTCTTAGGCTATTCATAGTGGGAAACATACTAGTTCATGTTACTACCTTCATGTGTGTTCATAATTGAGCCAAAGGTAGATACCCTATTTTTGCAGAAATGGCTCCAGAAATATTCCGTACCTAGAAAGGCTAGGACATTACAATAAACTATTTTTTCTAGTCATTGGACTATAGCTACTCCTAGGATAGGATATTATTATTCTATATCTTTTGAACTGTATAGCCAAATTCAAAATCCCAGAGTGGCAAATTCTCCCGCCTCACCTCCACCGAAATATTTCGAGTGGTCACACGCCCCAAGTTGTAGCCGTACGAAATTCCTTTCTACCCCTGACAATGGCCTATCTACTAATGTCGGGGCATGGGTATGGTTCGTAATCCCCCCGGGGGTCACTACAGCTCTGAAGCTGGGTAGTCCACCTTCCAACGACGCCATTTCCCCCATAGCACTCCGAAATACCCTAACCCCTATCTCACCTCCGGCTCCTGCACCACCGCACTGGGGCATCCCCACAGCGCTTCACCGGCCACAATGCTACCCAACCCCCTCTCACCTCTAGCACCTGCACCACCGCACCGTAATCATCTCTGCCGCACTTCGCCCGCTTACACACCACCCTACCCCTATCTCACCTCCAACTCCTGCACCACCACACCGGAACATCACCACCGCACTTTGCCCGCGCACGCGCCACTCCAAACACCCTATCCCACCTCCGTCTCTTGCACCACCGCACTTCGCCGGCCTACACGCCATACCTCGATACCATATACTCCTGACCAGTCTACAGGATCAGCCGACGTCCACCTTACCAAACCTAGTTCGCTGACACCATCTTCTAGACAACCGTGTTAGTTTTGCCGACTCCCTCGTCCAAAGCACATGACCTGCTTCACCTACACCGGTGTGCGCTGCATTAGATCTGCTTCACGGACTCAATAGTCGACTACACTAGATCTGCTTCACCGATGCTCTTGTGCAGCACCTCGAATCCATAATCGGTCGTAACAGATATGCTTCACCGACGATGTCGTGCACTACATCGGATCTCCTTCACTATCCATCTTGTCAAGCAAGCCAGACTCATCAACAGCCTCCATAGATATGCTTCATAGACATCACCGAGATCTATCTGCTTCAGCCTGAGTCACCACTAATGGGCACCCTCGACTTCCTTGATGTGACCCGCAAAGATGTTGTGTATGCATAGACGACGCCGTGACCTAGGTAAACCATATTTGCTTGTTCGTTCGTTTCAATATAGCAGGTAAAAGCCTGCGACAGTGAACTGCATTTCTGTATTGGTGGTAAATTCCTACCTCAATACTAGCTTAATTGATATCCCACTCTCCCTTGATAAATTCGCTGTAGTCTATGTTAAATCTAGGCGTTAAACTACTCCTTCTGTTTCGAGGTATAAGGCATCCTTGTTCTGCATGTTTTTTCTTTGACCGACAATTACTCTTAATATATATAAACAATTTTGGTAGTACAAAACTGACATCATTAAAGTTCATTGGTATGATGTAGTTCATGGCAAATGTTAATTCACTGAACATCTGAAGCTACCAACTTGTTCTACAAGTTTGCAAGTTATGTCATCATAATGTGCATTTGCTTTGTTTGTTGCTACAATACTGACTGCGTGTAATTTTGGAGTTCATTGGTAGTTTTAAGCCACTAAACATGTAGGTTAACATTCCATGCTCTACAAGTTTAGAATTTATGCTATTTTAATTTCAATCTGGTTGTACTAAGCAACCACAGTAACTGCCTTCTCTTATGTAATTCATCGCAAAATTTATGTCATTGAACTTGATGGTTTTGCATTCCCTCTACAACTTATGCCATTATTATTTGTTTCAATTAAGCTTCGACGGTAGCTGCCACCTATTGTGTACTACTCCCTCCGTTTCAAAATATAAGATGTTTTAGCTTTGTGAAAGAAGTGTATCTAGACCACTTTTAGTGTGAGTAAACCTACACACTAAATGGTGTCTATATACACTCCTTTCACAAAGCTAAAACATCTTACATTTTGAAATGGAGGGAGTACATCCGTTCCGTAAAAGAAGGCCTATACTTTTTTTAAGTCAAACAATAATGACTTTTACCAAGCTCATAGAAAATATATTAAGGGTTAACTTGTGGCATTTGTGTCTATGAAAGTATATGCCCCGATGTATCGAATGGCGTTGGTTTGGCAGGGTAGATGTTCCTGCTATGTTCTACAAACTTGGTCCAATTTTCTGTCGATTGACTTGCGAAAAAATTATATGCCTTATTTACTTTGGATTGGATGTAGTATTACATGACATGTTTTAAGGCACTTAACATGGTTATCTGCATGCCCTGCTCTATAAATTCAATTTTCTCAATTATAATTTTTGTAGCAGCAGTATCTACCTTCTATTATGTAGTTCATGGCATTTTAAGTCACTTCACATATGGGTTAGCATTCCCTGCTCTATAAGTTCACGAGATATACCATTGTAATGTCTATCTTGTTCGTCCAAATGTTAGTACAGTAACTGTCCGCTCTGTAGATGGTGACAAATTTTATGGCACTTTTCATATTTGTTTGCAATCCTATTTCACAAGTTAAATCATATTAATTTATCTCTTGTTCGTGCTAAGGGGTGACTGTAACTGCATTCTATTTTGTCGCCATGGCAAACTTTACGTCATTTAAATGTTTGTTTATATTCTGCCATTCCCTGCTCTACGTGTTCACAAGTGATTATACTATAAAATCTATCTAGTTCTTTGTAAACAGCAACAGCCACTATCTGATATTATTTCCTCTCAGAGGGAACACGGAGAATCATAGAGTGAATCGCTCCTACAATCTTGTGAGTACTTGTTGCTTTCTATTGCTAAATGCAAACCTATTTTATGTGAATGAGTGGCCTAAACCTATATGCAGAGGAGCAACAATAAAGTGGATGGATCATCTATCCAAGTACTAGATGCAATGGATATCTTCAAAGAAGGAACTGACAACAGGATGTCCTCCAACGGGACTACACAAAGAGAAATAGTAAGTATCTTGTTTTTACTGAGATGTGCTTATTGTCAGATGCTTGTTTGTATGAGGTACCACATGATTCGGCTAACGATTAGAACAAGGTTGATCTTAAACAAGACTGGACAAAAACCAAACGTAAATCCCTCGATTTATAATTCAATGTGCTCACTTGATTTTGGTGATGATCTATTATGTCTATATTTGACTTGTGTTCATCTATCTATCTATCTATACGTTAACTAGACCATGATTAGGTGGTGGTGATTTAAGTATGTCCACTATTATGCTATATTTTTCTGTTAGTAACAAAGACCAATTGTAAATCTCTCGATTTATAATTCATTTTTCTCACTCAATCAACATGATGATCTATTCTTTGCTATATTTTACTCATCATCATATCTATCTATATATGCATCAACTAGACTATGATTAGGTGGTGGTAATTTAAGTATATCCACTTTTATGCGAATTTATAGTCTATTATATTATTTTCCTTCTATATTTAAGAGTTTGTATGCACTCTGGAGGTAGTCACATTGTCTAGTGTCAGCACCTCATGAGTTGGCCAATGATTAGAACAAGATGATCTTTAACGGTACTGCACAAAGACTAAACGTAAATCCCTTGATTTATAATTCAATTTGCTCACTCGATCATGGTGGAGATCTCTTTTTGCTATATTTGACTGATGATCTTCTATCTATATATATATATATGTTAACTAGACCAAGATTATGTGGTGGTGATTGAAGTATATCCACTTTTATGCTAATCTATATTCTATTATAATATTATAGATCGCCACCATGATTGAGTTTATATGCACTCTGGAGGTAGTAACACAGTCTAGTGTTATATGTATGAGACTGGTATAAATTACTTGGTCTTGGTGGGGAGTAACTTGGACTAGTAAAATGCATACAATACTCGTCCAAGTTACTCTACCAACACTAAATATGGTCTAGATACATTCGTTTCACAAAAGCCATAACATCTTATATTTTGAAATGGAGGTAGTCCTATCTAGACTAATCATAGTAAGATTGTCATAGCTAGTATCATCTAAAATGATCCCCAGTTACTATATATATGTACTATAACCATCTTAATATGATTTGGAAGTCTATCGTGCACCTGGTGTTTGATTGCTTAATTCATTACCTCAATAGCTACTCTACATTATGCACATATGGATTCTATTGCCAATTTGATTCTTTAGTTTTCTCATGATTAAAGCAATTTAATTATTTTCTTAACATAAACGGTCAGAGCACCGTCCTGTCAAGGCGGAAGCTACGGGTTCGAGCCCCATCAGTCCCAAACTAGGGATGGAAATTTCTGTGAGAAATACAATGTTTGATTAATAATAAACAAGATATTTTCATCTATACATGATCAGATGATCTTGCGAGTTTAATATTAGCCACTAGATGGTTCAATTGGTTATGGTTCCTGCAAATTTTTAGTTGACTTGTGATTGCATCAATGCTATATTCTGACATAGTTCCCAGACATACATTGTTTAAATACTTCATTAACCTTGCAAGGTGCACAATGTATCATTTACTTGTTTGTCTACTGGATTTTCTTGCCTGGTTATATGTACAATGATACTGTCAGTAGTTGGAAATACAATAGCTGTAGGCATTACAAAGAAGGTTTGTGCTACTTTTTGGATGCATCCAACTATTGTTTTGGCAGCAAATGACCCATCTCTTTGTTTCTCATCTTTTTTTATTTACTAGCCCGACAATCAAAATATTTGAATGATCTGTCTACTAAAAATCAATGGTTGATATCTTGTTTGTTTGAAATGATGTTGGTAGTCTATTTAAGACACACTTGATCTATTGCTTATTTTTCCAAGGTACTATCATAGTTCCCTGATGATTGAAACAATGCCACCTATTCTGGTTGGAGGTCACTTTTTGGCTAGTTCATATTATAGACCATTTTTAAATGCTATTTTTATATTTTAGGTTAATGCTTTGTTGTCCTAACAAGTTCTAAGCAGCTGAAGGAATCTCACGCACCTCTTTTTGTTATATTTTCTATATTTCTGTTATGCAGTGATATGATTAGTTTATGAGGGAAAGAGTTGCTTGATTCCCTTCATTCATTGCCACACTAGTTTAGTTATTTTGCATGAGATACACATGTTGATGCCTTGATTTGTTATATTAGGACAATGCCAATTTTGAAATTTTTTGACAACAAACATGGTGTTTTTCGTCTTCTTTGCTGCTCTAACTTAATATGTCTTAGTTTCAGCATGCAAATAACCTATAGTGTTTGTTCCAGAGTGGATATGATACTGGACATGTACGCATTGGTCCAGGACATCGACTATTCCTGTTATTCCAGAAAGAGATGTACGAGGCACATCATTAATTGTTCCTAGCCAATGATAAATTAGAACTATTTTACATATAAGATGTCCGCCAGTTAGCTGGTATGCCGTGCTGACTTGTTTTATTTGTTTCAGGCTGCACATGAAGCTATGGGGGCAGAAGGGTGGAATCCTACGTTAAGTATTAAGGTCATCTCACAAAGTAGTAGTGATAGTGATTATTGCTTGCTTTGGCCCACTATTTCAGTTTTTTCAGCAGAAAGAGGTGTTACAGCTGCACTCCAAACAATTGATTTAATTAAACAAGAAATAGAGGAAATAGATGGAATAATCACGATTACACGTGAACAGATACAGGAACTGAAAGATCGACAAGATTGGACGGACCGTCTACTTGATAATCTCTTCTGCAGCTGTCATGGTATGCCAGTTGTTACTTGTATGGGGATATAAGCTCCGTAGCAGAAACCCTGTTCCAACACATGTCTGGTGATGTCTCTGTAATGCTTCATCTTGTTTTTATTGAAATTCTGGTCTGTAATAAATTTCAAAAAAAATGTTGATGTAATAGGGTGATCCTAGCACGGCCATTAGCGGGCCGAAATATTAACGGACTGTTTTAAACCAGAATTGCGCCATAGTTATAGAATACGCAAATATGTTGGCCAGCAGATGGGCCCAATAAATAGTAAAAGGCCATAAGTGGCAGGTCAGAATATTGGTGGGCCTCATAAGAAGCCAAGGCCATGAAAATGTACAGGTCTGAACAGCAACAGGCCAGAATAGTAAAAGGCCCAAAAATTAATGGGCCCGGAGATTAATAGACCTGAACAGTAAAAGACCTGAAACAGTAAAAGGCCCGCACAGTAGAGGGCCAGTAGAGCAAAACAAACAAAAGAGTAAGAAGGCATGAATAGTAAATGGCTAGAACAGGAAGCCCAGAACAGTAAAAGGCCATAAGAGTAAAAGACCTAAACAATGAATGGCCGGAATAGTAAAAGGCTAGAACAGTGAAAGGCCAAAATAGTAAAGGATCCTAACACTAGCAACCCAGAAATGTAAAAGGCCATTAGAGATATTATAACTGAGACAAAGAGGAGGTCTCTCACGACCTGAGCATTTCTAACCGTCCGATCGTCCCATCTGGCCATTTCTGGCCGTAGGATGACCATGTGTACCGCACTGGGCCGAAAGTCCCTAGGAAAGCTACTCTGGTCATCAAATTGGCCTGTTGTTATTAATGGGCCCCGTATACTCATGAAAGCCCATAGGCTACAGGCGGAACCAAACTCACGGACAAACCCGATTCCTTTATCGAATTAGACTGAGGCAGGAAAAAAAAGTACTACTGACCGTCCGATCGTCCTATCTGGCCATTTCTGGCCGTATGATGATCATGTGTACCGCACTGGGCCGAAAGTCCCTAGGAAAGCTACTCTGGCCATCAAATTGGTCTGCTGTTATTACTGGGCCCCGTATACTCATGAAAGCCCATAGGCTATAGGCGAAACCAAACTCACGGACAAACCCGATTCCTTTATCGAATTAGACTGAGGCAGGAAAGAAAATAGTACTACTACTGAAAGGAAATCGTACAGTGGAGCCACTCCCACCTCTCCTCTCCAGCGACCGACGGACTCCTATTGCCGTCATCGTCGCCGCCCCAACAGCTCCCGTAGCTCATCCTCTTCCCTCTGTGATGGTGGCTTCCCGCCTCCCTCCTCGCCGCCCTTCCCTTTGTAGTCTCGACTCCTTGTAGCCACGTTGTACATAGACGGGTTGGCCACGGTACTGGAGATCCCGAAGCAGCAGCAGGAGGCGGCGGTGACGCTGCAAAAGGTGTACAAGATCTCCCGCACGAGCCGCCGGCTCTTCGACTGCGCCGTGCTGGTGGAGTAGCACTGGTGGGAGCTGCTGGACTTCGGGCAGCTCAGGTATAGCTCCGTCTCCTTCTCCGACATCCAGAAGTAGGAGTCCACCGTTGTCCAAGTGGGCGCGCGCAAGGACCAGGGCCACCAAAGTAAGCAATCGGTGAAATGTCACCTCCCGCCAGTTCTTCCAAAAATATCTATGATGCCCCACTAATCGCTGAAATCAAACTTATTTTTCATGTATTATTTCAGGTCGGGAAGGGGCTCTCTAAGGATGACAAAGCTAGGAAGCTCGCATTGCAGCATTGGCTTGAAGCTGTGAGTACTACTTTGCCAGAGGCATTGCGAAGTTTTTAGTTAGGTATTTTTTCCAAGCAATGCGCTGATGTATATGCTAAAATTTCCGATGAATAGATCGACCCGCGCCACCTATATGGCCACAATCTTCACTACTACTACGACTGCTGGCTGCAGTGCGAAAGCAAGGAGCCATTCTTCTAATGGTGAGTCTTACAACTAAACTGTCCATGCTTGTTGTTATTTCTGAATCTTTGGTCAGGTCCTGAGATGATGTTGAAGTTCTAGCCTTATGACTGATTACCACGTTTGGTTCTTTAGATTTTTTTTGGAACAAAACAGGCAATGTTGCCTCATTTTATTTAAAAAAGTAGAAAAGAATTGACCGGTTAATTAACGAGAAACTGGCTGTCCGAAGTAGAAAAGAATACAGACACCCTCGCCGACTGTCATGGAACATGACCGCCTTGAGAGCAAAAACGGCCAACCTGGCTACCAACACAAACCACACACACACCATGGAAGAGAGGACCATCGTCGAGGTTGCCCGCAGGTGTCATCGTCATCCCTTCTCCAAAAATCTGTATGTTGGTTGCTATAAAAAGCAAGCAACATTTCCTGCCATGATTTATCATCTATATAATTGTTTCATAGCAATTCACTTATTCCCTATTTGAACTTTAAACATGCATGCACCATTGCAATGAGTAGAAAATAAATTGTGAGAACTTTAACTAAGCCATTGAATTTAGACTTCAAATGTTAATAAAATATCTTGTAATTCATAATTGTTAACAAATGCATACAACAAAAATAGTTAAAGAGTTGGCATATAAGCTACTCCCTCCTTCTCAAAATAGATGTCGAAAATTTGTCTAAATTTGGATGAATCTAGACACTATTTAGTACATAGATACATCCAAATTTTAAAAAGTTCGCGACATCTATTTTAAGACGGAGGGACTATTATCTATTTTCAGAAATTAAAGCACTACACGCTACTTCTATGTTTATCTGAATATTTCACTTGGTATCTAATTATTGCAGCCAACCTATAATATTATGTTTTTGCATGGTTATCATTGAGGGTCTTCCAAGTTTACTTGGCCAAATACACGTCATCGGAACATTCTTCCGAGGAGTTACCTCAAATGAAGAGTCTATTTCAATGTCCGTGTATTTCATCTATGGTATCATATTGGTTTTGTGGTTTTCATGGCACTGCAATAGCAAGGTATTATATATTTTCCTGAGCTATCTTGTTTTATTTTATATATAGTTTCATTTCACATATTTTTTGTGTTGCTATTGTAAGTATGAGATTGACTATACTAGCCTTGTTTCACGTGTATGCAAGTGTGACATAGGCTTGTTTTATTTAGCTATGGGTCTTCTTACTTGATTTTTCTTCGAACATGCGTTCTTGGAAAAAGGTTACATATAGACAGGTGTCTACTGTGCGTACTATCAAAAGGTAAGGTTTCTAATGATAAAAAATATTAAAAATGAGGTGAAGCTAGGTACTGTTTCCGTAGGAGTCTAGGTATCTTTTTCTTGAATGATATCTTTGACCGCAGTCTATTGATACCTTTTCATTTTCCAAAACTTTGGATAAAGAAAATGACAACCAATTTGTTAGTTGAAATCTAACCAATTTCATCTATAACTAACAGTCATTGTTCCAGTGGAAGGGCGCGGCAACGCGCGCCATCGTGATCTAGTAATAGTAAATGGCTAGAACAAGAGAGGACCCTACGGGTTGTAGGAACAGTAACAGGCTGCCTGTAGGCCTTAACAGTGCCTGGCTTACTAGCGCAGGCCTCTAATGGGCCGCATATTATTCTACCAAAGTGGGCCTTCTTTAGTCTGAAAATGTAACGGGCCTAAAATCGTATGGTCCTGGATGGATTTATTAATGGGCCACATAAAACAGTACACGACGAAACAATAAAGGGTCATAATTTTATTGGGCTCTCCTCGTGGCTCGGCCCACTTAACAATTAGCAGGCACGGTTTGGGATAGGCTTCTGCCATGGTTTCTGTGACTGTTAACAGCGGCAACCGGCCGTTAACGGTGGGTGCCACGTGGCATTTTGCATGACGTCAGTAGTCAATGTGACTGGCGAATAAATCTACGATGGAACAAGTTTTCGTGGCTGAAGGGTGCGATCTGCCACGATTAGAAAAAACCCGTGGTAGATTCTTTTCTGACGGGGCTTTTACCTCGAAGGGCATCCGTTATAGAAGACTTTTTAGCCTCGAGAAATGGGCCTTCAGCCACGAAAATTTTCTATTATAAAAGCCAACTTTTCTTATAGTGGTTGTGATGCAATCTGAGAGTGGCGGCTCTCTGCATGGCGGTTGGAGTCTCTAAATATATAGGCGCCTTCACAAAAGTTGTTGCTTTTGACCTAGTGAAGCTAACGCCTCTTAGTACAGGCTGACCGTACGGGTGGAGCTTTCCCGTAGAACTGGTCATTAAACCTTCAGTAGGCTCCTCTTCGGCCCCAATTAGCTTGGTTGATTAGGCAACATGATAATCTTCAATAATGCTCCTGATTTGCCTAAAAAGTGTGACTTCCTGCACAACACAAATTAAAACCAAGGATTGCACATCTTTGTAATAATTAGTTATTAGTAGCAATACTAGAGAGATTCTTGGTTAATTACTTGACTTAAAATATGATTTAAACATGGAGAAAGATGGCTATTTTCACAGCCATCAAGTTCCCAAATCTCAAACCTTGATCATCCTCGAGCAAGAAACAAAAAAGACCATAAGGAACACAATGTTTAAACTAAAATAATGATAAGATGAATTCACTTATGGGTGGTAGTCATATGTATCCAGCACCTCTTCCATTTGAAAGGCTCATCAAAATTAGAGAAGTGCCAAGAGTACTATACAAGATTTGTTAACTCAAAACAATCAAAGCAAAGTTGATATAAGTATAAACAACTAGAAGTGTAACAATCATTCCAATTCTTCTAGTTAACTCTCAGCTTGCCAAGGAACACTAGGAAGTTTCATATTAGTAGAATCAGGCATGGGAGATCATGTCCAAAGAAGCATAACAATGAAGTGTCTTATTGACACCCACATCAATAGATTAAGACTATCAAAACACTATTATTATATTCATTGTCTTTCAAGAAAATTCATGAAGTAGTAACGAGACCATGCCAAAGACTCTTTGTGTGAATCTCTTTTAATTTCAAAGATAGTTTCCAACAAGGATCATTAAATGACCTTTTAGCAACATTTTTCACAACCCTCAAGAGTACCAATACTTTTTCCCATTATGGTAACAGTTGCTACCCATGTCGTCAACTCAATAGCCGAAATCAGGGGTTGTACCATTGATCGTTCATAGGCCAGTGGAGTTGTTGCCATCCCAAAGGTGTGAATCAACAATTTGTAAATAAGCTTTAATCAAAATCACACTTTAACTCACAACTTTCAGCTTTGGCATGCATCTCAATTACCAGTAGACTTCATTTCAATCAAACAACTCCTTTAAAGAGTGTTATAAAGTCTATCAATATATCTATGGGGTTAAGTATCTTCAAAGGTAAACTCTTAAGACAATCATTCAACATACAAGTCTTAAATTGGAGACATTTTCTTATTGTACTTTTTTGGCAATATTATTTCCAAGGCAAGACTCGGTTAGCTATAAGAACTAGAGCAAAAGTTTCCACAACTAATTATCCATACAAATAAAAAGCTTTACTCTAACTATTTTGAATTACTCCCACTAGCATGGTATCTTAACAAATCAACTAACTAGGATAAACATTTCAAATTTCTAAAGTGGGGCACATAGGACATACCTCTCATGAGTGACATCATGGTTCT
This sequence comes from Avena insularis, assembly GCA_023614405.1. Lineage (NCBI taxonomy): Eukaryota > Viridiplantae > Streptophyta > Magnoliopsida > Poales > Poaceae > Avena > Avena insularis. Next base: position 475,647,675 of record CM042694.1, read on the forward strand.
CTTCCTTATGGGGATGTGTTCCTTCAAAACTCAAGTCAGATCACTCTCATAATAATAATATTGAAGCAAAGAGGAAATAGGCAAATCCACTTTCATAAAAAAAGGACAAAAGGAAAAAATGTTTTTGTATTTTTGAGGATGGGGATTAAAGAATAGAAAAGACTCGCAACTAAGAAAGATACTAAGAAAGCAAAACAAACAAACGAAAAAGGAAAATGAAAGCGAAAAGCAAATGAAAAAGCAAAGTGTTGGAACAAGCCCAACAGGAGTATTTCAAAGCTCTCATGGAGCTAGAGTACAACCTTAATATTACACAAATATAAATGCTTAGGGAACACATCCCCGAGCTCAAGCTTTTGCAAGCCCTTTTGTTGCTCATTGTGGTGGTGGTGGATAATCTCCCAAGTTCCATTGGCAGCTCTAATTGGTGAACTGGGTTGAGAGGTTTTGGGTGATGTCTTGAAGGTTGATGGAGAGGTTTCTCATATTCTGGATGTTTCCTTCGAGCGCATATATGTCTTCATAGGTGGTGTATTAGTTTGGTGGATGTTGCTCCTATTCGGGACCTTCTTGTTCTTCTTCATCATCTTCTCCTTCTTCATCCATAGGTACTTCTTGTCGGGGTAGTCTTGCTTCAACCTGTGCGGCATAACACAAATATCCATTCTCTATAGAGAATAAACCATTAGGCAAAGGATCAAGGATCAAGTGATCGGATCTACGTATATCAAAGAAGTATCTACCATTTACTTTAGAACTCATACCATAAGCTTTGAGAGTAGTGAAACCGAGACGGTGAACACCTACCAATGGTTGGATATTACATAGGTTGATGTGGAGTTCTCGAGCAAAAATGGTGATAATTACTCCTCCATATATGGGACCACGGGTTTGAAGAGCTTGCTGCTTAAGATAAAACACAAGAAGAGCGCCCAAATTTGGCATTAAGTTACAGTTTGGACTAGCAGCTCTTGAGAGGATCATCATGTCCTCTTCATTGACTCTAGTAAACTCACCACGTACCTGCAAGGTATTAGCAATAATATAGAACAAACAACGAATAGCAGGACACTCAATTTACCCTTGGGTGTAGTCGAAGGGACTCTCATAGAGTTAAAATATTCCAAGGGTGTAGGACTCAAAATGAAACTAGTGGAGCGCATGTCGCTGATGTTGTTAGCAAACCCAAAATAATGATCCCGTTGATCGATTAAGTCATACTCACGGTTCATTATACGGAAGGTGACATGATCAACTCCTGGGCTATCTTCCTCGGAGCAATATACCAGACACACCGTATGTGACAAGGTGATGAGAAACTGAAGTGTCAAGCGGCGATAAGTGGCGACATCCTGAAAAACAAAGTGAAGAAAACCAAAATTGTTGCAAAGTAAATTAAAATCATGGCCAAGACTTAGTTGGTTAAGAATATAGGACACTCCCATTTGGTGGACTTGATTTCACGGCTCTTGATATGGTTGAAACGGTTGAGGTGGTAATCCTCAGTGAACTCGATGCCAAGTGACTCGGGGCTTAGCTCATCAACAGGTGGTGCGGCTTGTTCCACAACCATCGTAGGTGTATGGATCCTTGTGTTCATCTAAAAATAATAAAATTAAAGCTAATTAAAGATTTTATCGAATAAAAACATACCAAAAGTAATCCTCTACACTTTCTACAAAAGATCCTCCTCTAAAAACAAAACTAAGCATGCCCATAATAAAGATTGGTTCAAGAACAAGAACTAAGTCTAGATTGATAATGGCAAAGGATTGAGCATGATTTTGATGCAAATAAGTTGGGGATCAAAGGAGAAACATACCTTAGATCGATTGTGTGCAAGGAATCGAAGAAAGAATGAGTAGAATTGATGATCCATTGGAGGCGGTTTGAAGTTTGGTGGAATAAGAAAGAGAAATAAGAATTTAGGTTCAGGTTTACCTCCTCTCAGGGGTTATTATTGTGGTCGAACAGGTGGTACGGGCGGGCGGTACGGTTGCATATCGCCCATACCGGGTGTCGTTACCTTGAGTTGACGCAGACTCCAGGCGATGCACTCAGTACAGGCACGCGGTATGGTCGCACGCCCCTGTACGAGATGTCGTGTCACGGTTTTTGACACCAGGGGTATGAGTCCCCCTTTGTTGTTTGGCCAGGGGCGCAACATCTGGCAAGCTCGATCAGCAAGCTAGACAAACACAGTCATAGAGAGATGTGATTTTTTTACCCAAGTTCATGTTTGTCGTCTGAGGAGCCCTACATCCTTCAGTGTCTACTATCTGATTGTCACCGGACTACAACTCGCTCCTTCTCTCGGGAAGGAACCCTACTCTAATCTGATTGTCCCCCCTCTTCTCTTTCGACCTGGGCCTCCTTTTATACAGTAAGGGGACACCACGTGGGTCGAAACGCATGCGGCAATGTGAGTATTCCCATGCGGCTAGCTGAGGCATGCAACATGGATGTGCAATCCTTCCCTGGTATCGCGTGTTGCCTGGCTCCTATAGACTGACACAGAGGCTAGTCACGTCTCCCTGACTCTTGTCTCCCGCGTCCTACCCATGCGGGATGCGAGCGGGATTTCCACCAGGCCCATGGGTGTCCCGGCGTAAATCCCCGCATGGTCTCCTTCTCGGGCTATGTCTCTCCCCGCCTAGCAAGGTGCCCCTTCCACCTATCAGGTCCTCGTCCCCGATGACTTTCTGAGATTATCCTACCATCGGGGGCACCAGCGAGACCCCGCGAAAGGCCCCTTCTAAGCCCCCACACGGTCACCTATTCTGGGTCACGCATCGCCCTCACTCCCCGAGACACCTAGGTTCCCGCGGATGCGACAGTATCCCCTGGACACGCCTTAGTCTGGGTGGGCCAGACTAGGGCTGCGTCTTGACATCCGAGCAGTGCGACTCATGTGAGGCGACCGGGTTTCACGGGGATGGAGATCGGGTGCTGCCTTGATTGCTTCTCCTGGGTCTAGGGGTGTGATCCTCTTTATATGTCCCCACTCCTTCTTCTCCGTTCTAGAGCATGGTGGCCGTCTGACCTTGTTCTTCTCCCAAGATGCATTGTTCTGCCCCTCGAACTTCCCTGCCAGGTCCGTCGTCCTGCTCCTCGGAGGAAGAGCCTCGCCAAGTAGGCAGGGCGAACCGGGAGGTAGGGGTGGTACCTCGAGGGATGATGGGTCTTTAAGCGGCCATCCCCTTCGAGGTGGCCTTATCTTTTCAGCTTCGATTTCTTCCTGATGCTAGTCCGCGAACTTGGGGGAGTTCTAGAAGTCCCCAAGGTGGTGGTCGAGGCCTTCGCCGGCAACTTCCCCTGCTCAGCACGGCTGGTGGCCAAGGGATGCGGTTGCAGGGCGGTGCCGGTGAAGATCTTTCTTGGAGCTCACGGGAGGCTATGCTTTGGAAAAGGGTGGGGCCGCTTCACATCGTCCCACCACCTGGAGCTTGGCAATATTATCTTATTCTTCTTCGACGGTCATGGCGACTTTACGATAAAAGTTTTTGACCTCTGCTAAAGGCACATGGAGTTCCATCTTGCGTGTGCCAAGGGTTGCTAGATTTGTACTACCTGTAGTTGTCGTCATCTCGGATCATGTCCCCTGTGTAATCAAAGCATCTATTTTTTAGGGAGGCCTTGGCCTGAAAACAAGAAAATGGTTTAATCCTCTGTCTCTTTGGCCTTTGCTTTCTTTGTCACGATTATCTCCTTGGGAAATAGGCTTTCCCGGTAGGGAAAGGGTTGTGCTCGAGACAACGCGCCTAGAAAGAAAACTTATCACTACAAGAAAAGTGTCCATCTGCAACGACTTGGCTCGTCGGTCATCGTAGAAGGTGTGTCTTCCATGATGAATTTCTCGGTTCAACCGTGGCCGATGGAAAACTTTTTGCTAGTTTCGTGGCCCTATACTATGACGAAACCACTAAAAACATGGAGGAAGCTCGGCCAGCGTGTGGCAGAAGCGGCATTTTCAGTTCTTCGCGTGATGTTGACTCACCGAAGTCTTTTGAGATATGTGGGTCCCGGGCGTCAGTGTCTCTAGCGACCATACTTTTTGGTCGCGCCTTCTTAATTTGAACTTGATAATGTTGCTCGATGCGTCTGCCGTTTAGTCAGGTTGTTGGGTCCCACATATCAGCTCTCACTACAAGAATCGTGTGTATGTTGGATTTTTTTTCCTTCGCTCATGCTACCCTGTTCTAAACTTGATAGCGTTTCTCGATGCATCTACCGTTTAATCAGGATGCTGGGTCCCACATGTGATCCTCTCATTAGAAGAAACATGTCATGATGGATTTTTTCCTTGGCTCGTGCCTCTCGGATGTGAACTCGATAATGTTGCTCGCTGCATCTGCCATTTAGCCACGCTATTAGGTCCCCCATGTCAGCCTCTCATTATAAGAATCGTGTGTATGATGGAATTTTTCCTTCGCTCACGTTACTCTGTTCCAAACTTGATAGCGCTGCTCGATGCATCTACCATTTAATCACGCTGTCGGGCCCCACATGTCATCCTCTCATTATAAGAAACGTGTGTATGATGGAATTTCCCCCCTCGGTCGTTCCTCCGTGTTTCGAACTTGATAGCATTGCTCGCTGAATCATCCATTTATTCAGGCTAGCAGGTCCCCTATGTCAGCCTCTCACTAGAAGAATTGTGTGTATGATGTTTTTTTTGTTCTGTAGCACTACCATGTTCCGAACTAGATAGCATTGCTCGACGAATCTACCATTTGGTCACGCAGATGGGTCCCACGTGACAGCCTCTCATTAGAAGGAATGGTTATATGATTGATTTTTTTTATTTGCTCGTGCCTCCGTGTTTTGAACTTGATAACATTGCTCGCTGCATCAGCCGTATTTCAGGCTGTTGGGCCCCCATGTCAGCCTCTGTTAGAAGAAACATGTGCATGCTGGACTTTTTTATCGCTCGCGTCTCCCTATTTCGAACTTGGTAACAATGCTCGATGCAGCACCTATATAAGGTCTCGCTAGAGGGTCACACATGTTGGTCTCTCTGTAAATGAAACGTGTGTATGATGGACTTTTTTCAGCCACGTCTGCTATTTTGACCTTGGAATGTTGCTCGATGTGGCAACCATGTATTGTCTTGCTGTTGGGGCCCTCGTGTTAGCCTCTCTGGTATGTTCTGGCTTGTGGGTCCCCGATGCAGCCTTTTATGTTATGGCTGGTGGGTCCCTGATGCCAGCCTATCTATACAAGTATTTAACTTTTTTTCAAACCCTACCATTAAACTCGAGGGATGCTGCATGCTGGTGGGTCCGTGATGTCATCCACTCTGTAATGCGATATTACTAGAAGAAAAACCCAATATATATAAATGTGCACATGGAGGATTCAAACACAAGACCTTTCAAACCAAATAGACGTAAATTAAATGCGTTGCCACTACACCAATGATATTTATAGAAGATATACCATTAAATGTGTATTAGTACTACACCTTATTTATCATCCTTCTTAAAAGTATTTTGTGTGTCTATGTTTATGTTTTTCTAAATATAAAAGGGCAACACTCAGGCATCTCAATTTATAAAATGCCACATAATGGAGTAGTTTCTTAAAAGGCAGAGTTTTTTTATTTTGAGAGAGGTGGGGGAAATGCCTAAAAGGCCAAATTAAAAAAAGTTTGGATATTCTACGTGGCCTGCTCTACATGGGCTATAATCCATAGGATATGCTCCATGGGCTCCTTTCTCAAATTTCACTGGGTTGTGCTCAGCAGTCCCCTGACCCCTAAAAGGCCGAATTAAAATATTTAGGGCTATGCTCCATGGGCTCCTTTCTCAAATTTCTCTTGGTTGTGGTCAATAGTCCCCTGACCCCTAAAAGGTCGAATTAATATGTTGTGGGCTATGCTCCATGGGCTCCTTTCTCAAATTTATCTGGGTTGTGGTCATTAGTCCCCTGACCCAAAAAGGTCGAATTAAAATGTTCCGGGCTATGATCCATGGTCTCCTTTCTCAAATTTCTCCGGGCTATTGTCAGCTGTCCCTTGACCCCTAAAAGACCAAATTAAAATGTTCTGGGATAAATAGGGCGAATGAACTAGATTTCTTCTCCTAGTTAATAAAAATTGCATTGGATGTGGCTCGATCGGATTCGAAGCAAAGACCTTAGAGAGGGAGGGGAAAAGCGATAATTCTTTTTGGCAGATATTCATGTCAAAATTCAGCAGTACAGAATAAGATAGAAAAATTATCGACAAATTCGCAGTTCATATCCTGTAGCACTTGACCAATTCAGCGGCATTTCAAAGTGACCAATTAAGCAATACAAACACTGAAATACAATATCAGTACAAAGAGAACCAAATCTTGTTTCAGCTCTAAAAACCTTGTTGCGCGAGCATTTGCCCTTTTCTCCCAACACACTCGACCATTGGAGCAAGCAAAACCGATGATCAAGTTTGCTTTGAGTACCTTCTTCTCACATCAATGCATGTGTGACCCCCATATACAACCCAAAATGCCCAAGTCTCATATAGATTGTGACAAAGCCATGTTTCAAAATAAAAGCAAGACTATCTACTACCCTTGATTTAAATAAGTACCAGTACATCAGTATTAGTTCCACAAAATGCTTTAGTAATAGCAACAACAGAACATTTGAGAGATTCAGTAGCTTTCCTTCTTGAAATTCAATTGCAGTAGAGAGAGAATCGGTTATTTTTCTAGATCATAAAAACTTGGTGCACAACCAGTTTGCCCTGTTCTCCGAACAGACTCAATCATTGGAGCAAGCAAAACTGATGATCAAGTCTGCTTCTGTATGAATACCACCTCCTTATGTGAATGCATGTGTGACCCCCATATGCAACGCAAAATACGCAAGACTCATCTGGATAATTGTGGCAATTCTAAGTTTCAAAAGAAAAGCAAGACGATCTCCTATGCTTGATCTAAACAAGTACAAGTACATCACAGTTAGTTCTACAAAATATTGTACTAATAGTAACAACAGAACATTTGACAAATCAGTAGCATTTAAAATATTCAGTAGTACATAATAAGACCGGAAAAATATCGGCAGATTCCTAGTTCATATTCAGCAGCATTTCAAACTGACCAAATTAGTAGTACATAGACAATGACCAAAAGAATTGACAGATTTAGCGATGCACACATTAAAATTCAATAGATGTAGCAAGGCATTATTCAAAAGGAAAGTGAGACCATATTTTGCACTCGATCGGTCGATCTGAACAAGTACCAGTATGTAGTTATTATTGCAAAATAGATTAGCAGAAGAAGAACTCTATACAAAATACTCAAAACTACCTTAATCTAGGAACCATATCTCCCAAAATGATAAGTACCAGTATATATAGTAGGTATTACTACAAAATACATTAGCAGTAGTTGAACTCCATAAAAATACTCCTAAGAACAACTACTAAGAACATGTAGTAAGTCTTTCTAGTAGTTCAAATACTCCAACCAACATTAATATGTGTTTATCTCACTCATGAATCATGTTAATGCAAAGACAATATTCTAGCGTGAACACCGACGGTCAACGAGAGACCAGGTGCGACATCAGCACCGGCAGGAGCCACTACAACTCATAAAATGGGAAGACGTCCGATGACGCGGTGCTCTCCGGCATGCATAGCCTAGAATTTTTGATCCTTCTCCCCTCAATCACAGTCGATGACCAAAACTTCACCAAGTACCGCGGCGACAAGCACGTCGCCGACCTGACGCATACGACGAATATCACATGTAGAGTTTGGCGCATGTCTAATTGCATTCTGAACACCATACCATCGTCCCTAGATCTGACGATATCTACTGTCTGTAGGCCTATTGCTGGCAGAGGAGGTGTACCTGCGTGTTTTGCTGTAACGGAAACTGCGCACCCTCATTGAGTGAGCTTCACCGAGGTGGGTGAGGAGTGTTGTCAGCGAGGCGGAGAACATGCAACCATCCTCCATGTAGTTGCAAGGGCCATGCACACACACGTTCTTGTGGTTGTGGACCTGATGGTAGGTGACCAATGTCCCGCAACCGTTGTTGGGGCATCTGCTACCTTTTCCGCTGGTGTGTAATGCCCCTGAATCGGGCCTATGCATATCTTAGCATTTCCGCCAAAACACGCATAGAAGTGATTCAAAGACGTCCACTAGACACTTTCATGTGGGTGGATTTTATTACAAATAGTCACATCACAAAAGTTTACAACAAAACCCACAAGAAACACATTTATACAACAATGACTCAACGAGTCAAGAATACAAATGATACAGTTACAATGATACAAATCATGAATAAAGCTAAATAGTATCCAAGTACGGATAAGAACCAAATGGGACTAAGAGTCCTGAAGAATAACCAAGCGGCATCCATAAACTCTGTGTAGGCCAAGCCAAAAGGGTAAACCTTGCTAATGTCATTGAACACATACCTATCAAATCCAAAAGGGGTGCCGACAGAGGGCAAAGGAAAAAGAGAGAGGTCAGTACTAAGGCCAGTACACAACGATTCTTAGAATTCGGTGGCTCTCTCCTACATGGGTATGGTGGGCTCAGCGGCAGCAAAGATTGCACTATCTAACTTATAGAAACACACTACAACTTCGGCTATTAGAGCGAGATAAGAGGGCGCTATCCGGTAACATGAATATAACTCCAAGCATAACCCATCCAAGGATTTCCCCCTCAAAGACCAGTCAGGGAAGTCCTCTTGTGGAACACACACGGTGGCAATTTTAGTTAAGAAGGTGTTTAGTTGATAAGGCTAATTAATAATCATATTATTAGAGGCAAAAATATTAGTGGCGTTGTATATGATTGATGTCTATGCACTTCTATTCTTGTAGACGGTTGTTGGGCCTCCAAGTAAAGAGGTTTGTAGAACAGCAGCAAGTTTCCCTTAAGTGGATTACCCAAGGTTTATCGAACTCAGGGAGGAAGTGGTCAAAGGTATCCCTCTCAAGCAACCCTGCAATCAAGATACAAGAAGTCTCTTGTGTCCCCAACACACCCAATACACTTGTCAGGTGTATAGGTGCACTAGTTCGGTGAAGAGATAGTGAAATACAAGTGGTATCAATATAAGACAACGGTGCCAGAAAAGAGCTTGACGGGAGGAAAAGACTAAAGGCAATCTGAAATAAAGATAGAAGCAAGCAAACATGTAACAGATCTAGTTGCAAACGGTGTTTCAATGCTTAGAAACAAGGCCTAGGGATCATACTTTCATTAGTGAACACTCTCATATAAATATCTTCTCTTCATGATACTACTCTGAACTACTCTCCGGTTGGACACTCTAATCCATGGTAGGGCTATAACAGCACTCCTCAAAGTCCGCCTTCCCCATCTAGATAACCCCACACTGTCACCTTGAGCGCTAGATGGTTCCAACAAACCCCACAATTGCATAGAGACATCCAACTCCAAATATAACTCATAACAAGTATTTGTAATCTCAAGCCTAAGTGCCACACGGTGTTCACACTGTCAACTTCACACACGTGGGGAGAGCAAAGATCTATTAAAGCACTTGAGTAGTAAGGTAGATCTACTTGATTACAAAGCTCATGATCACAATATGATCACGCATACAGAGAGAGATGAACACATAGCTACCGGTAGAGCCCTTAGCCTCGAAGAAGAACTAATCCCTCATCATCATGGGAATCAGCAATGGCGATGGAGATGGTGGTGGAGATCGATGGAGATGGCTCCGGGGCCACTTCCCCATCCTGGCAGGGTGCCGGATCAGAGACTTGCTGTCCCCGAATCTCCCCTTCGGTGGCGGCGGTGCTGCCGAACTTTTTATGGCTAGAGGCTGGATTATTTAGGGTTTCTGCATCGGAGGTTTCTTATAGGCGAAAGGGCGATGTTAGAGGGTGGACCAAGGGCCCACACCACCTGGTGGCGTGGCCAGGGGGACCCGCGCCACTACATGGTGTGGCCAGCCCCTGGCCCCTCTCCGTCTCGTCTTTTGGCTCCGTGAGTCTTCCGGTAAAATATCGACTTTGGCTTTTATCCGGTCCAGTACCGAGAATATTCATTTTCTAGCTTTTCTAGAACCAAAAACAGAAGAAAACATGCAACTGGCACTGTGGCATCTTGTTAATAGGTTAGTTCCAGAAAATGTGTAAAAATACTCCAAAGTGTGGATAAAACATAAGAAAGTAGATATAAAACAAGCATAGAACATCAAAAATTACAGATATGTTTGCAATGTATCAACATCCCCAAGCTTAAATCCTGCTCGTCCTCGAGTACGTAAGTGATAAAAAGAAAATAATAATTTTTGAGGTGACATGCACCATCACAAATTTGATCAAAGTATTTGTAAAACATTGATAGCTGGGATCATAGTACTTTAAAATAGCATGAAAGATATAGTTCTAACAATAAGACATAGCAACTATGTTGTAGCTTGAAAAGGTACAAACAAAAGATCCATGAATAACAATGCTTTGCAAGACGTTTGTTTGTTTCACATAAAGAAAACATAATGAGAATGGTATTCAGCTTGTCCCTCATAGTGTAGCAAAACATAAATGCATAGGACACCTTCAAAGTTCATAAGGGTGACTAGATACAAATAGTTTAAGAACAAGCAATATCAAAGTCATGCATCAATCAACAAGTTTTGGGACAATGCACATTAAACTAAGAATGACCACTATGCTCTCTTAATAGGTGTGTAAAGATAGAAGATGGAGACTCAACATAAAAGTAAAAGGAAGGCCTTCATAGAAGGAAGCAGGGATTCAAGTCTCATAAAGAGCTTCCAAAAATTATGGTACTTATTAGCTTTCATCTCTCATTTCCCCTATCATAAGCATCTTTAGGTGATTAAGGTTAAAGTGACACAACTAAGAGGATATGCTTGACAGGTTATAAGTTGAAATCTCATGCCCCTTGCTTACGAGTACCGAACCTCATGCTACTCAACTCCAGTCACAAGTAAGCTCTTGTCATTGTAAGTACATATGTATCATAGAGAACCGCCAACGGGGTACACCTTGCCCCATGACACAGGAGCTATCCCATATCAAAATGACAAGGCAACAGACAATGAGGATCTTAGCAATCTTTTTATTTGCTATTTGCATTGGTTTTTATTGAGGATGCTTCATAGAATGATCATTATGGTTATGCTGCAAGTTTCCACCATGATTAGGCATGGCTTAGGCTAGCGGCCCAGGCGTTTCTCTAACACACATACAAACTCCATGATCTTACAAGTTCCCCTTTTATTTCACACCACCGGGATCCATAAGCAAAAGAATCATGATATCAACGGAATAGTAAGTGCAATGTTGAAAGCGTTCCCATGATACATGGTTCTGCTAACTTCAACTTATAAAGCGCAAGCATATACGCAACAAATATGGACACAATGGTTCAAGATTATTAAGTGCAAGAAAGTAAAGTGTGCCATCAAGTTCGTGAGAGCTTTAATCACTAATTTTCACATAACAAGTTTAATTCGAAAGGTAGATAAAAACATGAATATACTTGGAATAGCAAATGCTAATAGGTAGGTATGGTGGACTCTTTGGAATAACTTGGTTTTATTTGGAGTTGGATGCATGAGTGGAACTCATACTTGGTATGGAGGCTAGCAAAATACTGGGAGTGACCAACTAGGAGAGCAATAATGGCCATAATCATACAAAGCGACAAAACATTATTAATTAAAGCATAAAGTGATATTGTAAGACAAAAACTAAATGATCATAGAGGCTATGGTGACTTGGTATAGTCTTAACATGGTGTGAGCATGCGTCAAATCAACCCAAATAAAGCATTAAAGGAGAATACCATAATACCATGCTTTAATATGCTAAAACAACGCATGATTCTTTCAAGGCACATTAAGCAATATCAATTGTTTATAACATGTCATGCTACAGCAAAAATCACTAAGCATAAAGCCAAACAATATCAAGCATGACATGACAAAGCATAGGCCACAGTCAAAAACAAGCTCCTTTGCACCACTTAAGCATGAACTTTTCCTACTCTTTTCCAATCCAAACCAACATATTTGAAAACTAATGCATGAATGAGGGGGTCCAACCAATTTTATTTAAGCAAACTAAGCAAATTAAAACTAAAAAACGAAAACAAAGACGCTCCAAGAACAACACAATTGTGCATGAAACAATAAAAATGAAGTGTTTGGGAGAAACCTGAGATTTTTATTGATGAAGAAGGGGATGCCTTGGGCATCCCCAAGCTTTGACGTTTGTACTTCTTGGATATTTCTTGGGGTGACACGGGTGGCATCCCCAAGCTTGAGCTTTTGTCCATATTTCATCTTATCACATTACTCTTCCCTACACTTAAAAATTTCCTTCATACAAAACTTCACACAATCTTCATTAGCAACATTAGTGTACTCAAGATGATAAGTCTTTTGGTTCAGTTTCAACACAAGTAAAACTTCCATTTAAAAAATATACTGTAGAACTTCCTTTAAAAAGTTCAAATGATCAAAGAGAAAGAGATTAAGAGCCAAATGCAAATAATGGCAGAAATCTATCAAAATAGACCAGCAGGTAAAAACTAATTTTTGTGAAGAACTTCTATTGCTCAAATCGAAAAGTTTTGAACTAACGAAAGTTGGATAACAACCTGGGGCAGAATCACAAAAAATTACAGCTCAAACCGACGTACAGAGATTTTTCACGAATTTTTACAGCGAAGCACAAAAATCTGTTTCGGGACAACAACTTTCCCAAGCATTACTTCTCTCTCATTAGAGGTTACTCTTGTCACCACACAAAAATGATAAGGAGAGGTTATTACAAAAGTAATAACTTCCAAGACTCAAGAAAACTATTGGGTTATCTTCCAAGAAGTACTTTTCTTTAACGCCTTTAAGTTAGGCATGATAGTTTGAGAAGATGCTCACATAAGAAATATGAATTGAAGTAAAAGAGAGCATCAAGAAGCAAATTCTAAGCACATTTAAGTCTAACCCACTTCCTATGCATAGGAAGCTTGTAAAGAAACAAGTCATGAAAGCACGAAGCAACAAGCATAGGAAAGCAAAACAAGTGCAACTTCAAGACTTTCAACATAAAGAAGGGAATCCTAATATTATTGAGATGCATAAACCCATGTTTCCCTCTCTCATAATAACTTTCAGTACCATCATGAATAAATTTAACATATAACAATCACATGAAACATTCTTATCATGAGCCACATGCATAAAAGAATTAATACTCCCCACATAAACATAGTCATTCTTATCAATTGTAGTGCGAGCAAATTCAACAAAATAGCTATCTATTCTCATCACCATAATCATCAACTATAGGAGGCATATTGTAATCATAATTTTTCTCCTCAATAGTAGGTGGACTGAAGATATCATATTCATCATTATAATCATCATATATTGGAGGTTTGGTATCATCATAAGCAATAGAATAGCTATCTTCCAAAGCTGGGGAACTAAAAAGATCATTCTCATAAAAACTAGCTTCCCTAAGCTTAGACTTTTCCATATCATTAGCAATAATGGTGTCCAAAGAAATCATACTAACAACATCGCTATTAGCATGCAAATAAAGTTCCATAGGTTTTTTAATTTTCTCTTCAAACACTTCATGCCCTAACTCAAGATAAATACTATAAAGCTCTCTAATTTTGTTGTTGTTTTCCATTAAGCCTAACTAGTGAAAACAAGAAACAAAAAGGCAAAATTGCAGAATCTAAAGGAAATAACTTTGAGCACTCACACCGGAGGATGTGAGTAGCTTTTACCTTACCTCCCCGGCAACGGTGCTAGGAAATAGCTTTGATGGCGCGTGGTTGACGTGGGAGCTTCTTCTTCTTCAATCCCCGGCAATGACGCTAGAAAATAGCTTGATTTCTATGCACTTCTGTTCTTGTAGACAGTTATTGGGCCTCCAAGTGCAGAGGTTTGTAGAACAGCAGCAAGTTTCCCTTAAGTGGATCACCCAAGGTTTATCGAACTCAGGGAGGAAGTGGTCAAAGGTATCCCTCTCAAGCAACCTTGCAATCAACATACAACAAGTCTCTTGTGTCCCCAACACACCCAATACACTTGTCAGGTGTATAGGTGCACTAGTTCGGCGAAGAGATAGTGAAATACAAGTGGTATGGATATAAGAAAACGGTGCCAGAAAAGAGCTTGACGGGAGGAAAAGACTAAAGGCAATCTGAAATAAAGATGGAAGCAAGCAAACATGTAACAGATCTAGTTGCAAACGGTGTTTCAATGCTTAGAAACAAGGCCTAGGGATCATACTTTCATTAGTGAACACTCTCATATAAATATCTTCTCTTCATGATACTACTCTGAACTACTCTCCGGTTGGACACTCTAATCCATGGTAGGGCTATAACAGCACTCCTCAAAGTCCGCCTTCCCCATCTAGATAACCCCACACTGTCACCTTGAGCGCTAGATGGTTCCAACAAACCCCACAATTGCATAGAGACATCCAACTCCAAATATAACTCATAACAAGTATTTGTAATCTCAAGCCTAAGTGCCACACGGTGTGCACACTGTCAACTTCACACACGTGGGGAGAGCAAAGATCTATTAAAGCACTTGAGTAGTAAGGTAGATCTACTTGATTACAAAGCTCATGATCACAATATGATCACGCATACAGAGAGAGATGAACACATAGCTACCGGTAGAGCCCTTAGCCTCGAAGAAGAACTAATCCCTCATCATCATGGGAATCAGCAATGGCGATGGAGATGGTGGTGGAGATCGATGGAGATGGCTCCGGGGCCACTTCCCCATCCTGGCAGGGTGCCGGATCAGAGACTTTCTGTCACCGAATCTCCCCTTCGGTGGTGGCGGTGCTGCGGAACTTTTCATGGCTGGAGGCTGGATTATTTAGGGTTTATGCATCGGAGGCTTCTTATAGGCGAAAGGGCGATGTCAAAGGGTGGACCAGGGGCCCACACCACTTGGTGGCGCGGCTAGTGGGACCCGCGCCACCACATGGTGTGGCCAGCCCCTGGCCCCTCTCCGTCTCGGCTTCTGGCTCCGTGGGTCTTTCAGTAAAATATCGACTTTGGCTTTTGTCCGGTCCAATTCTGAGAATATTCATTTTCTGGCTTTTCTGGAACCAAAAACAGAAGAAAACAGGCAACTGGCACTATGGCATCAATAGTTTAGTTCTAGAAAATGTGTAAACATACTCCAAAGCTTGGACAAAACATAAGAAAGCAGATATAAAACAAGCATGGAACATCAAAAATTATAGATACGTTTGCAACATATCAATTATCATGACACTATACTCCTGAGGCGTCCATAACCGTGAACACAAGACTTCTCGAAAATATTTACCCTGCAGGGGTGCACTACTGTACCCAAACGCATGTTCAACCCTTCAGGCAACATATTATGCGTGCCTTTCGAGTCTCACAAGAAGAATTGTCCCATAACTACGCGTATATCCAGAGGTATCACCTACCGGATTGACCCAACCAGGAGGCACGATGATTCTCAAGGGAGGTACAATGTTTGCGCCTATGGTCGAGAAGGATTGGATCTCCACTATGGAGGATGACATCTCAGCCATACCATGTTTATGAATGCAATGTAGTTGTTGTCCACCAAAATATCATATCATTACCACGGCCGAAGACATATTATAGTCACCATGTCTAAGGACATATTATGCATATGCACCAAATGGAAAACCAATTTTGTGCCCCTCTGGATAAACGAATAGCACCGGTAGTTGAGGAGGGATCCCATAGGCCCCAGCATTTGGTTAGCGCGATCAACTCATAACTGGTATCGTAGAATGAACGGGTCCTAGGTCGTCACAAGCAGTTCCCAAAGGTTGTCCCTGCCAGGGCCTTATCATTAGGTGAAGCCATAACCAACAACATCAGATTAATTATCTTATCACCAACAATATCCAAGTATCATGTTCCACCTATATTAAGCGATACTAAGCATGCCTACGACTCGCAAGGGCAAAGGTAGCTAATCAAACAAGGCAATAGGACAACCAAGGGAATATAGTGGAATAGGTAAATAAAGGAACAATACTATAGCATCGATAATAAGGATAGCTATAGATACAATGAAGGAAGTAAATACTATAAATACAAAATAGGTAGAAGGAGGGAGAATGCTCGCCCGAGAAGATCAACCGAAGGCTTGTCACATCTTAGATCAACTCATCGTCCTATCCGGTGAAGAAGCAAAACACTAGACAGAACAAGAGATGCAATATTTAATACTACGGTGGAAGATCCGGCAAGATTATGGTATGATGCATGGCATGGCAAGATGCGATGCAACTAGGCAATATTAAGCATAATTGGAATCTCGGCAATTAATGTTAGGTTCAAGTTATTTAGGTGTCCCACAATTTAAATGTTGACTTAATAAGATAAAACATGGCATTGGTGAGCTACACAATTTAAATGGGGTCTATAATATGACAAAGACATCCCACATATATAAACACTTCATATTTTCGCACAAGGAGGCGGGACTCACGAGAGCTAGCAGAGAGGAGGCGCTCAGAGATCAAGGCGAGGAGGATGGAGTTGGCCATGGTGCTCGGAGTAGAGTAGAGGTGAGGCGGTGGCATGCATGCGGGGTCAAGGCAAGCTCGGTAGCGGGCGGCCATGAGTATGAGGGAATATTGTTGGATCGAGGTGCATGATGCCATGCTCTATCGGGAGAGGATGCTGAAGGAGAGGCACAAGGTGGTAGGGAGCTTGAGGCGACGACGGGGTCAACCAGGGCGGCGATGGCGCTCGATTTAGGTAAGGAGCATGCGGGGATTGAGAGGAAGGAGGTGGGCACGTGCGTGGCGGTTGATGGAAACGTCGGTGCTCTGAGCGGATAGGAGGCATGCGACGGAGAGGCATGGTAGATATCGATAAAGAGGGGCGACGGTGTGCTGCGCTCAGGAGAAATAGAGGAGGGAGGAGGAGGCATGCACACGATAGGGAGGAAGGAGGCAACATGGGTCGCATCGGGGTGTGTTGTGTTGCGGCAGGTGGGGTGTGTCACGTTGCGGTAGGTGGGTGTGTGTTGCGTCGTGTCCGTGTGTGTGCGTGGGTTGTGTCTGGTTCCCGCGCTGGACCAGGTCATGTGCGTCTGTGTGCGTGAGTGCGTGTGTGGTTGCTGTGTGGCCAAGGTGCGTGCATTGTGTGGCTGGTGTGGGTGTGGCCGCGGTGTGTAGAACTAGGGTTAGGAATAGGATTAGGGTTTGGTTTAGCTAGGGTTTGGGTAGTAGGTTGGCTGGCTGGGCCTTGCCTATTGGGCCATGCAGAGATAAACAAAACTTTTCCCTAACACGATGCTCCCAAGATCTAGCTCAGATGATAGGCCACGAGATTTATCACTAGACGCACAAGTGCGGATTATTGATGAAGCGCGTCAATTGATGCCATGCCGAACGATCCCATGTACAGCATGTCCAGATCCCCACGAACCTCCTTGTCTCCAACGCCGCACGTGCAACGCCTCTACCGCTATCCACACATACCAGGAGGATCTCTAGGCAAAGGGACTGCTAGATCCTGTCTAGCCCAAAATGGGAGTGGAGAAAGTGACGCCTAGGTCAGGGACTATCCCTTGTCACTCCACTTATATACACTCCTAGCTAGGCTCCATGCTTGAGGCTCATTTAGGTTGTACCCCAATTTCCACATGGATCAAATCCACATGGGCTCCTTTCCCTTAAGTGTGTGACCCTGTAGGTTCACGTACACCTGGACACGACACGAGTCACCACTCTGAGTCAATAGCTGGTAGAGGCCTCTAGCAAGACGTGCCAACTCCCAAGCACTGTAAAGTCAGAAGAGAGACCTTTCTCAATGTGACTTTTGTCCAAGTCCCTTTGCCTCACGATATACCTTGTCAAGCTATAGACGAGTAGTTGCCATCCCTTTAATAGCTCGACTCTCTATTATCGTTCCATGATATGTGATTCACTAGACTAACACTTAGTCTGACTCCTTGGTTAACACTTAACCAAGTAGCGCATGGCCATGCTTCCGAATCATATCACACGAGAGGGCCTAGAGAATATCTCTCCATTATGGAGGGGAAAATCCCATCTTGGTAATCCACATCACGCAGCTTGCTTCACAACCAGCCCGAACTCTACCTTTATAACTGCCCATTTACGGAACATCATTTGATACCTAAGCTAGCGATCCACAACTCGGATCATGCAATCACCTCAGGTCAAAGGATTCCATTGCTTGAGACTGCAAATGACAACACGCTCGTTGCATCTCAACTATGGATCATTCCGATTCGCTAAGCTATTTATCCGAATCAGTGTAAGTTCGAATAGCATCACCGTGCCCATGACAAGTGGAACCGTGTCATCAGCCAACTTGCACATTGGTCTAAGTTGTGTGTCTAGCACAACCTCAACAACCAAGGACAATCTAGTATGAACAAACATGAATATATAGTTCCACAACTGAATCACATATTCAACGATACATATTTGATGTTCATACTAAGACAATATAATAACTTTATGAATACATTGGGAATTACATCATACATGATTGCCTCTAGGGCATATTCCCAACATGGCAAGTGGTAGCCTCCCCCAGAATACTTTTATTTTTATTTGTTTTATTTTTAGAAAGGCTTTTATAAATAGTTTTTAGACAAATAAAAGATCTGTAAAGACCGGGGTTTTAATTTAAAATTAAAGGAGGGGACTAATTGGAAAATAAAGTAGGCTTTTGGTTAAAATATTAGAAGGAAAAATATGCATGATGTCATGATGATGCAAAAAATGAAAAGAAATAGGCGAATCTAATTGGGGATATTTTCCCGGGCATTACAACTCGACACACTAACAAGGGATCTCATCCCAAGATCCAAGCAAAGACACTGGGGAAGAGGTTTGATGATCGGATCTTCTTGTGTCAGGTAGATGGTCACGACACCACTAACAAGAATTCTTGCTATGTCGTAAACTTGTCGACACCACCAACAAGGGGTTCTTGCTCATGTTCTTCGGGAGAACACTATAGATAGGCAAATATGGAAGTAAAGGTATGAAAAGATAAGGCCACCTCTAACTTCTATGAAAGTAGTGGAGGCACGCATTAATCCAGTTCAATGTACAAGAGCGAATAGAAAGAGTAGTCAGAAAGGGGGCCAATCCATCACGCACCCAAACAATTACTCTGTACATGAATATAAAAACCGTGTAACCCAACACTCGGATTTAGATGGAAAATCTTGAAAAACGGTGTTCGGAAGCTTCGGAAAAAGGATCCAGGGATAAGGAGGTCGTCGTCTTAGAGGTCACAACACCAAAAACATCCGAATGGAGATCGGATAGAGTGAAAACCAGATGTAGTTCCACCGTTACAAAAGGAAGGAAGCAGAACCCTAAAGGTAAGATGGAAACCCAACCACGAGAATTCTTGTACTTTAAAAAGGTAAGAGAGCAAATTCAAAACATGCAAAGGTAAGAGGAGAAAGAATAGAGATGATGAGTAAAATCAGAGCTAATCGGATCTATCCAACGCGTTCGTAGAAAAATAGTTTTGTCACTAGACATCTTCTGTTAGCTAGGTTAACCTATAGGCTGGACCAGTGGGGTATCATAAACCTTTGCTCTGATACCACTTGTAATGCCCCCGAATCGAATCTATGCAGATCTCAGCATATTCCACCAAAATCCACATAGAAGTGATTCAAAGATGCCCACCAGACACTTTTGTGTGGGTGGAATTTGTTACAAGTAGTTACATCACAATAGCTTACAACATGATCCACAAGAAACATATATACAACAATGACTCGACGAGCCAAGAATACAAATGATACAATACAAAGATACAAATCAAAAAGAAAGCCAAATCATATCCGAGTACGAATAAGAACCAAATGGGACTAAGAGTCCTGTAGAATAACCAAGCGGTGTCCATAACCTTGCCTAGGCCAAGCCAGAAGCATAACCTTGCTAACATCATCGAACACATACCTATGAAAGCCAAAGGGGTGATGATAGAGGGCCAAAGAAAAAGAGAGTGGTAAATGTTGAGGCCAGTACAAGGCGAGTCTTAGAATTCAGCGGCTCTCGCCTACAAGGGTATGGTGGGCTCAGTGGCAGCAAAGATTGCACTATCTATCTTATATAAACACACTACAACTTCGTCTAATAGAGCGAGATAAGAGGGTGCTATCCGGTAACATGAATATAACTCCAAGCATAACCCATCTGAAGATTTCCCTCTCGAAGACCAGTCGAGGAAGTCCTCTTGTGGAACACACATGGTGTCAAAGCAAGTGTTTAGTCAATAAGGCTAATTACTAATCATATTATTAGAGGAAAACATATTAGTGGCATTGTCTATGATCATGACATTGTACTCCTGAGGCGCCCATAACCGTGGACCCATGGCTTCTAGAAAATATTTATCCTGCAGGGGTGTACTACTATACCCAAACACATGTTCAATCCTTCCGGCAACATATTACACGTGCCTTCTGAATCTCACAACAAGAACTGTCCCATAACTATGCGTGTATCCAGAGGTATCACCTACTGTATTGACCCAACCAGGAAATACGATGATTCTCAAGGGAGGTACAACGTTTGCGACCATGGTCGAGAAGGATGAGGTCTCCACTACAGAAGATGACCTCTCGGCTAAACCGTGTTTATATATGCAATGCAACTACTGTCCACCAAAATATCAAATCTAAAGACATATTCAACTCACCCATGTCTGAGGACATACTATGCGTATGCACCAAATGGAAAACCAATTTTTGACCCTCTAGATAAACGAATAGCATCGGTAATTGGGGGGGGATCCCAGAGGCCCCCACGTTTGGTTAGCATGATCAACTCAGAACTGGTATCGTAGAACAAACTGTTCCTAGGTCGGCTCAAGAAGTTCCCAAAGGTGGTCCCTGTCGGGCCTTATCATTAGGTGAAGCCATAACCAACAACATCAGATTAATTATCTTATCACCAACAATATCCAAGTATCATGTTCCACATGTATGAGAGCGATACTAAGAATGCCTACAACTTGTTGGGGATCGGTGCGGAAAACAAAAATTTCCCTACGATGTAACCCTAGAAACTGCCTAGGATCTATCTATGTAGTAATGCAGTAACGGCCAATGCGTATAGAGTACATACCCTTGTAGACCGTACGCGGTTAACGTTCCGCGGGGAACGTGGTTGATGTAGTCGTACTCGAAGCCGACCTCAAGGTCGCGAAGCTCCTTGCAGGTCACCCCGTGCTCCTTCTTGATCTTCGTCATCTTCATCGTGCATGTCAGGGGGATGATCCCCGGGTACCCCATCCGAATAAGAAACAGGACAGTCGGATCACGTCCGGCTGACCAGATGTAGCCAGACAGGATAGGACGGGTCGGCTATCACCCAGTAGCCGGATCAGCAAGAGACAGCCGGATACGACGACGTAGCCGGACCCAATCAGAGAGACAGGATGACGTGCGTATCAGTGCACGATACGCCCTGTACGATGACAAAACGGGCAACCACCTGCCCATACCGAAGACTTTACGTGGGTGACACTGGAACAGTGTCCTGTGCTGACGACAGGCTCGCACGGCTTCCACTGTGCCTACGACAACCATACCGCTCATACTCCGATGTGACATACCATACCGGGTACTATAGATGACCAGCCGGCTGGGACCCGCTTGTGGGGCCCGCCAGTCGGACTGGCCAGGGAGACCGTTGCCTCTCTGCCTATATAAGGAGAGGCAAGGCCTCAGTAGAAAGGGTTGGTCTCAGTGCATTTAAGGCAGTAGCTAGAGAATACAGCTCCAGGAGCACTTGTAGTTCGTATATCCCACATAGACAAATCAGGCAGGAGTAGGGGCTTTACCTCACCACGAGGGCGTCGAACCTGGGTAATTCTTGCGTCCCGCTACGCTCGCTCGTATCCAATCTCGCTTGCGGACGCCGTCGATAGCTTCCCTGCTAGTCCCCACACCTCTATCTAACCTCCTCAGGTACTGTCGTTCCCAATACAACGACAGTTGGCGCCCACCGTGGGGCAGATGGCTTCGACCGGAGTCACGTTCCGCACGGGACCCTGCACTTCAGCCGGTGAGCGCGTGGCCTCCGGCCTGGTGCTCACTCTTGGCAAGTTCGACTGCGTCATCGACAACGCCTCCTGCTTCACCGGAACTTCCTTCCCAGCGAACGGCACCGTCCTGCTATTCGGCGATCTCCCCATCTACGTCGCCACCGTCCCGGAGCATTTCCCTAGGGAAATCGTCTCTGTCACGAAGCTGCCGCACTCAGACGGCAGCACCTCCGTCGCACCTCGTGGCATGGAGGTCATGATGGCCAGATCCAGCTCGCATCCCCGCCAGCCGCGGGAGCGAGGCGCGGACGAGGTCGGAACTTCTGCTCCCCCGCAGCCGTGGAACCCGGTGGAGGATGCCATTGATCGGCTCCTGACGCCAGTTAACCTCGGGGACAACCCGGAGGAAGCGGAGGCCAACTTCACCATGGAGAGACGGATCCTCCTCGAGGAGGCCATGGAACTGGCAGCAGCCCGCAAGCAACTTGAGATCGCTAGGCACGAGTACGACCGTGCGCACGGCCTCACTCCGGCTACCATGGAGCCGAGCCGGCGCGGCCAGGTATGGCGTCGGGGCGGTGAGCTGGGCGGTAGGATTGAGAAGGACGGGGAACCGGATCCCGCGCCTGCCCTCACACGGCCCACCTACAGCACGCCCATCAAGAACCTGCGCGTGGCGCGAGCCGCAGCAGAAGAACTACCCAGCCTGGAGGGCGAGGAGCGAGCCCGCCAGCACGCTCGCATGCAGGAGCTCCTCCACGTCGCGGACGAGCAGGCCGGCGCCAACCGGCAGACGCAGGAAGACCTTAGATACTCCAGAGGGAGAAAGCTACCTGCCAACAGCAGGGGCATGCCGCGCGACACCCAGCAGGCGTCCTCCCCTCAGGGGACCAGGGCCCGCAGCAGGCGCCGCAGCTCGGGCAACAGGGGCCAGCCGCGCCAAGAGCAGACGGTGAACAGCAACCCGCCACCTCCCCCACCACCAGCCGGAGCGCCCAGACCAGCCGGTTCCCGTCTCTCGGGCTGGGTGGGAGCGCCCAACCAGGCTTGTCCGGATGCCCGCGACCGCATCGAGCTCCTCGCTCAAGCGCGCGTCACGGAGGAGGAAGATTCTACCGGTCCGGTTTGTTTTGGACCCCGCATTCAGAACGAGCCGTTTCCGAATAAATTCTCCCTGCCCAGGGACACCCCCAAGTACGACAGCAACATGAAGCCGGGAGACTGGCTGACTGACTACGCTACGGCAGTCGGCATCGCCCACCGGAACAAGCGCACAGTTGTGCGCTACGTCCCTCTCATGCTAACCGGGTCGGCAAGGACATGGCTCAATAGCCTTGCGCCCAACAGCATCAACGCCTGGCCTGACTTCGAGAAGGTGTTCGTCCGCAACTTCAACGGCACGTACAAACGTCCAGGGCGCCCGCGCGACCTGGCCTTGTGCGTCCAGGGCGACCGCGAGACCGACCGCGAGTACCTCGCCAAGTGGACGGAGCTCCGCAACACTTGTGAGGGCATCCTGGAGATCCAAGCCATCAACTTCTTCATTGAAGGATGCCGAAAGGGCACCATGCTTCGCCACCGGCTACTGTGTGACGAGCCGAAAACCATGGCGGAGCTCATGACGGTTGCGGACCAGTACGCCATGGCGGATGCCGCCATGAAGAAGCCCCTCCGAGTAAACGCGGACGGCCGTCCGACTCCCACGGAGCCGGCTCGCGACCGTCCGAGCAATCCGGCTGGTGAAGCCGGATCCTCCAGACGCCACGGCAACGACAACCGGTTCCATGGGGACCGCTAGGCCGGACAACAGAAGCCTCGCTACCACGCGCGGCAGGTCAATGTTGTGGAGGGTGCACCCGACGCACCGGCTAATGACACAAGAAGGAAGAAGCCTCGGCTCACCTTCGACCAGATGATTGACGGCCCGTGCAAGTGGCATAGCGGTCCCTTCAAACCGGCTACGCACACCACCCGGAACTGCAGCTCGACCCGCCAGCTAAAGGACCAGGGCAACCAGCCTCGTCTCCCGCCTCCCCCACCGGGTGGACCCCCACCACCGGCTAGGGGAGCCGGTAATGATGGTAACGGCGGCAACAACAACAATGGCTACCCCCAGCCGCATGTCGCCTACCACATCTTCGAGACGGAGCAGGACGACAAGCACAACCGCAGGCGACGCTCCAAGGAGGTCAACGCCATTGTTTCTCCAGTCCCCCAGTACCTGAACTGGTCGGAAACCCCCATCACCTGGAGCCGGGCAGATCAGCCTGAGCATCTGCCGACTCCCAGGGGCTACGCCATGGTGCTCGACCCCCTCATCGTCTCCAACGCACGCACCTGCCGATTCTCGCGCATCCTCATCGACGGAGGCAGCAGCCTCAACCTCCTCTACCAGTCCTCGCTGGAGAAGCTGGGCATTCACGAAAGCGATCTGCGCCCGACTATCACGATGTTCCACGGCGTACTGCTGGGGCCAGCCTGTGCTCCGCTGGGGAAAATCCAGCTGGACGTCATCTTCGGGACCGAGGAGAACTTCCGCCGCGAACCAGTCTGGTTTGAATTGGTAAATCTGGCGAGCTCCTACCATGCTCTCCTCGGGCGCCCCGCCCTCGCCAAGTTCATGGCCATCCCCCACTACGTGTACCTCAAGACGAAGATGCCGGGACCCCACGGCGTGATCACCTTCGCCGGCTGCTTCAGGCGATCGATGGAGTGCACTTCAGCCGTTCCAAACTGGCAGAGGCCCTCATCATAGCCGAAGAAGAACACGCGATCATGCGCAATGTGGCCATGGCCCAGCAGGACATTCCGGCTAGCAGCAAACCGGCTGGAGAAGGAGCTTTCCAGCCGGCAAAGGAGACAAAGAGGATCCTGCTCGAACCCTCCGATCCGACTAAGTTCGTCACCATTGGTGCCGGCTTGGACAGCAAATAGGAAGGCGCGCTCGTCGACTTCCTCCGTGAGAATCGGGACATCTTCGCATGGTCTACCAAGGACATGCCAGGTGTGCCGAGGGAGTTCACCGAGCACTCACTTCATGTGCGTCCGGATGCCAAGCCGGTCAAGCAGCCTCTGCGCCGGTTCACAGAGGAGAAGAGAAAGATAATCGGTGACGAGATCACCCGGCTCCTTGCAGCCAGGTTCATCATGGAAATATACCACCCAAACTGGCTGGCGAACCCAGTCTTGGTGTTGAAGAAGAACAAGACCTGGCGCATGTGTATCGACTACACCAGCCTAAACAAGGTGTGCTCGAAAGACCCCTTCGCCTTGCCCCGTATCGATCAAGTCATCGATTCCACGGCCGGCTGTGATTTGTTGTCCTTTCTAGATTGTTATTCCTGGTACAATCAGATCCGGCTAAACCCGGCTGAACAGATTAAGACATCATTTATCACCCCCTACGGGGCTTTCTGCTATGTAACCATGCCTTTCGTCCTAAAGAACGCAGGCGCCACCTATCAGCGATGTATGCAGAAATGCTTGCACTCGCAGATAGGCCGAAACATGCACGCTTACGTGGATGATGTAGTCATCAAGACCAAGGAAAAGCGCACCCTCCTTGAGGATCTGAGAGAAACATTCGGCAACCTCCGCCAGTACCAGATGAAGCTGAACCCAGAGAAGTGTGTCTTCGGCGTACCATCCGGTCAGCTACTCGGTTTCCTCGTATCACAGCGAGGTATCGAGGCGAATCCGGAGAAGATCGCGGCCATCAAGAGGATGCATCCACCCAAGAACCTGCTTGGAGTCCAGAAGTTCACCGGATGCCTGGCTTCCCTCAGTCGTTTCGTTAGCCAGCTGGGAGAGAAGGCACTCCCGTTATACCAACTGATGAAGAAGACGGACAAGTTCTCCTGGACTTCGTAGGCCGACCCCGCGTTTCACGACCTCAAGTGCATGCTATCCACAGCACTGGTTCTAGCCACGCCGGCTAGCAAGGAGCCGATGTTGCTCTATATAGCAGCCACCAGCTGGGTCGTCAGCGTCGTCCTGGTGGTGGAGCGCCCCGAGGAAGGCAAGGCTCAGCCGGTTCAGAGACCCGTCTACTACCTCAGCGAGGTTCTCTCCCTCTCCAAGCAGAACTACCCCCACTACCAAAAGATGTGCTACGGTGTGTACCTGGCATGCAAGAAGCTCAAGCATTACTTCCAGGAGAACCCGATCAAGGTCGTGTGCACTGCACCCCTTTCGGAAATCATCGGCAACAAGGACGCCACCGGCCGAGTCGCCAAGTGGGCCATCGAGCTCACCGCCTACTCCATCCAGTACGAGCCCCGGCTCACTATCAAGTCACAGGCGTTGGCGGACTTCCTCGTCGACTGGGCCGAGACCCAGTATCTCCCACCGGTTCCGGATTCAGACCACTGGCGGATGCACTTCGACGGGTCGAAGATGCTCGGGGGCTTGGGAGCCGGCATCGTGCTCACCTCGCCCAAGGGAGACCAGCTGGAGTACGTGCTGCAAATCCACTTCAAGGCCTCCAACAACATAGGCAAATACGAGGCACTAGCGCATGGGCTCCGGCTGGCCAAGGAGATCGGTGTCAACCGGATCCTGTGCTTCGGTGATTCGTACTTGGTGGTGCAACAGGTGTCCGGGGAATGGGACGCCAGAGATGCAAACATGGCTCTCTACCGGTTCCACATCCATAAGCTCAGCGCCTCCTTCGACAGGTGCGAATTTCATCACGTCCCCCGCACCAACAACGAGGCAGCCGATGCGCTCTCCAAGATAGGATCCACCAGGCAGGCCATCCCGCCAGGGGTCTCCTTGGAGCATCTGCGCAAGCCATCCATCAACCCGTCGCCGGAGTCAGACTCCATTGTTTGGGCGGGAAGCGTTTCGGCGGCCGGAGCAGCAGAAACGGAGCCGGCAGAACCACCAAAGAAGAAAACCCGCACCAATTCCGGCCAGGCAGTGCCCTCTGGCTCGCAAGACCCGAGGGCTGCCGGCTCGCCTAATGGCTCGGGGGCTGCCGTCCCGAATATTCCACCCGGACGACACCCCGACACCCGTCAGCCGGAGAACTGGAGCGTCCTCGTCATCCGGGAAGTGCCATCCTGGGCACAACCCTTCATGAACTACATCGCCAACAGAGAACTCCCGGACGACGAGGTAGAGGCCAAGCAAATCCGACGCCGCGTGCATACATACACCATCATAAATGGCGAGATGTACAAGCGCAGTGTATCCGGTGTCTCCCAAAGATGTGTCGATGTAGACACAGGCTACCGGCTACTCAAGGACATCCACCAGGGTGAGTGTGGGCACCACGCTTCGTCAAGGGCGATAGTCGCCAAGGCGTTTCGCCATGGTTTCCATTGGCCCACCGCCCTCGAGGATGCCGAGCAGCTGGTCCATGCGTGCAATGGGTGCTAGCGCTTCGGGCAGCTCAGGCACATGCTAACCTTGGTACTCAAGACCATACCAATCACCTAGCCCTTCGCAGTTTTGGGCCTCGACATGGTCGGGCCTTTCAAGCGAGCCCGCGCGGGAATGACCCACCTGCTGGTAGCGGTGGACAAGTTCACAAAGTGGATCGAGGCCAAGCCTATCCGGAAGCTAGATGGAGCGACGGTTGTTACCTTCTTCACCGACATCATCAACCGCTTCGGCTATCCCAACAGCATCATCACCGACAACGGCACGAACTTCGCCAAGGGGGCCTTCGCCCGGTTCTGCAGCAACAAGGGCATCCGGCTGGACCTCGCCTCTGTTGCACACCCGCAGTCCAATGGGCAAGTCGAACGAGCAAACGGCTTGGTGATAGCCGGCATCAAACCACGTCTCATCGAGCCGTTGGAGCGGTCACCCGGATGTTGCATCGAAGAACTTCCGGCTGTGCTGTGGAGCCTCCGCACCACACTGAATAGGTCAACCGGCTACACGTCATTCTTCCTGGTCTACGGATCGGAAGCTATCCTCTCCACCGACATCGAATTTGACTCCCCTCGCAAGCTCCTCTACGACGAGCAAGCCAACAAGGAGGCGCGGGAGGACGGGGTGGATCTCCTGGAGGAGGCCCGCGAGCTGGCCCTGTCCAGATCTGCCCTGTACCAGCAGCGACTACGTCGCTACCATTCAAGCCGGATTCGCCCAGTCGCATTCCGCGAGGGCGACCTGGTTCTCCGGCTGGTGCAAGACACGAAGGGCATGCACAAGCTATCACCACCCTAGGAGGGCCCCTTCATCATCAGCCAGGTGCTGCCCAACGACTCCTATTACCTCATTGACGCACAGGAGCCACACAAGAACAAGATGGACAAATCGGACGAGGAGACCGAACGTCCTTGGAACGCGGCCCTGCTGCGCCCGTTTTATACCTAGTCGCCAGGCAGTGTATGTATCCCAAAAACCCCATGAATGAAAATACGGACTCCCACAAGAATCTCAGGGGCTCCTTCTAGAAATGTGTGTGCACCTGTTTTTCGGTTCAAATTTTCTGGCTCCGGCAACCCCTACCCGGGGGCTCGCCGGCTGGCCCGGCCTGTGAACTCAACAAACTGGCTGAGTAGTGTGCGATGATGTCAGAGGCCCACTCTTCGTCTCTGCTACAGACCACAACCCGGCTGTCTGGCTAGCAAGAGCAAAAGCCCGAGGCATCCCACACGAAAAACAGGGAGGAGACGCGACAGATCGGGCGTCCCGGCACCGAAACTAGCTCGAACCAATCCAGCTGCTAAGCCACTAGTACCATGCGTAATGTACTATCAGCTCCCTTCGATTTCGGCTGCAGACTGCAACCCGGCTGCCCGGCAAGGATGTAGCGAAAACAGCAGAACACACGAGAAGGCGACTAAGTGTCTAGAAAGGAGCAAGCCAGTTTTCAAAAAAAACAAGCCGTTTCTGCTGGAATGTTAGTTCCCCCACTGGAATGTTAGTTCCCCCGGCTGAAGGCGTTCAGCCGACGAAAGCGGCCGACTGGGACGAGGCCAGTCGGATAAAGTTAGAAGACTTGGGAGAAATAAGAAAGATTCGAAGCACCTGGCTGCGCCAGCTACTCCGAATCTCGGGGGCTACACCCAGTGGGTGCGCTAGCACGCCCCCACTGGAGGTGCAGGTCGCCCGGCTAAAGGTCTGTAGCCGGACGAAGTTAGTCGGGCAAAATACGCAAAAGGAAAACTCAACGCACAAGGAAGATTAAGAATTTCAACAATAATAAACAAAAAGGAGACGAAGCTCTCATAAGTTACCCGGCGTCAAAGACGGCCGGCACAAGCAGACGAGGTTCACAAGTACATAACACAAGACAATTACACCCGGCATCCCGGGGCAGCAGCTAAACGGCAGGGCCTTTGCCGTGGGAGAGTTCTTGACCGGCAGAGGTTGGGGGCGGAGGAGGAGCCGCAGTGCTCGATCCGGCCCCGGCGCTGGCAGGCGGTGGCATCGGGACCTCCACATCAGGAGTACCAATGGACTCCGAGTCGGTGAGCACCTCGTCAGGGTCCATGTAGTCGGCGATCTTGATGGCGGACCCGCGAAGCTCCGGACGGGCTTGGTGGATGGCGGCAAGATTAGCTCCGGCACGGAAGCCCCCATCGATCTTCTTGACGCGGGCGTCCTTGTACCAGGAGAGCATCAGAGCCAGGGCCATCTCCGCTCCGGCCCGCGCCGCCAGGTCCCGCAGCCGGTCCACCACAGCCGGCACCTCTCCCACCTTCGCCGCCAGTTGTGCCATCATCTCTGGAACCGGAGCCTCCGGACACACAAAGGAGAAGACGTCCCCCGCCGCCTGACGAAGCTTCGTAGCTTCCTCGCCAAGAAGGACGACAAGCTCCTGAGCCGTTGGCTGCGCTCCTGGCCAGTTCTCCTGCAGCCGGTTGTAGGCCAGCAGGTCTATGCCGGGGTAAAAAGCTGTCAGAAAAGAGGAGTCAGATCCGGCTACCGGATCTGGAAAGAAAGGAAGACAGAAGAAAGAACTCACCCTTGGCAGTGTGGCCAACCTGCATCAGCTCCTCCACCAGCGCCTTCTCCTTGACCGCTAGCCGTTTTATCTCCTTCTCTTGGTCCTTGTTCTGGGCTTCGAGAAGGGAGAAGGCTTCGGCCCGGCTAGCGAGCGAGGCGTCGTGCTCCTTGGCGGTGGCCTCCAAACCGTCTACCCGCGCGTGCCAATCCTTGTTCTACATCCGCAGAGTGGAGTTGGACTTGATCAGCCGGTCGTTCGCTTTCTTCAAGCGATCGATCTCGCGCTGAGCGCACACGAGGATGGCTGCAGCTAACCCGGCTATCAGTAAAAAAAAGGAGCAAGACGGATAAAGCGAACTTACTCTAGGAGGTCCTGTTGGCGGCAACAAGCTTCTGCTCCATGGTCTGGTTCCCGCCGGCTGTGGCCTCAAGCAGCCGGATCTCCTTCACCGCCAGCTCGAGCATGGCGGCAAGGTCCAACAACGAAGCAACGGAGGAGGCGTCATCGTCCACGGTGTTGACGGCCAAGGACTCCTTCGCCGTGACCACCGTTGTTTGCCACTCCTCCCCGAGCTCCTCGTTGGAGTTATTGTCGCCAACAACGACGAGCTCCTTGCCGGCAGCCCCCCCGCGCGCCCGCGGAGGAGCCTTCCGGCTGGGAGTGATCCGCTTCGGGCTGGGGACCCTCTGGCTGGGAGGAGGCAGCCGGCTCAGCCTCAGAAGAAGGAGAGGCGCCAGTTGGCTCAGTCGGGGCGTGGGGCGGCGACCCGGTTGGCGCCCGGGCCAGGCTCGCGGCTCCAAAAGAAACCAACACGCTAAAGAGAAGGAGGAAAAGGCAAAAGCAAAATAAGCCAAAGTCAGAAAAACAAGAAGGAGGACAAATAGACAGAAAGCACCGAAAGATAGGGGAGGAGAGGAAAAACATACCCCGGCATGACCGGGGGCAGCCCTTTCTTCCGGCCAAGAAGGCTCGATGGCAGGGTGCTGGACCGACTCCTCTTGGCAGCCGACTCCTCCGCCGCAGGCCGGCGGGAGCCGGAACGGCTGGAGCCGCTCCCACCTGCTTCGTCGTCCGTCGCAGAGCGCGTCATTGGCTCCACGGTTGGCCCGGCCTCCTCCTCCTCGTGCACCTCCGCGTGCGGGTCGGCGGTCGGCTCGTCGTTCCGGCTAGGGAAGGCGTCGCCGTCCCCATCTGATTCCTCGCCGGACCGCCGAGCGCGCGGCTCGGGCAAGTCTAGCGTGAATACCTCGAGGGGAGCCTCGCCCTCCTCGCGACGGATGCAGGCGAAGATCTGCCGAATGCAAGAAGTCAATCAGACAGAACAAGGAAATAACACAGAAAGAATAAGCAAAATTTCCGGCTACGAGAACTTACCCGAGGCGCGCGGTTCTCCCGGCTGTAGGGCGCCAAACTGAACTTCTAGTTCTCCGGCAGCCGCTCCTTGCTGATCATCCACAACCACTCCTTCAAGTTGTGGTAGCGGGGATCGCGGTGCGATAGCCGGGTCAGGTCCAGCCGTCCGGAGTAGTAGCACATCTTGTGCGCCCCTGCTGCATCGGCATCATCAGCCGGGACATCCAGCTAAGAGTGATGTCCCGACCGGTTAGCTGGCAGGTGACGAGGGAGCGCATGCGTGCCAGCATCACGTCCGTCTCCGCCTTGTCGCCGTGGATCTTCAGATCCCAGTTCTGCCGGCTGGACTCGACGTCTTGGAAGGCCGGCAGGTTTATCCGGTCGACATTGGTGACGTTCTTGACGTAAAAGTATGACTGCGGCCACAGCCATACCGTGTCCTGGAGCAAGAACTTAGGGTAGCCGGATTGGGTGCGGGAGTATATGGAGGCGCCGCCGCAGATGACTAGCGGCCCCTTCGTGTACTGCACCTGCGGCCGAACTCGGAAGAGCCGGCAAAAGAGCCCGAGATCCGGCTGGATCCCAAGATAACTCTCGCAGCACGCCATGAAGTGCGCCAGCGTTCCGATTGCGTTGGCGCCGAGGTGGTGGAGGTGGAGGTCGAAGAAGGCCAAGAACGTGAGGAAGAATGGGTGCAGCGGCAGCGCGAACCCGCGCGCCAGATGCGAAAGGAAGATGATGCGCTCCCCCTCCGCCGGATGCGGCGACACCTCCCCCACCGGCGCCAACCGCA
The DNA here is from genome assembly GCA_023614405.1 of Avena insularis. Classification (NCBI taxonomy): domain Eukaryota; kingdom Viridiplantae; phylum Streptophyta; class Magnoliopsida; order Poales; family Poaceae; genus Avena; species Avena insularis. Next base: position 475,679,808 of record CM042694.1, read on the forward strand.
CCGCCACCTCCTCCGCCGGCGGGAGGACGCGGGTCGCGCGGTACTTCGTGATTTGGTCCTCGGTGATAGAGGAACCGCACCAGGCTCCGCGGTCGGCGGCCATTTCCGGCTGACGGGGAGGAGCGGCAACGGAAGAGTGACGGGGGCCCGTAGCGTCGACGACGGCGAGCGGGCGGCACAGAGGGCAAGAGCGCAGGAGCAAGAGCACGCGAGGGAGAAGGAGATTGCAGCGGGGGAGCGAAGGAAAAGAACTGCCTCCCCCGCGGTGTCCCTTTAAAGGACCAGAAGGGTAACCGTCGGTGGGGCCACGTGGCGCGCATCTGGGCAACCCACACCCCAACCACCGCCTAGATCCCGTGTGCCAGGGCAGGATGAGCAGAAGATCCCGGAGCGGGAACCGAAGCGCCGGACAGCAGTTTCCCGAGGCGACGTGCAACGGGACGTTACGCTGCTCGCCGCAGAGCAATGATGGCGCGTGCGCGCATGGCCGGCATCAGCACTGACGTCACGGGTAGCGCAACCGCCAGGCTCAGCCAGATGAAAATTCGAAAAGCAAGAGGGAGCGTGCGCCCATTTCGCCTAACGGCGGAATCCACACGCACTCGGGGGCTAGTGTCAGGGGGATGATCCCCGGGTACCCCATCTGAATAAGAAACAGGACGGATCGTCCGTGACGGTCTGGCCGGACAGACAGACGGTCGGTGGCTATCACCTAATAGCCGGATCGCAAGAGACGGCTGACACGACGTGGCGGATCAATCAGAGAGCGGGGACGGCGTGCGTGCACGATACGCCTCAGACGATGACAAGACGGGCAACCACCGCCCATACGAAGACTTTGCGTGACGGCTGAACAGTGCTTTCGCGGTGGTGACGATTTCGCTGGCGTCCCGTGCCTCGGCGACCATACCGCTCATACTCCGATGTGACATACCATACCGGGTACTGTAGATGACCAGCCGGCTGGGACCCGCTTGTGGGACCCGCCGGTCGGACTGGCCAGGGAGACTGTTGCCTCTCTACCTATATATGGAGAGGCAAGGCCTCGGTAGAAAGGGTTGGTCTTAGTGCATTTAAGGCAGTAGCTAGAGAATACAGCTCTAGGAGCACTTGTAGTTCGTATATCCCACATAGACAGATCAGGCAGGAGTAGGGGCTTTACCTCACCACGAGGGCCCCGAACCTGGGTACTTCTTGCGTCCCGCTACGCTCGCTCGTATCCAATCTCGCCTGCGGACGCCGTCGACAGCTTCCCTGCTAGTCCCCACACCTCTATCTAACCTCCTCAGGTACTGTCGTTCCCAATACAACGACAGTGCAACAGCTCCGGTTCACGACATTTAAGCGCCCCAAGTGTTGCTCCTCGTGTCTTCGTACACATCTGGTGCACGATGAGACCTCCGGCTCCCCGATCCCGCCGGGAGTGCGGAAGTTGATATCTGGCTAGGAATCCCTGCAGCGCAATGGCGTACTGCAGGTGTGCCTTGATCGCATAGCCCAAACTTGGGGCCATGGTCACAAGGGCTAGAGAGAGGGAAGGAGGAAGTCAACCAAAGGACTTCTCCAAATATTGGTGTGTTTTATCCCACCCATGGGCACCCCTTTATATAGGGGGAGGGGGTGTGCCCTCCCCTTTGGGTTTCCCATGTGGGACTATTCAAGGGAGAGGGGGGAGGCGCATGGGGCCTTAAGGCTACATGGGCCAGCCGGCCAGGGGTGGGCCCCACCCCGCGCATAGCCCTAGGCTGGTCAGGTGGGCCCCCTTGAGGCGCCTGGGCCTTGGCCCTTTGGCCCTTGGCCCTTCCCCCCTTCGGTTTTCCCTCATGGGCCTTTATTCCCTAGGAAGTTTGGCCCATTAGTGGAATAACCCTTCAAATTAGATTTTAATATTATATTTAATATTAATTACACTAATTAATATGTAAATACATATTACAAAATCCATCTTGACCCGAAACACCTTTCGGTTCCCTTTTGATTTCCTCCGAACGACTTCGGATCTTTCCCGGAATGATTCTGGTCCTTTTATTCTTTCTCCGAATAACTTCGGATCTATCTGCGGAACGATTTCGGCTTTCTCTTAATCTACTGTGATTCCGTCTTACGAATGGTCGCTCTCATCGTACCCTTAAGTGTATCCTCTCACGGCTCGGGAATGCTCTAGACATGATCTGTATAAATGATCAACAGAGGGACCAGGGATATCCATGTGACCCCTATGCATTCATGATGACAATGTCGTTTGAACCGTCTAAATGTAGCATCCTCTTCCTTTTGTTTCTCCATACAACTTGTCCGAGATCCGATCAATGGTATCTTATACCTTGTTCAATCTCGTTCACAACAAGTTATGTTTACTTGTTACCGCGATATTACATCCCCGTGACCTAGTCACATGTTGCAACATATATGGATGTAATCTCACCAAGCCCGGTCTTGCCCATCATGTGGATGTATCTTTACCCATCATGTGGGTGAACAAATCCCGGTCTTGCAGTCACATGTCATCTACTATTCCTTCGGAATACCCAACATACACATTTATAGTCACCGTATTACCAGATGACGTTTGATGCAGTCAAAGCAGCCTAGGGAAACAGTGAGTAATATGAGCTCACGGTCTAAGGAGAAGGAGTCTAGGTATAGCTATTGCAACAATGAACTATATGACTTGATCGTGTTGCAATCCTTCGAGGAATGTCCAATCACATCATTCTCCAATGACATGATCTCATTGTCAGTCGGCATAAATGCCCATGATCTTAAAACCCGGATCATCATCGTGACCAACGAACTAGTATGAATAGAGGCTACTAGGGACTTGGTTGTTTCATACCACACATGTACCAATGTTTCTACTTGGCACAGTTATAGCACAATATGAAACTATTATAAACTAATTGAGATATGATAATAAAAACCTATTTCTTATTTGCCTCTAGGGCATATCTCCTTTAGTCTCCCACTTGCACTAGAGTACAAATAAACTAGCTTGCATTTTACTCATATAAACCATATACCATATGTGTTTACAGATCATGCATGCTCATGGGAAACGTCATGTCCATGTTCTGTTTTACCAGATCATTATGTTTTTTGCAAATCGTTAATGTCTTCCTAATCTGACATTCACACCATTATCTTATAATGGGTCGAAGCATTTGTTTAGCAACAAAGTGAGACTTTTGTTTCTGGTGTTTATAATGACGGTCGTTATTCACTGTTGTCATCTAAACTTCGAAACACACTTTGCTATCCTTTGTGTATATACTATAGTCATGGCAGCAGAACGAGGCCGGATTCCAGGAGCTTACAGTGACGTTAGATCAACCTCGAGGGCTTTCTCATAGGCACTAGGCCCTGGGACACATCATTCTACGTTAAAAGCGAACTAGCCCCGCCATAACATTATACATCACATCAGATGTAGCCTTTATACTTCTATATCTATGTAGATCCTAGTGCATGAAATGCATCCATGCCACTTACATTGCTTCTTGCTACTTAAGTACAAACTTAATTCTGGTTTAGTGATCAACTCAGGAATCACTTAAAGACATGCTCTTACAGTTAAGACTTTGTGCTATCAACCAGAACCTTGGGTCACATTACGTCGAGCATACAACATGGTTGTATGGAAGAACCTATGACTGAGGCATAGGAGACGCAACGTATCTCTTTCTTTCAACCATAGTTGCAATACTCAATGCTTCATACAGTAAGAACTTCTTTCTTACCTTGTTCTATTCTGAACTTCTTCAGAATCTTGTCTTAGGACATTCTGAACATCTTTCAGAATCAAGTCCAGGAAGCATTCGACATTTAGTGTTTATTAAACTCACCAATCTATCTCGATAGATCTTATTGTTTAATAACTTTAACTTCATCCTAACTTAAACGTTATTAACACCAATCACATCATTCACATATGTCGTCCACATATCCAGAATGATTTCACCCACTCAAATATGACATTCATGTTTGAGATCCAGGGATTTCACTTAGCTCCCACTCAAATATGACATTCATGTTTGAGATCCAGGGATTTCACTTAGCTCCCACTCAAAATATGCCAGCTGCATATTATGAATTAGCCAAGCTGATTTGCTCCCACTCAAAGCCAGGTCCTCTCGATAATCTTGGACATTCCAAAATTCTTTGATCATTATCAATTTGAGAATTCCAATTACGAGACTTCAATATCCATATATTTCTAGTGTAAATCCAAAAGACTTAAGCATCACTACTGTTTGTAGTCAATTACTTGAATTTGTCCAAACTTGTGACAAATCAAGCTTTTGTCATTCATTAAGTTTCATTTCCTTCTTATGACTTTGCAGTCATTCAGAGATATAAAGTAAACTTCTTTACTTTAATAAGATCAAGTAACATGTTACTTTGCAATCTTAAATGTAACTTAATATAGGATTTTATGACTCCTAGTCATGTCTCGCACTTAGGTCCATCACGCTTCTTTGTAATTTGTAGGTATGTCTTGTTCAAAACATGACAAGTGAATCAACAATATAATTCTACAAACTTGTAGAATATATAGTTGAATCCTACTTCCTTTAGTAAGAGTATTCACTGAAACTTTATGATCATTATCATTATTTGTAGAGTTTGGATTCACAAAACAAATTCCGCTGTGCCACTCAACCATTCAGAGGTAAGGTCAAATACCTTGTTTTGATCTTTTACTTTCTTCCATTTGTATATTCATCAAGACACATCAACTTTGGACAACCACATGTTTCCCCCTTTGTGGAAGATGCATTCATAGCTTCCTAAGAATGCTCTACAAAGACTTGTTTATTCGCCACGACTTCGACTTGTCAAAATCTCCAGAAACTCGAACGTGCCATAACAATTATGGTGTTGTTTCCACGAATCTTTTAGATGTTCCTTTGTATTTCAAATGAGTGTTTGCTTATTTTGATCTCTAACTCTAAATGACAACTACAACCCCGATAAGAGATAATATTTTACCATATGTATTTAATACATAATGATTATGATGTTTAGACATTTCAACACAGTTTGAATTCGTCCAATTATCATAATTTGTGAAACATCTTTCACAAGTGCCTTTTATGCTAAACTTAACTTGAATACTTTAGTCATGTTGATCAAATCAAAGAGACTTCGTATTCTTGTTAATTTCAATATCCTCTTTAGTTATGAACTCATTTGAACAATTCAAATCATTTCAAACTTCATGTTTCATTAAGTAAATACACTTATTCACTTAAGTCCACAATAAATGATTTCCACTAGTTGAAAATACGATACATCATTATGTATAAGTTTCAACATTTCTTCGCATATCACCGTTTTACCAGAATGCAGAGTTTTAGTCATTCTGCCCAAGAGGCATGGTTTTGCAAAGTCTCTAGATTAAGCATCTAGGACCCCCGATCTTTCACAAAGAACCTGCAATAACCAAAATGACTTAAACCGTAATGTCTTTTCATTATTAAGCTTTGGATATCTTTTAGCATTCTAATCCTTTATAAATGTTTAAACCATTATCATTAACATGGTGATGAGAATAAATTATTTATAATCATAATGTGACCATAAGGTATTGTTCATAAGAATAGTACAAACTGGCTTGTAACTTGTTCATATGAATAATCGTCTCGCCAAAAGCAAGACACACATACAAGGATTACAAATTATATTCAAGTCCACTAATCCAAATGATAAACTTATGAGGAAAGAGGAGATGTTGGCCATCAACTGTTTTGCTTGCCGTCATCAAGTCACGTTGCCTCAAAATCAGCAATTCTCAAGCAGATCATCCTGTTTTCACAAAATGGGACAAGTATCAAATACTTTGCAAACTGCAACGAGTTCTGCAAGAACCACATTTATAATTTGTATATCTAACATATACCTTTTTCATTCAAGACTCCATTTGCAATCAAGCCCTTCTAAGAGTTCTCAACTCTAATGCAAGATCACTAAGTGTTTTTCCAAACATTCTCTTTTCATCCACGATGGAGGAAAACCCATCCAATGGCTCATACTTTATGTGCCTTATTCTGTAGAATACAAAATGTAGCCCAACTCTCCATCGAATGGAGAATGGCTTATTGGATGATTATGGAGAAAACACAAACATTCCGGAGTCATCGAATTATCTCCTAATGGTTATCGTATCAAGAAGAGAAGATCACCTTTTACGAGGATATCCCTCAGGCGTGGGTATTAATCTATGAAGTTGGACCCTTTTGCTAAGTTCCAAATTAAGCAATATATTCCCATGGTCACAAGGACCTCAATGGGATAGGCTAAGATCTACTAAGATATTTGCAAATAGACATCTAGACTAAGTTTATAATAAGAGATCAATTTATAATTGGTCTCCACTAAAATTGTCATCCCCTGGACAACTTTAGTGATCGCATGATCCCTATCCTCTACACCTCCCCCGATCATCACGGCCATCAGTGCATTATCAAAGGTAGACATTCACTAATGTCAATCACATCATACATGTGACTCATGCTCGATCTTTCGATCTCTTGTGTTCCGAGGCCATGTCTGTACATGCTAGGCTCACCAAATCTAACTTGTGTGTATTCGATGTGCAACATGGCTTACACCCACTGTATGCGAACATAGATATGTCTGACACCCAGGCCTGTAACCCTGGATCGCCTCATACCGAAGAACTTTCTTGGTGGTGCACACACAAGGGGAACACGGAACATTGGATTTCAATAGGGATTATCTTATTTGCTACCGTTGGGTATCTAAATACTAGCACACAATAAGATGTAAAAACTGGTATCAACATCATATGTATAATGTGATATGATATGGTCTTTCTTGCGCCTTGATCTCCATCGAGCACTCCGGCATGATCTCCATCTTGCCCTTGGTTTGACGCTAAGTCCACGACGCCTCCACCAGGTCGTTCATCAGAACGATGACTATTACTATACTACTTAGCAACAGAAAAGTAAACTACTTTACCTTCGTAACGACCATTACCATATCATATTCACATGCCCCCTGCAAAATAAAGTTAGACGCCTCTACTTTATCTATTGCAAGTTTTACGTGGTTATTAGGGCTTTCGCACTAGAACCATTTCTAAACTACGAACTTTCCAACCACAACATGGATCCGACAGTTGTCTCTATTACACCCCTTTCAGGGCCCTCTGTTGCAAATGCTATATCAACTATCGAATGAGAGACAGACACCCGCTAGCCACTTATACGGTATAAGCCGTATGTTGAGCGTGGAACCAGTCTCGCGTACGAATACGCGTAAGGTCGGTCCGGGCCGCTTCATCAAACAATACCACGATATAAACAAGTACACGTTAGAGGGTAAAAACTAAGGGATCAATGCAGCGCAACGGCGTACTGCAGGTGTGCCTTGATCGCACAGCCCAAACTTGGGGCCATGGTCACAAGGGCTAGAGAGAGAGGGAAGGAGGAAGTCAACCAAAGGACTTCTCCAAATATTGGTGTGTTTTATCCCACCCATGGGCACCCCTTTATATAGGGGGAGGGGGTGTGCCCTCCCCTTTGGGTTTCCCATGTGGGACTATTCAAGGGAGAGGGGGAGGCGCATGGGCCCTTAGGGCTACATGGACCAGCCGGCCAGAGGTGGGCCCCACCCCGCGCACAGCCCTAGGCTGGCCGGGTGGGCCCCCTTGAGGCGCCTGGGCCTTGGCCCTTTGGCCCTTGGCCCTTCCCCCCTTCGGTTTTCCCTCATGGGCCTTTATTCCCTAGGAAGTTTGGCCCATTAGTGGAATAACCCTTCAAATTAGATTTTAATATTATATTTAATATTAATTACACTAATTAATATGTAAATACATATTAAAAAATCCATCTTGAACCGAAACACCTTTCGGTTCCCTTTCGATTTCCTCCGAACGACTTCGGATCTTTCCCAGAATGATTCCGGTCCTTTTATTCTTTCTCCGAACAACTTCGGATCTCTCTGCAGAACGATTCCGGCTTTCTCTTTCTCTACTATGATTCCGTCTTACGAATGGTCGCTCTCATCGTACCCTTAAGTGTATCCTCTCACGGCTCGGGAATGCTCTAGACATGATCTGTATAAATGATCAACATAGGGACCAGGGATATCCATGTGACCCCTATGCATTCCTGATGACAATGTCGTTTGAACCGTATAAATGTAGCATCCTCTTCCTTTTGTTTCTCGATACAACTTGTCCGAGATCCGATCAATGGTATCTTATACCTTGTTCAATCTCGTTCACAACAAGTTATGTTTACTTGTTACCGTGATATTACATCCCCGTGACCTAGTCACATGTTGCAACATATATGGATGTAATCTCACCAAGCCAGCCGTAAGTATCTTTACCCGTCATGTGGGTGAACAAATCCCGGTCTTGCAGTCACATGTCATCTATTGTTCCTTCGGAATACCCAACATACACCTTTATAGTCACCGTATTACCAGATGACGTTTGATGCAGTCAAAGCAGCCTAGGGAAACAGTGAGTAATATGAGCTCACGATCTAAGGAGAAGGAGTCTAGGTATAGCTGTTGCAACAATGAACTATATGACTTGATCGTGTTGTAGTCCTTCGAGGAATGTCCAATCACATCATTCTCCAATGACATGATCTCGTTGTCAGTCGGCATAAATGCCCATGATCTTAAAACCCGGATCATCGTCATGACTAACGAACTAGTATGAATAGAGGCTACTAGGGACTTGGTTGTTTCATACCACACCTGTACCAATGTTTCTACTTGGCACAGTTATAGCACAATATGAAACTATTATAAACTAAAATGAGATATGATAATAAAAACCTATTTCTTATTTGCCTCTACGGAATATCTCCTTCACAACTCACAAGGACAAGGCTAGCTTATCAAACAAGGCAATATAGTGGAATGGGTAAGTAAAGGAATGGTACTAAAGCATCGACAACAAGGATAGCAAAAGATCAACAGGAGGAAGTAAAGACTATAAATGCAAAATAGGTAGAAGGGGGAGAATGCTTGCCTGAGGAACAATGTCGGGTAGCCGGAGGCTTGTCGTATCTCACATCGACTCATCATCCTATCTGGTGAAGAAGCAAAGTACTAGAAGAGATAACAGATGCAATATTATTGTCGCGGCAAAAGATCGGGCATGATAATGATATGATGCATGACATGGCAATATGCAGTCTAAATTAGTCGTATTAAGTGGAATCGGAATCCCAATAATTAATTAGATGGTTCGAGTTGTTTAGATACCCCACAATTTAAATGTTGAACTAACAAGGCAAAAACATGGCATTAGTGACCTACACAATTTAAATGGAGTGGAGATAAGACAAAAGTGTCCCGCATATACACCCAGTATTTAATTATTAGGTGAATCAACAAAATACCCCCAAATGACAAAATATGTATGCGAGCATGAATATTTTAATATGCATCAAGATATATATATATATAGCATTTTATAAAATAGGGGTATCAGATAGGGGTCACACATTTCGGATCAGAGATCTTGGATTCAGAGGGGTTCGGTTTCGGATTCCATGAAGGAGTTCTTGTTGTCCATCTCCTCTTCAGAGTCGAACATGGGCGGAACAATCTCGGTGAGGTTCTTCGGTTCACCTTCCCTTGACGGTATTGAGTCATCATCAGGTGAAACATGGCCTCGGTCGTCATCGAAGATCTTGGCGAAACACTTCCGGTAGTGAAGATCTTGATGTTCCGTGGTTCTTCACGAAATCTTTGTGGTAGCAGCTCAGGTACATAGACACGACATGCAGATCTTGGACTTGGTGATGACACTGTTCAGAAAAAGGAACTACCAACCACATGTTGGTTCTATGGTTCCCACTATGCATAGACATACGTCATGGACCTACAGAGAAATAACCAGAATGGGGCAGCATCGAGGAGGGCACAGGAGGTCGCCAGGCAGAGGAGGGCAGCATTTGGAAGAGAGGGTCGTGCAGCGACCGGTGCTGCAGAGGACATAGGCGATGGGGGAACTGCAGGTGGCAGGTGGAAGACGATCGGGGAGAGCACCAGGAGGCACGCACAGGAGCAGAGCGATGCCAGGGAGGGGCTCGAGGCCAGAGATGGCGGTTCCAACAAGCTCCAGCGGGAGAGGAGCGGGACGTGGCAACGACACTCGAACTTGGGAATTGGGATGGAGGAGGCGTCGCTCGCAGCGACAGGGCCGAGGCTAGCAGTCGGAGCCAGAGGAGGCAAGGAGGCGAGGAGGCGCAGGAAGGCGAGACACACGACATCGGTGGTGGAGTTCCATTGGAGAGGCGCCATGGCGGACGGAGAGAGAAGAGGGGCATCGAGACAAGGGCGGGAGCAGAGCCACAGGGTCCTGCGGGCGGCGACACTCGTGGATGGGCACAGGCGGTGGCACTCGCGGATGGGCGTAGGTGGCGGCGCATGGTCTTCGGGAGGAAGATGCACAGCAAGGGGAGAGAGGCAGTGGTGGGGTAACTCATTGGGGATTCGGTGTGGGGTTGGTGTGTGGTGTGAGTGTGCGTGTGTTGCAAGCGTGGCATGCGTGTCTTCCTCCTAGAGACCACACGCCGCTGCCTGCACCCATCTGTGAGCGCTGCCTCCTGTGGGACCATGCATCTCTGCTCCCATCCGTGTCCCCTTCTTTCTCTAGCCGCCACTGCGCCTCTCCCGCGGAACTCCACCACCGTTGGTGTGTGTATCACCCCCTGCACCTCCGCCTCCTCCTCACCTCCTCTAGCTCTGGCCGCCGGCCTCTGTCCCGTAACTGCAAGCGTCGCCTCCTTCTTACCTTGATCTAGTGTCGCCACCTTGTCCCAATCCTCTCCCGCTGGAGCTCGTGGGAACCGCCGTATCTAGCCTTGAGCCCCTCCCTGGGAGCCCTTGTCAAGCTCTGCTCCCATGCGTGCCTCCTAGGGTTCTCCCGACCATCGTCTGCTTGCCACCTGCAGTTCCCTCGTCGCCTCTGTCCTCTGCAGCACCATTCGCTACACGACCCTCTCTTCTGAACGCTGCCCTCCTCTACCTAGTGACCTGATGTGCCCTCCCCAACCCTGCGCTGTTATGGTTGTTTCTCTGCAGGTCCATGACGTATGCCTGTGCATAGTGGGCACCGTAGAACCAACATGTGGTTGCTAGTTCCTTTTTGCAAACCATGTCATCACCAATTCCAAGATCTGTGTGTCGTGTCTATGTACCCGAGCTGCTGCCACAAAGATTCCGTGAAGAACCACGGAACATCAAGATCTTCACTACCGGAAGTGTTCCGCCAAGATCTTCAATGACGAACGAGGCCAAGTTTCGCCCGATGATGACTCAAGACCGTCGAGGGAAAGTGAACCGAAGAACCGCACCGAGATTGTGCCACCCAAGTTCGACTCCGAAGATGAGATGGATGACAAGACCTCCTTCATGGAATCCAAACCCAAACCCCTCTAAATCCAAGATCTCCGATCCGAATTGTGTAAACCCTATCCGATACCCCTATTTTATAAAATGCTATATATATCTTGATGCATATTAATATATTCATGGTCGCATACATATTTTGTTATTTGGGGGTATTTTGTTGATTCGCCTAATAATTAAATTTGGAGTGCATATGCAGGATACTTTTGTATTATCTTGACTCTATTTAAATTGTGTAGCTCACTAATGTCATGCTTTTACGTTGTTAATTCAACATTTAAATTGTAGGGTACCTAAACAAGTTGAATCGTCTAATTAATTATTGGGACTCCGATTCCGCTTAATACGGATATTTTAGAATGCATATTGCGATGGCATGCATCATATCATGATCATGCCCAATATTTTGCTGGGTCAATAAATATTGCATCCATTATCTCTTCTAGTACTTTACTTCTTCACCGGATAGGACGATGAGTCGATGTGAGATACGACAAGCCTCCAGCTATCTGACATTTGTTCCTCAAGCGAGCATTCTACCTCCTTCTACCTATTTTACATTTATAGTCTTTACTTCCTCCTGTTGATCTTTTGTTATCCCTATTGTCGATGCTTTAGTACCGTACCTTTACTTACTTGTTCAACTATATTTCCTTGGTTATCCTATTGCCTTGTTTAATTAGCTAGCCTTGTGATTCGTAGGCATGCTTAGCACTCTCATATAGGTAGAACATGATACTTGGATATTGTTGGTAATAAGATAATTAATCTGATGTTGTTGGTTATGGCTTCACCTAATTATAAGGTCCCGATAGGGACCACCTTTGGGAACTCCTTGAGTCGACCTAGGACCCGTTCATTCTATGATACCAGTTCTGAGTTGATCGCGTTAACCAAATGTGGGGGCCTCTGGTATCCTCCCTCAACTACTGACGCTATTCATTTTCCAGAGGGTCACAAATTGGTTTTCCATTTGGTGCATGCACATAATATGTCCTCGGACATGGGAGAGTTGAATATGTCTTCGGTCTTGATATTTTGGTGGACAGCAACTGCATTGCATACATAAACGCGGTTCGGCCGAGATGTCATCTTCCATAGTGGAGCTTCGATCCTTCTCGACCGTGGTCACAAACGCTATAGCTCCCTTGATAATCACCGTACCTCCTGTTGGGTCAATACAATAGGTGATACCTCTAGATACGCGCGTAGTTATGGGATAATTCTTGTTGTGAGATTCGAAAGGCACACTGACAAGGGGTAACCTCGGTAATGCCCATGGTTATGGACTTAGGGTTTTGTGGAAAAGAGAATACTGGGGATTTCGTCGGATGTCAGGCAAACAAGGGAGTCGAAGTCGCCCAATTACTGATGAGCTAAATTATTACAGATCGCTTGGGAGTTTTTCGGTACCTTCTCATAGGCTTCTCCTATCCTATATATAATAGGAAGGGTCTCAAAGACGGATACGGATAGGTTACATATGTATGATTACAACACCAACACAATGTGGGTTAATATTTCCTTTCCTAATACAACTAAGGATTTCATCGGATGCTTCTTGAGCCATCATCTTGAATCTTTATGGGCTGTGAGCTTTTATGCAGCCGGGGTAACAAATCATAAGCACCCTAGTAATCATACCCATGTCAGTAGGCCCCGATACTTTACCCTAATCGTAGATTCTGGTTGAGTCTCAAAGATATTTTCAGTTTTTCATGTTCTGAGATTTTATGAATTGTTTCTATTTTCTAGCTTTATAGAGATTTGGTACAACAGGCCTGATGCATCTGACTGATCGGGAATTAGTTAATTGCTCCTGGGCAAAAACACTATAAACCTACATCAAATTCAAGTCCCTAGGCCTGAACTTGGAATTATAACTGGCGTAACTCAGTTTGAGTCGTTGAGGTCTTATCGAATACTGAATTCTAGATCTATTTTATCGGGTACCCAATGCGTCTGTAGGGATTTTTCATCATATCGTTGATATGGATATTTTATTGGTAGAGTGCATTCTTGTGCGATTACCAAGCCACACAGGACGAATCCAAGGGTTTTACCTTCATGTCTTGGACACGACATTCGGAGTTTTATCGCGTCGGGTGCGATCTGAGATTTTTGTAAGATTTTATTGACTGCCTTGTTTGGCTGCTGGAATTTCTGAAATTTATCAGACTTTCATTTTAATGATTTTATATAAACTCCCGATGGGAGTAACCTTTTGAGGATACACCAAAGTAAAACTCATAGGTTTGGGTTGAAACTGTGTTGACTCTATATGCACAATTTGATTTCTACCGGGTGCACGCCAACGCTCTCGATGGGAGTAGCCCACGAGGCTATGTTCGGATACCTATATCTGGACATAGGCTCATAATTGTTGTTAGTTTTATCAGAATAATACTCACAGAGAAATAGAGATCCCTATTTTGTTGGTAAAAAGGTATATAAATAAAGACTCAGAGTATGAAGAACTTATCTTTTATTTATATTCTGAAGACGAAGATACATTGTTTGGTTGATTTTTGCCTGGCCGTTGGTCTTAATATTCTAGCTAAGAACCAGGCCATAGGCCTTATTGTAATTTAAATTGCGAGAAAATATAAATTCTAAGCGTAAAAGCGCCGCAGGTGTGCGACGTTCCACAGATTGGAGTATTTGACTCATGTCTTCTTGTCTTGTAGCCAATATGCTCCTCCAGGAATAACTTCTGTAACAATGTAAGGCCCTTCCTAGGGTGACTCCAATTTACGATGTCCATCTTGCTTGAGGCGAAGAACTAGGTCGCCTACAACGAAGGACCTAGGATGCAATCGTCGGTTGTGGTAGTTGCGCAAGTTTTGCTGATATACAATGGCCCTTTGTAAGGCAATATCGCGGGCTTCATCAAGTGCATCGACGTTGTCTTCAAGTGCTTCCCTTGATGCTTCTTTGTCATATTCCATGACCCGTGGAGACTTGTGAGATACTTCGACTAGAAGGACAGCTTCAGCGCCGTGGACCAGAAAGAAGGGTGTTTCTTGTGTCGAATTATTTGGAGTAGTACGTAAACTCCATCAAACAGATGGCAACTCATCAACCCATACTCCTTTTGCCCTGTCAAATGGTGCTAGTAATCTTTTCTTGAGGCTAGCTGTGATGAGGCCATTTGCTTTTTCCACTTGTCCATTAGTTTGCGGGTGAGCTACTGAGGCATAGCTTACCTTTATACCCATCTCCCCGCAGTACTCCTTGAACTCATTGGAGGTAAAATTAGTTCCATTATCGGTGATGGTGCTATTTGGTACGCCGAATCAGAACACTATAGATTTGATAAAATTCACAGCCGAAGTTCCATCCTGGCTGGTGACAGACATTGCTTCAATCCACTTAGTGAATTGTCAACTTCTACTATCAGAAAGACGTGTCCTCCTGGAGATGATTTGTGAAGTTTACCCACCATATCAAGTCCCCACTGAGAGAAAGGCCAAGCAAGAGGTATAGGATTTAACTCGACAGCAGGTGCGCTAGGTTTTGTTGCGAATCACTGACATGCCTCGCATGTTCTTACTATATCCTTTGCATCTTATACTGTTGTAAACCAATAGAATCCTGTCATGCACGCTTTAGCGGGAATTGCTCGGCTACTAGCGTGATGGCCACATACTCCTTCATGTATATCCTTAAGTATAATTTCCCTTCGTCGGGTGTGACACATCGATGTAGCACACCCAAAATACTTCTTTTATATAACTCTCCTTTGATGATTCTAAAGGATTTTGATCTTCGAGTGATTTGTCGAGATTCCGTCACATCTTCGGGGAGTTCTCCCCGAGTCATATATTCTATGTATGGCTGCATCCATGTAGGCTCTATTAGCATGACCTCATCAACTTCTGGTTCTTCTTCGAAGATTTACTTCGTACTTTCACTATCTGGTGGAGCCCCCGAGTCCTTTTGCGGCTCAATCTTTTTCCCTGTCTTGGGTGCTATGACCCCAGAGACTCTCTTGGCCTTGATAGAGCGCTCAGTTATTTCCTCCCAAAAAACCCCAGGTGGGACTGGTAGGCATAAGGACCCAATGTTTGCGATATTGTCGTCTTCTTCATTGCTTGCTCTTCCTATGTGTGATACTTCGCATCTGTCAAATTGGGCCTCCATAATGCTATACAGATCACGGTAGTTAATCATGTTGTTGCTGATAGCGTGGCACTTGTTCATTGCTTGTTGTTCTACAAGATTACAATCATTGAATATTTTGAGGCGAGTTGCACCGCAAGCTTTAGCCATATGCATACCATGCAACAGGGACTCATACTCAGCTTACTTTTTGGACGCATTTGCGAAGCTCATCCGAAGTATGTATCGCATTTTATCGCCTTGTGGTGATACTAGTATGACTCCTACCCCCACTCCTTCCGTTCTTTTTGATCCATCAAAGTACATTGTCCATGCCCTAGAAAGGTCTGCTAGGCCCGCGCATTGTAGTTCAGTCCATTCAGTGATAAAATTAGGCAGAACTTGTGATTTAATTGCTTTGCGCTTCTCGTACGTGATATCTCGAGGGGAAATCTCAATGCCCCATAGAGAGACGCGTCCAGTTGCTTCTGGATTGTTGAGGATATTGGATAAAGGTGCTTCATCGACCACTCTGATCGGGTGTTCCGAAAAATAGTGGTGCAACTTTTGTGCTATCATAAACACTCCATATGCTAGTTTCTGATAATGCGGGTACCTTTGTTTGGATGGCAAGAGGACCTTGCTTAGGAAATAAACTGGCCTCTGAATACCGTGGGTTTTCCCTTCTTCAGGTCGTTCTACAACCAGAACCATGTTGACCACCCGATTAGTGGCGGCAATGTAAAGAAGTGGTGGCTCTTTTTCTCGCAGAGACAATACGACAGGCGATGTTGAAAGTGTTCTTTTGAGATCTTAGAAGGCATGCTGAGCTTCTTACGTACACTTGAAATTATCTGATTTCCTCATGAGGGCATAGAATGGTAATGCTTTTTCTCCTAGACGAGCAATAAAATGGTTGAGTGTTACGACTCGCCCAGCCAGCTGTTGTAAGCCTCGAAGATTCATTGACTTTTTCATTGTTAGGATTGACTTATTTTCTTGGGATTGGCTTCGATTCCTCTTGCTGATACGAGGTATCTGAGGAGTTGCCCTGCAGGGACTCCAAAGGAGCACTTTGTTGGGTTGAGTTTGATGCAAAACTTGTCGAGGTTCTCGAATGTTTCTTGGAGATCATTGATAAGAGAGGACCCTTGCTTTGTTGTAAGTATGACGTTGTTGATATACACTTGTATGTTTGTGCCAATTTGGTTCCCTAGGCAATTATGCATCATCCGTTGATATGTTTCGCGGCATTTTTGAGGCCAAAGGGAATTGTTGTATAGCAGAATACACCATAGGGCGTGATAAATGTTGTTTTCTCCCGATCTTCCTCCTTCATCCAAATTTGATAGTATCCTGAATACACGTCTAAAAAGGAAAGACGTTTGCACCCCGCGGTTGCATCGATTATTTGATCGATTCGTGGCAGTGGTAAGTGATCCTTTGGACAATGCTTATTCAACACAGTGAAGTCAATGCACATCCATAATTCTTTTGTATTTTTCTTTGGGACACATACTAGATTTGCGACCTACTCTGCTTTCTTTAATTCCTTAATGAATTTGGTGTCAGTTAGGCGATGGATCTCCTTTCCTATGGCCTTTCGTTTTGGCTCTGCGAAGCAACGAAGCGACTATTTTAGTGGCTTTGCCTTTGGATCCAAGTTTAATGCGTGCTCAGCGAGTTCCTTGGGAATTCCCGGCATGTCAGAAGGTAACCATGTGAAAATCTCCCAGTCCGCACGGAGGAACTCGATGAGCACGCTTTCCTATGTGGGACCAAGATTGGAGGCCACAAATGCCATCTTCTTTGGGTCGGTAGGGTGGATTTGTACTTCCTTTGTATCTTTCGTGGTATCAAAAGCCTAGTCGGGATAGACACACACTATTGCCAGATGTTCTGCGGTTGCCGACATTTTTATTTGCTCAAACTCAGTTGCCATCCCGAATGATTCAGAGATTTTGTTAAATTCACGATCGCAATTGTCAGATCATGTGAAGCTGCCCTTTACTGTTATGACTCCCTTTTCTATTGGCATTTTCATAACTAGATATGCATAATGCGGTACCGCCATGAATCATGCAAAAGTTGGGTGACCTAGGATCGCATGATACTGTGATGGCTAGTCCATGACTTTGAACTCGAGCTTTTCTCGCCTGGAATTTTCCTTAGATCTAAAAACATCATCAAGAGATATTTTACCTAAGGGAATTTCGGCTTTACCTGGTACTTTGCCATGGAAGGACGTTTCGGTGCTAGATTTACCAAAGAGTAATTCATTTCTCTCAGTGTTTTGGTGTAAATCAAATTTATGCCGCTTCCTGCATCCATGAAGACTTTGCTCATGTCGAATCCTCCCACTTGTGCTTCTACTATCAAGGCCGAATGGCCCGATCGTGGTACTCGAAGTGGGTGATCAGCTCTGCTAAATGTGATTTCCTATTCTAACCAGTGGAGATACTCGGGTGTGGCTAGTGGCGCCATCTCGACCATGTTGACTTGTCTTGTAATTAGCTTCTAGATCATGTTGGATGGGTGCCCTTTCTAAATCATTGACATTGCTCCCTTTGACCTAGGGTATTCACTACCTTGATTTCTTGTGTTTTGCGGCTGCCCTGCTGGCAGGTGTACCCGCGGCAGTGGTGGTGCGCTGATGGCTAACGTGCCAGGCGTAGTGGTGTATCATCGGCTTGCTGCTTCGGTTGCCTTTGCGTTGCATAGCTCTTACATCTTCAAAAACGTTCGATGGTCTTTCATGAGATGGTTGGATTGTCTTTTGCCCACTGAGTTGACATAAAAGTGCATATTACAGGGTCCTTCCAGCATTTGCATTGCGGACATAGGTGGGTCATGGGCTCTTGATTGATATCTGGTGTTGATTGGCTTATGTCGTCCCTGTTATTGCGGTGCCCGCCGTTATAATCATCGTTTCTATGATTATCCTCTCCCGAGAAACTAGCTGCCACTTAACTTGGTCCCGTGTGTCCGTCGTTGTTCCTCCGTCTTCTGTCGTTGTTGCAATTTGTCCCTATCTTCTTCAGGTGAACGTGTTCATTTGTTATGTAGTGCATCTTCTCCATCAGCCCAGCGATTTTCTATTTCCAACAGTTGCGAAATTGTTTTAGATTTGACCCGTCCTAGTTCTTCTATGAACTCTCGGCGGCGGAGGCTGATGACCCACAAGTATAGGGGGTGTATCGCAGTATTTTCGAGGGAAGTGAAACCCAATTTATTGATTCGACACAAGGGGAGCCAATGAATATTTATAAGCCTTAACAACTGAGTTGTCAATTCAGTTGCACCTGGAAACAATCTTGCTCACAATAGTTTATCAGTAGCAACAGTTTTGTAGTAGGAATAGTAAAGTAGCAGCAATAGTAAAGTAAAGACAATTGACAACAATAGCGATGAGGATTCGAGTGCGGTATGCATAGGGATGGATGGACGGCGTTGCATGGACAAGACAATTCACATAGCAATCAGAACATAGGGCAATTGAAGATAAATAAGATAAAGCATCCAAGTACTAGATAATCCTAGGCATGTGTTCCATATATACTCATGCATGCTCCCAATGAGAACTTGCACAACATCTTTTGTCCTGCCAGCCCGTTTGTAGCGGGGCCTCAAGGGAACTACTAGCAATTAAGGTGCTCCTTTTAATAGAGCACCGGAGCAAAGCATTAACACTCCGTGAACACATGTGATCCTCACATCAAAGCCATTCCCTCCGGTTATCCCGATTTCTGTCACTTCGGGGCCAATGGTTCTGGACAACAACGTGTGCATACAACTTGCAGGTAAGACCAAAAACAATACTATCATAATGAATCAATAACATGTTCAGATCTGAAATCATGGTACTCGGGCCCTAGTGACAAGCATTAAGCATAACAAGTCACAACAAAGTCATAAAGCACTAATAAAAGATACTAGGCACCATGCCCTAACAATCTGATGCCATTACATGAACGATCTCATGTAATCCCTACCATCCCCATAGCCTACAGCGGGGGATTACTCACTCATAGATGGGGGGAACATGGATGGTCGATGGAGAAGCGATGGTGATGATGATGGCGATGATCTCCTCCAATTCCGTCCGTGGCAGAGTGCCAGACGGAGTTTGAAGTCTTTCATGAAATCTGGTGGTGGCGGCGAATGGACTCCTTCTAGAAAAACTTGACCCCTTGAGTTTTTAGGTCGAAGGCATCTTATAGGCGAAGAGGAGACGAGGGGTGCAGGCGGCCAGACCACCCCCTGGTGCGGCCAGGCCCAGCCCGCGCGGCCAGGTGGTGTGGCTAGGCCCCATCCCCACTCCGTCTCATATTCTGGCTCTGGGAGTCTTCTGGTGAAATAGGATTTTTGGCTTTTGTCCCGTCCAATTCTGAGAATATTCATTTTCTGACTTTCCTGGAACCAAAAACAGCAGAAAACAGGCAGCTGGCATTGTGGCTCTTGTTAATAGGTTAGTCCAAGAAATCATATGAAAAGTAATCCAAAATGTGGACAAAACACAAGAAAGTAGATAAAACCAAGCATGGAACATCAAAAATTATAGATACATTTGCAATGTATCAACATCCCCAAGCTTAACTCCTCCTCGTCCTCGAGTAGGTAAGTGATAAAAAGAAAGAATAATTTTTAAGGTGACGTGCACCATCATAAACTTGATCAAAGTATTTGTAAAACATTCAAAGCTGGGATCATAGTACTTCAATCATAACATGAAATACAAATCTCTAGCAATAAGACAAAGAAACTATGATGCAACATGAACAGGCACAAACAAAAGATTCATGAATAACAATGCTTTGCAAGATGTTTGTTTGTTTCACATAAAGAAAACATAGCATAATGGTATTCAGCTTGTCCCTCATAGAGTAGCAAACATAAATGCATACGACACCTTCAAAGTTCATAAGAGTGACTAGATATAAATAGTTTAAAACAAGCAATATCAAGTTATGCATCAATCAACTAGTCTCGGGACAATGCACATAGAACTAAGAATGGCCACTATGCTCTCAAAGTATGTGCATAAAGGTAGAAGGTGGATACTCAATATATATAGTGGAAGAAAGGCCTCCAGAGAAGGAAGCAGAGATTCAAGTTTCATAAAGAGCTTCCAAAAATTATGGTACTTATAGCTTTCAGCTCTCATTGCCCCTATCATAAGCATCTTGAAGTGATTAAGGTTAAAGTGAACAAACTATGGTGTACATGCTTGACAAAGTATAAGTTAGAAATCTCATGTCCCTTGAATACGAGGGTCGCTCCTCATGCTACTCAAGTTTAGTCACCGGTAAGTTCTTGTCATCATAAGTACATGTGTATCATAGAGAACCGCTAATGGGGTACCCCTTGCCCGATGATACAGAAGAATCCCCATATCAAAATGACAAGGCAAGCAGACAACGAGCATCTCAGCAATCTTCTTATTTACTATGGGAATATGGTGCTTTTTTCTCGCTTTCCTCTTTTCATAATATCTTTTTTTTCTTTTTCTCTTTTTTCTCAATATAGGACTCTTTTTTTTATAAGAAGAATGCTTCATATACAGCTCATTATGGTTACGCTGCAGGTTTCCACCATGTCAGCATGGATTAGACCAGCGGCCCAGGCGTTTCTCTAACACATATACATAACTCCATGGACTTACAAGCTCCCCTTTCATTTCACACCGACGACATCCATAGACAAAAGAGCATGATATCAACTAGGTACAAAGTACCAGTGCAATGTTGAAAGTGTTCCCGATGACAGCATGGTTCTGCTAATCCCCAACAAATAAGTGCAAGCATATACAACATAGACGACACAATGGTTCAAGTTTATTAAGGGCAAGAAAAGTAAAGTGTGCCATCAAGTTCGTGAGAGCTTTAATCACTAGTTTTCTCATAACAAGTTTAATTTGGAAGGTAAACAAAAACATGAATATACTTGGAATAGCATATGCTAATAGGTAGGTATGGTGGACTCTTTGGAATAACTTGGTTTAGGGAGTTGGATGCATGAGTGGAACTCATACTTGGTTGCGGAGGCTAGCAAAAGACTAGGAGCGACAAACTAAGAGAGCAATAATGGCCATAATCATGCAGAGCGACAAAACATCATTAATCAAAGCATAAAGTGATACTACAAGTTGAAAACTAAAGGGTCATAAAGGCTTATGGTGACTTGGGATAGTCATAACATGGTGTGAGCATGCGCCAAGTTAACCCAAATAAAGCATCAAAGGAGAATACCACAATACTATGCTTTAATATGCTAAAACAACGCATGATTGATCCAAGGCACATTAAGCAATCTCAATTGTTTATAACAATTCATGCTACAGAAAAAAACACTAAGCATAAAGCCAAAACAATATCAAGCATGGCATGACAAAGCATAGGCCACAGTCAAAAACAAGCTCTCTTTACCACTTAAGCATGAACTTTCCTACTCTTTTCCAAACCAAACCAAACTATTTGAAAACCAATGCATGTAATAGGAGGTCCAACCAATTTATTCAGCAAACTAAGCAAACAAATCAAACGAAAAAACAAAACAAAAATGAAAAAAGAAGACGCTCCAAGAACAACACAACTGTACATGAAACAATAAAAATGAAGTGTTTGGAAGAAACCTGGGATTTTTATTAATGAAGAAGGGGATGCCTTGGGCATCCCCAAGCTTTGACGCTTGTACCTCTTGAATATTTCTTTGGGTGACATGGGTGGCATCCCAAATCTTGAGCTTTAGTCCATCCTTCATCTCATTACTCATTCCTTCCATACACCTGAAATTTTTCCTTCATACAAAACTTCACACAATCTTTATTAGCAACATTAGTGCACTCAAGATAATAAGTCTTTGGGTTCAGTTCCAACACCAATAAAACTTCCACTAAAACACTAGCTACTGCAGCACTTCCCTCAAAAAGCTCAATTCCCCAAAAGAACTGAAAAAGGAACCAACAAGAAGCAAATGCAAATAATGGCAGAAATCTGTCAAAACAGACCAGCAGGTAAAGACGAATATTTTTGAAGAACTTCTGTTGGTCAAATCAAAAAGAGTTGAACTAACTAAAGTTAGATAACAACCTAGGGCAGAAGCAAAAAAATTCACGCCTCAAAAGGACGTACAGAGATTTTACACGAACTTTACGGTGAAGCACAGAAATCTGTTTTAGGACAGCAACTTTCCCAACCATTAATTCTCTCTCATTAGAGGTTACTCTTGGCACAAAAAGCAAATAAAAAGGATAAGGAGCGGTTATTACTGAAGTAATAACTTCCAAGACTCATCTAAAACTTTTGGGTTATCTCCCAATAAGTACTTTTCTTTAACGCCTTTAAGTTAGGCATGATAGTTTGAGAGGATGCTCACATAAGAAATATGAATTGAAGTAAAAGAGAGCATCAAGAAGCAAATTCAAAACACATTTAAGTCTAACCCACTTCCTATGCATAGGAATCTTGTATGCAAATAAATTCGCAAAGAACAAAGTGACAGGCATATGAAGATAAAACAAGAGTAACTTCAAAACTTTCAGCACATAGAGAGGTGTTTCAATACCATGAAAACTTCTACAACCATATTTTCCTCTCTCATAATAATTTTCAGTAGCCTCATGAATGAACTCAACAATATAACTATCACATAAAGCATGCTTTTCATGATCTACAAACACATAATTTTTATCAAGCTCACAAATAGTGGGATTAAAACCTTCAATCCCACTTTTAACAATTCTATAGCATGATGACTGATCATTCAATATAGGCCCATCTTCTAGAGCTTTATCATAAACAATTTCTAAGCAAAACTCTTTAGTACCAAGCATCTCGAAGTTAGGCACAAATAAAGGATTATCATAGATAACATGAGCATAACATTCATCCTCCTTTGGTAAGCATGGGGACAATCAAATAATGTAAGGGATAAAGAGTTACTCTCATTAGAAGGTAGGCATGGGTAGCTAATCCATTCTTCCTCCTTTTGTTCATCACTCTCCTCCTCTTTTTCATCTAATGAGCTTTCAGGTTCATCAATTTCTTCTTCCATAGGATCCTGTAAGGCATTAGTCTCTTCCATTTGTGGAAAGCATCTATTAATATATTCAAGAATATAGCCATTTTCTTCCTTGTAATTATCAAAGCAAAATCTAAGTATATCATAAACCTCATATTTATAAGGTGAATCATCAATATTTTCAAGCAAACTAGCAAGTTCAAATGCACCCTTCCAAGCAATAAATTATTCAATTTGTTCCACATCATAAAAGTCATACTTTCCTTTAACATAAGAAGATATGGTAACATTATCATTATACTCACATTGAAAAGGGAGGTGTTTATACCTCTTACAGCAACAAGATTTATCAAAGCAATAAGTAACATTATAAGTAGAGCACACATTTCTAGCAATGGTATATAATTTATCAATTTGTTCCCATAAGTGTTTCCCTTTTGTAACAAGCAGTGTTCCTTATAATAATATTTTTGATCTTCCATGAACCCACCTTGCCAATAAGATTCAGTTTCAAAGAAACCAACCATTGACAGCAAGCATGATAAAGCAAGACAATAACAGACCAACGAAAATAACAACTAGAGTAGGAACTAATTTTTTTGTATTTTTGATAAAGAAACAAGCAAACAAGGTGGAAATAAACTAAGCTTGAACAATAGTGATTCCAAGTGGACTTGATAAATAAAGCTATGCTCCCCGACAACGGCGCCAGAAAATAGTCTTGATGACCCACAAGTATAGGGGGTGTATCGCAGTATTTTCGAGAGAACTGAAACCCAATTTATTGATTCGACACAAGGGGAGCCAAAGAATATTTATAAGCCTTAACAACTTAGTTGTCAATTCAGTTGCACCTGGAAACAATCTTGCTCACAACTGTTTATCAGTAGCAACAGATTTGTAGTAGGAATAGTAAAGTAGCAGCAGTAGTAAAGTAAAGACAACAGTAACAATAGCAGTAAACAGTAGGATTCGAGTGCGGTAAGCATAAGGATGGATGGACGGGCATTGCATGGACAAGACAATTCACATAGCAATCAGAACATAGGGCAATTGAAGATAAATAAGATAAAGCATCCAAGTACTAGATAATCCTAGGCATGTGTTCCATATATAGTCATACGTGCTCGCAATGAGAACTTGCACAACATCTTTTGTCCTGCCAACCCGTTTGCAGCGGGGCCTCAAGGGAACTACTGGCAATTAAGGTGCTCCTTTTAATAGAGCATCGGAGCAAAGCATTAACACTCTGTGAACACATGTGATCCTCACATCAAAGCCATTCCCTCCGGTTATCCCGATTTCTGTCACTTCGGGGCCATTGGTTCCGGACAACAACGTGTGCATACAACTTGCAGGTAAGACCAAAAACAATACTATCATAATGAATCAATAACATGTTCAGATCTGAAATCATGGCACTCGGGACCTAGTGACAAGCATTAAGCATAACAAGTCGCAACAAAGTCATAAAGCACTAATAAAAGATACTAGGCACCATGCCCTAACAATCTGATGCCATTACATGAACGATCTCATCTAATCCCTACCATCCCCATAGCCTACAGCGGGGGATTACTCACTCATAGATGGGGGAAACATGGATGGTCGATGGAGAAGCGATGGTGATGATGATGGCGATGATCTCCTCCAATTCCCCGTCCCGGCAGGGTGCCAGAACGGTGTTTCTGGTGCTGTTTCGTGAAATCTGGTGGTAGCGGCGGAGCGGAACTCCTTCTTGAAAAACTTCGACCCCCCCTTGAGTTTTTAGGTCAGAAGGCATCTTATAGGCGAAGAGGGAGACCGAGGGGGAGTCTGGGGCGGCCAGACCACCCCCTGGCGCAGCCAGGTGGTGTGGCTAGGCCCCAGCCCCACTCCGTCTCATATTCTGGCTCCGGGAGTCTTCTAGTGAAATAGGATTTTTGGCTTTTGTCCCGTCCAATTCCAAGAATATTCATTTTCTGACTTTCCTGGAACCAAAAACAGCAGAAAACAAAAGTGGCACTATGGCTCTTGTTAATAGGTTAGTCCAAGAAATCATATGAAAATTACTCCAAAGTGTGGACAAAACACAAGAAAGTAGATAAAACCAAGCATGGAACATCAAAAATTATAGAGACATTTGCAATGTATGAGAGGCCATCATTGAAGACGTTGATTACCCTATCGGATATGGCCTCGGCTGAGTTCTTGATGATATTCCATCATTGAATGAAGGCTCTTTTTGATTCTCCAGATTTCTACTTGCACGCCCACAATTGCTCCAGAGATGCGAGTCGTTTGAATGTGGAGTGAAAATGTCGGATGAATTTAACTTCAAGGTTGTTCCAGCTGTTGATGGAATCTTCTGGTAGTTTCCTAAGCCATGAACGTGCGGCACCGGTTAAGTGCAGCTGCAGGATTTGCATCGCAGTGGCTGTGGATCCGCCCTGTAACTTGATGGTGGCCAAATAATCTGCTAGCCAAGCTTCGGGTTACTGTAGTCCATTGTACTTTTGGCGGTCATGCGGAAGTTTGAAGTCTTTAGGTATTGGGGTTTTACGAACCCTCTGGGTAAAGCAACTAGCTCTGTATAACTCAGAGTCATCTTCACTGTCACTGTTGTAGTATCTTTGGCTGCGGTTCTCATCCCTTGACCCGTCATTCCTGTGTTATGTGTTGTCATTTCTTGCACTATTTCGTGGTTCGGATCCTGAGAAGTGCACCCGATGTGGTGACCGAGATCTTCGGGTGTGCCCCACCTGCCGAGGGCTGCTACGATGGCGTGGGGACCTATCAGGTTGGTGTGTGATTCCTTGTTCTACTTGTGCAAGAGATGCCCCCACCATGCTAACGTTCATTAAAGCAGAGCAATGAAGAGCCGCGCGGGAATCGTCGGGTGGAGGTTGAGTTGTGAGTAAGTACGTTTGTGGAGCTACGATTGCGGCCTGGGCTATTTTTGCTTTGATGTGTCATGTTGAATCTATCGACATAAACGACAAATTGAGATCTCGAGTTAATTCGTTTCTTTCGGCTTCTAGGATGTTCTGCTGAGCTCTGATACCACTTTGTAACACCCTCGAATTGGCCATATGCAAGTTTTAGTGATTCCCGCCAAACCCGCATAGAAACGATTCAAAGATGCCCACCATGCACTTGCATGCGGTGGAAACCGAAGTAATATCATTACACAATAGTCCATGATGGAACCCATAGAACATATATATACAACAACGACTCAAAGAGTCAAGAATACATATATACATTACAAAGATCCAAATCACCTTGAAAACAATACAACATCTGAGTACGGATAAGATGCAAATGCGGCTAAGAGCCCTGAAGAATAACCAATGGCGTCCATAACCCTTCCCAGGCCAAGCCGGAAGGGTAACCCTGCTAACAACGTTGAACTTATACCTATTAAACAAAAGGGGTGATGACAAAGGGCAAAGGAAAAAGGGAGCGGTCAGTACTGAGGCCAGTACACAACGAGTCTAGAATTCGGCGGCTCTCGCCTACATAGGTATGGTGGACTGAAGCGGTAGCGAAGCATGCACTAAACAACCTATAGAGACTTGATACCACTGTCAGCTATCAGAGAGGGATAAGAAAGACCTATTCGAGAACCAACTTGATACTAGCACCAATCATACCCATCTTGAGACCAAACAAGGAAGTCAAACCGAGGAACTCATGCAGTTGGAAGTTTTATTCATTCCATTATAGTTGCAGTACTTACTAGTCATATATATATAGCATGAGTAATCCTAATATCATAAGCAGTGGACAGTTTTAGTTAACCATTCCGTTGTAGTTGCAATACTTACTAGTCAGATACAATTAGCATGAGACATCCCAAAACCAGCAGTTGTTGGCACTTTTATTTACTCATTCCATTATAGTGAAACTGATTACTAGACATGTTAAAGTCAAATTTATAGCACTACTTTAGTTATGGTTGTCTATGGTCCAGATACTGTGCTCCAAGTCGTCCATAATCGCGAACACGGCTTTTAGAAAGATTTACCCTGCATGGGTGCACAAATAGCAACACACACACGATCAACCTCGGGAAGAACAAAATAAAAAGCAACGAGGCATCATGACAAAGCATTCACAGGATTCATAAATTATTTCAGGGGCCACCCCACTAAGCTACCTGCAACGAAGTTGTTCGGCTACGAGACGGACCCAGGGTTTGCGTCAATGGCTTTAAACGACTAGAAACCCGAAAGTGTGACTGGGCTTGTCGATACCGTGAAAACACTCTGCATTCCAAAACAATACAGGCGCTCCACATACAATCATAAATAAAGCAGTAAAGCATGGCATAAGTATAGGATAGTAATAAAGCCCCAAACTAATTTGTGGCCCCAAGAAATAAGAAATGAATCAAGCTCTGGCTAAGGGGATTCATGGTCCCACATGCAGATAGTGCGATAGTCAAGAAGCAGGTATCAAGTACTCGTTGCCTACGGGACATAAGTGAGCAGTTAAAAACCAAATATTAGCTATTGCCCATCGGTGCCTCTGCATTAGTTATATCTATTCCCAGCATTTTAATTATCAAGTTGAAATTAAAGTCATGATCATCTCCACCAT
Organism: Avena insularis; assembly: GCA_023614405.1. Taxonomy (NCBI): domain Eukaryota; kingdom Viridiplantae; phylum Streptophyta; class Magnoliopsida; order Poales; family Poaceae; genus Avena; species Avena insularis. The sequence continues at coordinate 475,707,918 of CM042694.1, forward strand.
TAAGCATGTGCCAACCTTCCAACAACGATGGAACAACAACGACGCGAAGAAGCACCTGAGCAAGCAACTATGACTTGCAAGACCGACTAACTATCAATCAACAGGCAATAGGATGTGTCCAAGGCAATATAGGCTGTAGGGGATATAAATGGTATGAAAACTATAGCAACGCAACATGGATCAGTAGATCAACATGAGGAAGTAAAGACTATAAATGCAAAATAGTTAGAAAGGGGGAGAATGCTCGCCTGGAAAACACTATCAAAGATATATTATCCAAAGAACTTGTCGATACTCGCATCAACTCAATGGCCTAATCCGCGAAGAACCAAAGCACTAAAAGAAACACCGGATGCACTATTTAATACTACGACAGAAGATCGGGCATGATGCATGTATGATACATGACATGGCAAGGATGCGATGCAATTAGTCAATATTAAGCGGAATTGGGGTTCTAACAATTAGGTAGGAGGTTCATGTTGACTAGTTACCCCACAATTTTAAATATTGTCTTAACAAGGCAAAATATATCATCGGTTCGCTACACCAATTTAAATAGAGGTAATATAAGGCTGGATTTTCCTTCTTATGGTCTCCATATTTAATTATGAATGAATCGGCATAATTCCCCCAAACCCCACAATATGTATGCGACATGAACAAGTTATATGCAAAAGATATATATTGTATATTATAAAAATATTGGTCTCGGGAAAGGGGTCACACATCAGGGCGAAGGTCTTGGGACTCAGAAGGTTCGAGGGATCGATCTTCGGTGGATCAAGTCCGGGCTTCGGATCTGTGAAGGCGGTCATAGGGTTCTGTGTCAAAGGTCTTGGCGTCTGGGAGGGAGAACATGGTGTGCCAAAAGGTTCAGGTTTCGTCTTCGGATCTAGGAAGAACTTGGCGTTCCCTGGGGTTCGAGTTCTGTCTCGTCTTCAGATCAGGGCTTCGGACTCCGGGAAGGAGAACTTGTTGTCCCGTGTGGGCAACCTTCGGTTTGAACTTTGGGGATCGGTATCGAACTTGGAATACGTGCCGGAGTTCTTAGTGGTAAAAAGGGTCTCAGGAAGATCTTGGTAGCGCGGTACTTGAGAGGACATCAACCCAAAGGGACGCCTTCAGAACATGGTTGTGAAACTAGGCTTGCTAGCCAGAGAGATGTCTCTTGTTGTTGTCAGGTTGCACATGAATGGGCAGCAGCAGGAGGCGCTGCAGGGCAACAAGCTCGGCCAAGACACGGCAGGAGCAAGGCGCAGCGGCTGACGGGCTTGGTGGCAGCCGGGGCGGAGAAGAGCTCGATGAGGGACAGGGAGAAGGAGGCCCGTGCTCGGGGCAAGGCCACGGCAGCGAGGACTCGAATAGCGTCCTGGAGGGAGCTCGGCGGCGGTACCACTAGGAGTTGAGGCATCCATGGCCAAAGCCACAAAGGACGGCCATGGAAGACGTGCGGGGTCAAGGGGCGAGGCCGGTGGCGGTGACCTGCTGGGGTGGAGAGGCGGCGGCGGCCGGAGAGAGTGGCTGGTACACGTGCAGCGAGGATAGAGGCGGCGCTTGCATGGAGGAATGGAGCGGTCGGGGAGGAGCTCCGTGTCGAGGGGTGCTGGCAGCGGGCGACCTAGGAGTCCCGACAAGGAGGGGCGACACGACGGCCATAGAGGGCGCCCGCGACGGTAGAGGACGGTGTTGGGCCTGCGTAGATGACGGAGCCAGGGGTTCGGGGATTGGGGGATCGATCGAGAATGGTGGGGCATGGCGGGGTTGGTGGCATGTGAGAGCGTCGCGGTACGTGGGATGGGGTCGCGCGCGCCTGGGGTAGGTGGGGATCTAGGGTTGCGTGTACCACGCAGGTGGGCGCGACACGGGGTGGTAGCATGGCAGGAGCGACGCGTGCATGGGTGGGGTCCGGGTGCGGTTCGTGTAGGCTAGGTGGGTGCGGTGATGTGTTGGGTGCATGGGTTTAGGGTTAGATCTAGGTGTGGTTTAGGTTAGGAAGGAGGTGGTTGGTTGGGCTTTTAGGCCTGGCTGGCTGTCTCCCTAAAAAATAAGTTTTATATTTATTATTATTCTGTTTTATTTTAAAGACCTTTTGTAAATAATTTTAGACAAACAAAAGATCCGGAAGAGACCGGGTTTATAATTTTTCAGTATCTTCTCGTAGGCTTCTCCCATCCTATATATAATAGGTCGGGTCTCAAAGCCGTATACGGATTGGTTACATATGTATGATTACAACACCAACACAATGTCGATTCATATTTCCTTTCCTAATACAACTAAGGCTTTCATTGGATGCTTCTTGGGCCATCATCTTGAATCTTCATGGGCCGTGAGCTTTTATGCAGTCGGGGTAACAAATCATAAGCACCCAAGTAATCATACCCATGTCACATGCATATTATGTTATGTGAAGGGTTGAACATGCGTTTTGGTACAGTAGTACACCCCTGCAGGGTAAATATTTTCGAGAAGCCGTGTGTTCACGGTTATGGAAGCCTCAGGAGTATAGTGTCATGATCATAGACAATGCTACTAATACTTTTTCCTCTAATAATATGATTAGTAATTAGCCTTATCAACTAAACACCTGCTTAACTAAAATTGCCACTGTGTGTTCTGCAAGAGAACTTCCTCGACTGGTCTTCGAGGGGGAAATCTTCGGATGGGTTATGCTTGGAGTTACATTCATGTTACCGGATAGCGCCCTATTATCTCGCTCTAATAGCCGAAGTTGTAGTATGTTTCTATAAGTTATATAGTGAAAGATTTGCTGCTGCTGATCCCACCATACCCATGTAGGTGAGAGCTGCCGAATTCTAAGACTCGCCATGTACTGGCCTCAGTACTGACCGCTCTCTTTTTCCTTGGCCCTCTGTCGGCACCCCTTTGGCTTTGGTAGGAATGTGTTCGATAGCGTTAGCAAGGTTACCCTTCCGGTTTGGCCTGGGCAGAGTTATGGACACCGCTTGGTTATTCTACATGACTCTTAGTCCCATTTGGTTCTTATCCGTACTCGGATACGATTTGGCTTTCTTCCTGATTTGTATATTTGTATTGTATCATTTGTATTCTTGACTCATTGAGTCGTTGTTGTATATATATCTTTCTTGGATCCTATTGTAAACTATTGTGATGTAACTACTTGTAACAAATTCCACCCACACGAAAGTGTCTGATGCGCGTCTTTGAATCGCTTCTATGCATACTTTGGTGGAAATGTCGAGATCTACATAGACTCGGTTTAGGGGTGTTACATGGTGACTTGGAGGTTCAACTGCTTGGAGCATGCGGCCAGTCATACGGCGCTGGTAGTGTCCATACACATAGCGATCTCGTCGAAGATTTCGGTGCCAACCTTGCTCCATCCGCCGTACCACTGGTTGGGCCCTGAATCTGCCATCGCGTCCCGATGGATTAGGGGCGAGGACGGATCAATCTATGACTATTGGGAGGTTTTGGAGGAGAGGGGTGGTTGCCTGGAAGGACCGATGATGTGGGCGAGATAGCGAGGAAAATGAGTGAAGCGCACGCTAGAGATGATACCAAATGCTGCCGGATATGGGGAAGATGGTACAACTCTTTGAACAAGGAGTTTTTTTGCATGTTCCTTCATCAGTCTTCTGTTGTAGGGTGTAGCTGCATCGAGGAGACTTTAATTAGCTAGCTATTCTAGCACGCAATGCGTTCTAGTAGCATCAAGGAAACTTTAATTAGCTAGTCTATATTAAGTTGTACGTGCCTTGCAACTCAGATAATACTACTAGTAGAATGACATATCATCACAATATAAAATTATAATAGGTAAAGCTGAGAAAAATTATAATTTCGAGCTGCATCCATAAATTATCGGGTGTATATTTGGTTCTTGTACTTGTGCATAACGTTCATTGTGCTAAAGTCTATAAATAGAATATCCTACTTCCTCCGTTTCAAAATATAAGATTGTTTAGATTTTTTGAAACAAATGTATCTAGGCATCTTTTAGTGTGTGGTTCACCGAAACACACTCTAAAAGTCATCTAGATACATTCGTTTCGCAAAAGTTAAAACATGTTATATTATGGAACAGAGCGAGTAGATGCTAGAAGGGAAAAGAAGATTCGAGGGTTTGCAATGTTGGAATTTGCTAGTCTTGATACAATGGTTAATGTTGAAAGTTAATCGTACACTTAGTGGTAAGATAAGATAAGATAAATCTTTAACAAAATATGGTCTTGTCACATCAGCTTAACCAAAGAGTAGTGCATGAGCCTAGAATTGTTGAAGGCAAGGTTATTTACATAGAGTACTACCTTTACACAAGCATTGAGGTGATTGTTCTTTAAAGTGTATGGCATGTGGTCCATAACAGCCTGTTGATGCTAAAAAATTCTATAATTTCTAAAGGAACTCTAGAATCGGTGGACTAAAGTTCATCATGCTAAAGGTCTAAACAAAATATAGTCAAGTTCATACGAGTAACCAAACATAGTACTGATACAAGGACATGTTTCAAAGGAGAGAGACCAACAAGTTGAAAAGCTGGTGACTTCAGACAACCAAACAAAATAAACAGTTCAACATGGTCGAGAACTATTTATATAATTGTAGTACCAAGTATTACATATGGATTGCATCAGTACGCATTGTGGCAACATGTCTTGTTTCTTAGTTAAACATGAGGTCGGTTCCAATCGAAGGCGTTCGTGAAGGTTGGAACGAACCAAAGTGGATGCTTCATCATTCTTGTCCATAAGCGAGGGTTACTGATTCCCTCCAAGACATTGATTTCAGAAGTAACACCACAGTCTTTACCACTCAAACTGAAGCGACATAATTCAGGCTGCCACTCTTTAGAAAGCCATGCTATTAGTAAGATGTAGACACAGTTTTTTCTCGTCAGATAACCTGAGGCAAGATCTGCACCGTCTACAGGCATGATAATCGGATAGTTCACTCCAAGAAAAAGAGAATATGATCCAAGGTCAGAAATCCTTTCCCATGGATTAGCTTGATCAACCTAACCAGTGTTCATTGAGAACACCGAGCAGCCAAACCCGGAAGTATAAGTGGAGATAGTACGACCGCAATGTACAACACAAGGATGAGCATCATAAGAAGCGCCAAGCGTATATATATGAAGAAGTCTAGAACCATCTGCAGATCTAGCTAACAACCAAAAACCAAAAAAGTAGTCGTGCTCGTCTCCAGTAGCATTAAGAAATGCATCCACCAACACATCTGTGGCATCTGGTCACGCCAAGACCGGCGTAGGACCTTAAAAAAGGTAGAACATGTTAACTTATGATTCCGGTAGCATGATATAGTGAATTATATTGAAAAAAATCCCTCCAATTGAACTACATGCAAAGTAGCTCAAACATAGGAAAAACAACTACGGCCTACAATCGTATAAAAAACAAAGAATTATATAATAGGGAAATTTCCAAAAGAATGGACTCATCTTTTTTGAACAAGACGGACAATTTTGGCTGGTTTTATTTAAAAAATGCAAAGATAATTGACTAGTTCATTTGCAGGGAACTTGCCGAAAACCCGTGAAAATGCAGAAAACATAGGATAGAAAAGACATAGGATTTTACATTTGCATGTCCATTTTTACTCCCACAGGATTGCCGTGTGTTGGATGATTACATTGCAGGGAAAAACCATTGAACCAATTTTTTAAGGAGCTTCAAGTAGATCTTAAATTCCTATCAAATGAATTAAAATACATTCGGAAAAATCTACATAATTCCATCTGATGAATCAAACGACTGCTATAATAAAAAATCCTACGAAAATCCTATGATTCGTATAGTTCATAGAGTCTAAAATAACTACTCGTATTTTCATTTAAATGAAACACTCCCTAAGTCAATTAAGTAAAATAGCTTGGACACATGAGTAATTAAGTGAGTACACTACATATGAAGGAATAATTACTAGGATGCAGAGGATCCTAAACATGAACGTTGTCATACAGAGCAGTGGCGAACACCAGTCCATCATGTGTAATTCCATCATTGTAACTATAAGGGCTCAGGGTATGGTTAAGAGGAAATGGAAGACATGTCCATCCATAATCACCGCCTTGAAGGACGGCAATTCTGACATCAAAGACTGCAACAAGCGAGAAATATTTATATCTCCCAGCAGCTGTGGGAACTTTGCAAATAGCAATCTTCTGCATTACAGCTAGAAGATCATTATCAACCAAGAACATGGTTCGCTGATCGGTTGCTTGGAATGACAATGCTGAGAAAGGAATCTTGCAATGAGTGTACACGTTGTGAAGCTTCATCTTGCCTCTGAAGCCAGCCATGGCAATCCAATCTCCATTGGCACGTACCCACTGCCCAGAATTATATGCTAGTACCATAGCATCGGAGGAGAACATGTCCAGCAGCGACAGCTTGCACGGGAGGCTATCAATTTTGAAGTAATGCAAGAAATCTAGCGGTCCCTTCATCAGGGGGGGGATAAAAAACACATGGGAGGCCAAATGGAAGTGAAGCATCCAGACTTGCACTAGCTTTTAGATTCAAGTAAACGTTTGGCCAAACCAATTAGGCTGGCGGTAGTGATGATGTCGCTTCTGGTTATGATTTCTTCAAAGGGGCCTTCAGTAAACACGTCGTGAAACTGGTTAGAATCATGCTCACTATTCTTGCTCGCTGACGCCATCGCAAGGTAGCATCTATATTTTATTGATTGGGGTTTCGGAAGAGAGGAGGAATAAATGGTGGCAACTGCCTAAGCGAGACGCGGAAGAGAATCCAAAATCGGCATATGGCGGCAGCGGCAACATGTGGTGTGGAGGGGGAAGACACCGAGAAGAGAGGGGGACAGGGGGTTAACCGCCTTAGAGGGGGTGGGGGAATAGGCAAGGGGAAAAAGATGGATTAATCAACACGAGCGTGTGTTCCTTAGCTACATTTCAAGGAGATACTGACCCGTCGACTCCCTACTCCCTAGTACTAGTAGACTTCTATATGGTCAGAGTAGTTAATTTAGAGGAGACTGTGACCGGCCTGACTCCCTAGTACTAGATACCTAGGGTACAGGGTAGTAATTCGGAAATCCGAGCTCTGTATTTTTTGCATGGACGATCTCTGTATTTATTTTTTCATAGAACGAGCTCTATATTAATGAAGCGATGGGTACATTTTATAGAAAAGACCAGAAGAAAACAAGAAGATACAACCAAGTCCCACAAAATTACAACAAGCACCCTGCAGGGATTTGTCGGAACACGATCCAGTCCGTGTAAGAACGAGCTCTGTAATGGCTTTGTTAATTCAATGACCATGGTAGTTTGGAAAGGAGCTACACTTTTAGTCTCACTTCTTACATCTGGGGTGCAAATTAGTCTCACATCTTGTAAATTGGGCAAAACTAGCCCCACAACCTTCACCCCGGGTGTAGTTTAGTCTATTTCAAACGGATTCAATGGAATTTGAACAAACTGAGCGAATTTGACCGTGCTGAGTTGTCCTTTGCCGGATAGTTTTTTGGGTTAGTCCATACTAGTAAGTTGCACATGCACGTGAGACTCAAATAATAAAAGTATGACATATCATCACTATAAAATTATAATAGGTAGTTCTCGAAAAAAATTATACTTTTGAGCCAGATCCATAAAGTATTGGGCGTATATCTGGTTCTTGTACTTTATATAATGTAGAAATCAACCTTTATTAGCTACTTTGGGAACATGCTCTGGAGAAATGAGAGGGAAAATTCTAGAATGAGTGAGAAGTGTGTTTAAGGTTTGTGCATAAATTTCGTTGTGCTAAAGACTATCAATAGAATTTTCTAGATCCTAGAATGGAAAAGAAGATCTAACAGCTAGCAATGTTGGGATTTGACAATCTTGATCCAGTGGCAAGTGTTCAAAGTTCTTCTTACACTATATAGTTGTAAGATGTAAGATAAGATAAGAAAAACATGGTCAGGTTAATTTATGGGCCCACGCAAGGCTTCGCTATTTACATAAAAGTCCATATGCTAAAGCTAAAATCTTGGGAATTTGACATGATATGCGAACATCATATGTCCATGTGCTAATCCATTGTACTTCGCAATGCTAAGTTGAATTGTCACATATAAAAAAAAATTAATTCATAGGAATTATGAAGTGTATAAGAAAATGATCAAATTTAGTAAGATTTCAGCTAATTGGAAATTGACAATGCAGTAGTGAGTGAAATGCACATGTATAGTTTTAGTTAACTTGAGTATTGCAAAGTACATTGTTTAGCCAACCTAAAATAACATTAATCTATGCAAAAATTCTATATCAACTTTCAAAAGCAATAGAAGTCGTGGAAGAACATAAGTTACAGGCCAGTACGATTTTACAGTCTCAATCACAAAAACGCACGTTCAGGACAGCTAAACATGTACGAATTTGGTCAAATATTCTCAAATTTGTTTGAAATAGACTGATTTGCACCCGGGATGCATGTTTTAGGATTGATTTTATCCACTTTGAAAGATATGGGACTAATTTGTACCCCGGGTGCGATAAGTGGGACTAAAACTATATTTACCTTGATTTTTGGCAAGAAACAAGTTATATAGATCATTTAGCTTATAGAAGGAAAGTTAGAGAAGTTGTAGGACCATAACTTTCCTTCTCCCAAACAATACAATTAAGGCCTAAATATCATAAAATTAATTTGTACTACCTCCATTCCAGAGCTTAAGGCTTAAATTTTTTCAAAGGTCAAACTACGTGAAGTTTGACCAAGTTTTAATTATTAATATTTACAGTACGAAATTCATACCCTTTGATACATCATGAAACATACTTTCACATGATATCTATATTCTACCTCCGCTTCAAGGAATAAGGTGCACACGCATTACAAAGTAAAATTTGACCGAATAAATAGAGTAACTAAAACTTAGATATATTGTGTAAGATTAGTATCATTGGATTCGTATTGAAACCCACTTTCCAATGATGCTAATTTTGTACCAACGTTTTTTATATTTAGAGGAAATCTTGGTCAAAGAAAAAACATGCAAAACGAGGACGCCGTATTCCTTGGGACGGAGGTAGTAGTTCTTAATAATTATTTCTAAAGGTTTGGTCAAGATTTTTGTAGCTTAACTATAAAAAAATAATATAATCCTTAAGCTCTGGGACAGAGAGAGTATAATGCAAATCTATGTTACTCCCTCCATACCGGTTTATTGGGCTAACACGGAGCCCAAGAAATATGTGTACTACTATGTACCGCAAAAGTAGCACATGTTCAAACTTACAAAGTTTCAGTTTGATGAAATGTTGGATGCATTGATCTTTACAAAGGCCAGGTGAAACCAACAATTTGAAAAAGGAGTGCGAGGAGGATAATAAATTGTATCATCCCAACCATACAAGTTATGAGTACTAAGAACCAATGCCTTACTACATCTCTTCTGGAGCAACAAGAGCCATCGTCAGGGCGATCTTGAGCGAAGAAGACGAGGCACGAACCACATGGACGCATGTGTGTTGACCTTGCTGGCCCCTCCGATTGCAGGTTCTGGTGCTGACCGGTTAGAAACGGGTAGACGAATCTAATCCACCGGCATACAGTCTCCGGAACTTAGGTGATCACAAGCAATGTACACGAAACCTAACCTCCCAAATGGCAGGTGCTTGGTGTGAGGGCCATGCATCACACCATTATTCAAAAACCCAATAAGAGGATGATTCAGACCCAAGAAGAGAGAAACATGTCGAAGATGACTCTGAACCCACTCAGGCTGAGGAAGGTCACGGTGGAAGCTGCTGTAGCGTTGGGCTACTACCCTTTGAAAGATATGGCACCGAAGCAATGGATACACTTTGAATGTCCTACCTTGGTGACTAATCGTCTCCTTGGAAGTGGTTCACTTTCCCAGGATGTGTATCCACATTAGTGTTGGTCTGAAATAAGCTAGGAACCAGCGCGGGCGAGAGTCTACGCAGCCACAATCTATGTCATCGACATTGTCGTTCGGCATAGCGTGATCATCCTCATCTATTATTGGGGCCTACACCTTCATATGATTTGCATCAACACCTGTCCAATCCAAACAACAGGCGAGAAATATGCACTGTAGTAATTAGCTCGTGTTGCACTAAACATAGTAACAAAAGCAAGTCAAAAAAAGAGCATTAACTACAGTTTGGTACCGAACTCACCATATTTGAAGGGTTTCCATGTAAAAATAGAGCCATCATCTGATACAGCGAAGATAATCTCATACGCCCACACAACGTCCACATAGCTTCTCGGGGCAAGATTACTGTGCCTAAGTACACTCCATGTATTGTCCCCTATTAACTGCTCCATGTCTAGGATGGCAATGAACTTATTGAACACCACGATGATCTTGTATAGCCACTTGCTGCAGCGGATGGACATCTGAGGTTTAATACCAACATGTATCTTAAGTAGCCTGGTAATGGTCTTTCGATACAAAAATAAACCTACTAAAAGGATAGAGATGTCGCCTAGAGGGGGTGAATAGACAATTTCAAAACTATTACAGTTTTGGCTTGATAGAATGCGGAATTAAACTAATGTTTATTTTACAAGCACAAAACCTAAATACACTAGGCTCAACTAAGTGCACCAACAACAAGTTAAGCTAAGCAATATAGCACAAGACAAATATACCACAAGTGATAAGCAAGATATAAGTACTTCAAACTCGATGGCTATCACAAGGAAAGTAAGCTCGGTTATAGAGATAACCGAGGCACGCGGAGATGAAGATGTATTCCCGTGTTCCCTTACAAGTAAGGTACGTCATGTTGGAGAGGTGTGGGATTCCATAAAGGATTTCCCAACACCACGAAGGCTCACCTTCTTATCCGAGTCTATCCCATGAAGGAATAGGCCCTTTCCTTATGGCTAGCTTTTCCTCCACTCCGGAGATGGCAAGCTCCACAACCACTTCACAAGCTCCACGAAGGAGATGCCCGGGTCTCTTCACAATCTTCCACAAAGAGGACACCGTGGAACCAACCGTCAATCCAACTAGGAGGTCACCCTCCAAGAGTAACAAGCTCACGATCTCTCACTCGAACAAATCATAGTGGAGAGCTCAACACTTATGCAAGAATGCAAAGCAAGAACACCAAGGGTGTTCAAATCCCACCAAAGCAACAAGTGCTAGGGAGGAATTAGAGAGGAAGAACAAAGGTGGAAATCAACAAATGACTTCAAGATCTAGATCTAATGGGTTCCCCTCTGTTAGAGGAGGAATTAATTGGTGGGGATTGTAGACCTAGATCTCCTCTTCCAAAGCTCTCAAAAAGATGTAAGAACTATAGGAGGGAAGGGGGAGGAAGCAAGCTCAAGAGAGTCAACAAAGGAGGTCAATTTCGAGCTCAAGAACACTCAAAACATGTTGGGGAAGAACCCCATTTTATAGGGGAAAGCAAATATGGCCGTTGGGAGAAATCTGCGAGAACCCGGTTTCAAGTTCGGTTGAACCGGCTCACAAACCGGACAACCCGGTTTCAAGTTTGGTTGAACCGGCTCATAGACCGGAACATCTCTGTGTGCCATCTCAGAATAGATTCCTTTGCGAAACCAGGAAATCCGGTCTATTGGCCGGTCTACCGGTGCTGGAACCGGACTGTCCAGTGTGGGAACCGATTGGACCGGCTTGACAACCGGGATCCAATAGACTTCACGAAAAATACAATAACTTTTGCATCCGGAGTCCAATTTCGATGATCTTGGGACTGTTTTAATGAGGGAAATACGCTCTACAAGACGGTGCAGAGAAACATCATAGTCCAACAAAGTAGGATAGAACCAAAAGAATAAAGGTTATGAAGCTTCCCTATAAGAAGAACCGGTAAAACTTTCAAACTCGAAAACGCCATAGAAGATGCATATGAATTCCGTTTTCGATGAAATTGGGCTTGTTTAAGAGCTAGAAGCAAGCTCAAGAACCTCACATGGAGAACCACCAAGAAGCAACAAAATAGGAAGATGCAAAGTATGTAATGGATTGAGCTCCCTATGACGATGTGATCAAGTTACCCAACCGAATGCCCCTCTTGATAGTGCGGTTATCTATCCTATAACTCGGTCCCCCAACAACCACCTTGAGACCAGTAAAAGGAAAACCTAGCAAGACCATACCTTTGCCTTGCACATACCGCTTGATCTTGATGACAATGCTTCAATCTCCATCCAAGCCGGAATGCATCACTTGATCATTGTTTCTTCATGAAGACTCATAATTTGCTCCCCATACACCACTATGGGATAGCTTTATTAAGACACGTCTTCACATTTACATTACCACTAATATGGACGACAAGCTTCAAGAAAATGATCTTCTCGAGATGCTTATCTTGAACTTGCCCTTCTCAACCTTCATGATGATCACCACTTGATGTCATCCTCTCATGGGCTATATGAGATCTTCACTTTTGAAGCATGCCCATGGAAAGATACCTATCCCATATAGAAAATGCAAAGGCACATATATAATGGGTTAGTTCATGATGCATAATTAACAAGGCTTACCATACCATAATATCCATGTGATACATTTGCCTTAGTAAGCCTCAGATGGAATTGTCTTCAATTGGAGATTTGCTCATTTAGGTGTGATTAGCCCATAAATGCTCTCTGATCTTTCCAAAAGTGTCTAGTACCTAAAAGTCATCATAAGAGAACAAGGTTTCGCTAACTTGCGATATTAGTGTTTGTTGAAAGATCAAAATCAATGAAACTAAGTGAAAACCAACGGAAAATCTTTGATAAAAAGTGTTAAAATTTGGAGCTATCAGTCTCCTGGTCTAGTCTTCTCACTATCTTCTCGTACATGACTAGGATTGCAATGCTTGTAGGCTTGATCGATTGGAGTAGCAAGCTAGGAGACGTACGACTTGGAGGATCAAATGTTGTCGGAGTAGAGAAGTCAGCGAGGCGGCTAGTGTAACACCCCGGACACTCCGTGCCCGGGCTATCACTCTTGACAGCTTAATAGGATATCTAGACTGACCCCACAGACTAACACTAGTCTTTTCTATGCACTTTATCCTCACTCGTGCACACCCGGTATCCACTTCCCGTTCGGTCACCCATCCTAAAATTGCTCTAGGCCAAGAATGCTTAACCTCAGAGTTCTTTTCAAATGAGCTTCCGGAAAAGAAGTTGCAACTTGTTGATATGAGTATCCTATCAATCCTATTAAGCCTTGCGCCAGGGTCTCATATACACCCACCCTTAGAAGATCGACGCCCTCGTCGATCAACCACAAGCCAGAAACATCCCCTCTTGGCACACGTTTGTGCGTCTAGTGTCGGCACATGTGCCATTACGTGTCCACTCTGGGTCATGCGCGCCATGCTCCACATGTCCCTCCATTGACCCGCACACGCTCGTTTAACCACGGGGGTTGGCTCTAATACCACTTGTAACACCCGGGACTCTCCGTGCTCGGGCTATCACTCCTGGCAGCTTAATAGGATATCTAGACTGGCCCCACAAACCAACATTAGTCTTCTCTTCACACTTTGTCCTCACTCGTGCGCACCTGGTACCCACTTCCCGGTCGATCACCCATCCTCATATTTCTCTAGGCCAAGCACGCTTAATCTCAGAGTTATTTTCACATGAGCTTTTAGAAAATAAGTTGCAACTTGTTGATATGGATATCCTATCAATCCTATTAAGCCATGTGCCAGGGTCTCACAGCTAGCCAGATCGATCTCTGGAGGACTGATCGAACCGAAGTGGGGGAAACCAACTAGAGCGAGCTGGCCTGGGGAGCATGCTAGGCGCAAGCATCAGGCCCATCTGGATGGTGCCGACCTAGCCGGGGCGGGGGAGGCGGGTGACCCAGCCAGGCGGACGACGCGGGGGCCCATCTAGGGAAGAAGGAATAGGGGCTCAGCCGAATAGGGGCGGACAAAGTGGCAAAGCCGGGCTAGGGCGAGTGAGGCCCATACGGATGGAGTGGTCCAGCCAGGATGCGGCTATCCGGGCTAGATGGAGGAAAAGGCCCAGCTAGGATGGAGCGACCAGATGGAGGAGAAGGACGGACCTAGCCAGGGCGCGGGACACGGGACGGGAGAAGCATCCAGATGGGCTAGCTGACCCAGGAGGGAGGCGATCAGCCCAGGCGAGAGGAGGTGGTCTGGTGGGGTCATGAGCCAGCTGGGAGGCTACAGCTGGCCCAGGACGCGGCTTTGTTGCTGTTTTATTTATTTTTGTCAATGTATTTGCAGTTTCTTGTCTGTCTTTGGGATGTTTTTCTTGATACACTTCTTTTCGTCTGTCTTCGGGTACTCTAGGGATATCTGGGGACCATCCCCCCGACAGTCGTGGTGCCAGCGGCAGATCTGGATGAGGGGATGATGTCTACGCGCTTCTATTCTTGTAGACAGTTGTTGGGCCTCCAAGTGCAGAGGTTTGTAGAACAACAACAAGTTTTCCCTTAAGTGGATCACCCAAGGTTTATCGAACTCACGGAGGAAGTGGTCAAAGGTATTCCCTCTCAAGCAACCCTGCAATAAAGATACAAGAAGTCTCTTGTGTCCCCAACACACCCAATACACTTGTCAGGTGTATAGGTGCACTAGTTCGGCGAAGAGATAGTGAAATACAAGTGGTATGGATATAAGACAACGGTGCCAAAAAATACTTTGATGGCGTGGAAGAGACTAAAGGCAAACTAAAATAAAGATGACAGCAAGCAAACATGTAACAGATCTAGTTGCAAATGGTGTTTCAATGCTTAGAAACAAGGCCCAGGGATCATACTTTGACTAGTGAACACTCTCATATAAATATATTCTTCTTTATGATACTACGTTGAACTACTCTCCGGTTGGACACTCTAATCCATGGTAGGGCTATAACAGCACACCTCAAAGTTTGCTTTCCTCGGCTAGATAACCCCACACTATCACCGTGAGCACTAGATGGTTCAAACAAACACCACAATTTCATAAAGACATCCAACTCCAAATATAACTCATAACAAGTATTTGTAATCTCTAGCCTAAGTGCCACCATGGTGTGCACACTGTCAACTTCACACACATGGGGAGAGCAGAGATCTATTAAAGCACTTGAGTAGCAAGGTAGATATATAGATTACAAGCTCATGATCTCAATAAGATCATGCATAGAGAGAGATGAACACATAGCTACCGGTAGAACCCTTAGCCTCGAGAGAGAACTACTCCCTCCTCATCATGGGAATCAGCAATGGTAATGGAGATGGCGGTGGAGATCAATGGAGATGGCTCCGGGGGCACTTCCCCGTCTCGGCAGGGTGCCGGAACAGAGACTTTCTGTCCCCCGAATCTCCCCTTTGGTGGCGGCGGCGCTATGGAACTTTTCATGGCTAGAGGCTTGACTCTTTAGGGTTTTTGCATCGGGAGGCATCTTATAGGCGAAGAGGCAAGGTCGATGGGATGCCAGGGGGCCCACACCACCTGGTGGCGTGGCCAGGGCTATCATGCACCACCATATGGTGTGGCCACCCTGTGGCCCCTCTCCGTATCGTCTTCTGGCTCCGTGAGTCTTCCCGTCAAATATCAACTTTGGCTTTTGTCTCGTCCAATTCCGAGAATATTCATTTTCTGACTTTCCTGGAACCAAAACAGCAGAAAACAGGCAACTGGCACTGTGGCATCTTGTTAATAGGTTAGTCCAAGAAAGTGTATAGAAATACTCCAAAGTTTGGACAAAACATAAGAAAGTAGATATAAAACAAGCATGGAACATCAAAAATTATAGATACGTTAGCAACGTATCAACATCCCCAAGCTTAACTCCTGCTCGTCCTCGAGTAGGTAAGTGATAAAAAGAAAGAATAATTTTTGAGATGACATGCACCATCATAAAATTGATCAAAGTATTTGTAAAACATTGATAGCTGGGATCATAACATGAAAGACACAGTTCTAGCAATAAGACAAAGCAACTATGTTGCAACATGAAAAGGCACAGACAAAAGATTCATGAATAACAATGCTTTGC
Organism: Avena insularis; assembly: GCA_023614405.1. Classification (NCBI taxonomy): domain Eukaryota; kingdom Viridiplantae; phylum Streptophyta; class Magnoliopsida; order Poales; family Poaceae; genus Avena; species Avena insularis. Next base: position 475,723,904 of record CM042694.1, read on the forward strand.
AAGACGTTTGTTTGTTTCACATAAAGAAAACATAGCATAGTAGCATTCATCTTGTCCCTCATAGAGTAGCAAACATAAATGCATAGGACACCTTCAAAGTTCATAAGAGTGACTAGATACAAATAGTTTAAAACAAGCAATATCAAAGCTATGCATCAATCAACAAGTCTTGGGACAATGCACATAGAACTAAGAATGGCCACTATGCTCTCAAAGTAGGTGCATAAAGATAGAAGGTGGAGACTCAACATAAAAGTAAAAGAAAGGCCTTCATAGAAGGAAATAGGGATTCAAGTTTCATAAAGAGCTTCCAAAATTATGGTACTTATTAGCTTTCAGCTCTCATTGCCCCTATCATAGGCATCTTGAAGTGATTAAGGTTAAAGTGAACAAACTATGGAGTATATGCTTGACAAAGTATAAGGTGGAAATCTCATGTCCCTTGAATACGAGGGTCGCTCCTCATGCTACTCAAGTTTAGTTACCGGTAAGTTCTTGTCATAGTAAGTACATGTGTATCATAGAGAACATAATGGGTACCTTGCCCGATGATACGGAAGAATCCCCATATCAAAATGACAAGGCAAGGCATAAGGAGCATCTCGCAATCTTCTTATTTGTAACACCCGTCCACTCCGGGCCCGGGGGTGCCACTGGCACTTAATAGGATATCTAGATGGCCCCACTGCATCAACACTAGTCTTTTCTCAAGGCACTTTGTCCTCACTGTGCACCCGTTACCCACTTCGGCCGGTCACCCATCCTAGAATTGCTCTAGGCCAAGCACGCTTAACCTTAGAGTTCTTTTCGAATGAGCTTCCGGAAAAGAAGTTGCAACTTGTTGGTATGAGTATTCTATCAATCCTATTAAGCCATGTGCCTGGTCTCACATACACCCACCCTTTAGAAGATCGATGCCCTCATCGATCAAGCACACCCCAGGAACGTTCCCTCTTGGCACGCGTCTGTGCGTCTAGTGTCGGCACATGTGCCATCCCGTGTCCACTCCGGGCCACACGTGCCATGCTCCACATGTCCCGCCACTAACCCACACACACCCGTGTAATCGCAAGGGTCGGCTCTGATACCACTTGTAACACCCCGTCCACTCCTGGGCCCGGGGGGTGCCACTCCTGGCAGCTTAATAGGATATCTAGACTGGCCCCACAGACCAACACTAGTCTTTTCTGCGCACTTTGTCCTCACTCGTGTGCACCCGGTTACCCACTTCTCGGTCGGTCACCCATCCTAGAATTGCTCTAGGCCAAGCACGCTTAACCTTAGAGTTCTTTTCGAATGAGCTTCCAGAAAAGAAGTTGCAACTTGTTGGTATGAGTATTCTATCAATCCTATTAAGCCATGTGCCTGGTCTCACATTTACCATGGGAAAATGGTGCTTTTTCTCTCTTTCCTCTTTTCTCATATCTCTTTTTTTCTTTCTCTTTTTCTCAATATTTGACTCTTTTTTATAAGAAGAATGCTTCATAGATAGCTCATTATGGTTACGCTGCAGGTTTCCACCATGATAGCATGGATTAGACCAGCGGCCCAGGCGTTTCTCTAACACACATACATAACTCCATGGACTTACAAGCTCCCCTTTCATTTCACACGGACGACATCCATAGACAAAAGAGCATGATATCAACTAGGTACAAAGTACAAGTGCAATGTTGAAAGCGTTCCCCATGACAGCATGGTTCTGCTAATCCCCAACATATAAGTGCAAGCATATACAACATAGACAACACAATGGTTAAAGTTTATTAAGGGAAAGAAAAGTAAAGTGTGCCATCAAGTTAGTGAGAGCTTTAATCACTAGTTTTCTCATAACAAGTTTAATTCGGAAGGTAGATAAAAACATGAATATACTTGGAATAGCATATGCTAGTAGGTAGGTATGGTGGACTCTTTGGAATAACTTGGCTTTATTTGGAGTTGGATGCATGAGTGGAACTCATACTTGGTTATGGAGGCTAGCAAGAGACTGGGGGCGACCAACTAAGAGAGCAATAATGGTCATAATCATGCAAAGTGACAAAACATCATTAATTAAAGCATAAAGTGATATTACAAGTCGAAAACTAAAGGATCATAGAGGCTATGATGACTTGGGATAGTCATAACATGGTGTGAGCATGTGCCAAGTCAATCCAAATAAAGCATCAAAGGAGAATAACACAATATTATGCTTTAATATGCTAAAACAACGCATGATTCTTCAAAGGCACATTAAGCAATCTCAATTGTTTATAACAAGTCATGCTACAACAAAGAATACTAAGCATAAAGCCAAATCAATATCAAGCATGGCATGACAAAGCATAGGCCACATTCAAAAACAAGCTCTCTTTATCACTTAAGCATGAACTTTCCTACTCTTTTCCAATCTAAACCAAACTATTTGAAAACCAATGTATGCAAGAGGGGGTCCAACCAATTTATTCCGCAAACAAAGCAAACGAAGAAATAAAACAAAAACAAAAAAAGAAGACGCTCCAAGAACAACACAATTGTGCATGAAACAATAAAAATAAAGTGTTTGGATGGAACCTGGGATTTTTATTGATGAAGAGGGGGATGCCTTGGTCATCCCCAAGCTTTTACGCTTGTACCTCTTGAATATTTCTTGGGGTCACATGGGGTGGCATCCCCAAGCTTGAGCTTTAGTCCATTCTTTATCTCATTACATCATTCTATCCATACACCTGAAATGTTTCCTTCATACAAAACTTCACACAATCTTTATTAGCAACATTAGTGCACTCAAGATAATAAGTCTTTAGGTTCAGTTTCAACACCTATAAAACTTCCGTTAAAACACAAGCTACTGTAGCACTTCCCTTAAAAATCTCAATTCCCCAAAAGAACTCAAAAAGGAACCAACAAGAAGCAAATGCAAATAATGGCAGAAATCTGTCAAAACAGACCAGCAGGTAAAAACCAAATTTTTCGAAGACCTTATGTTGCTCAAATCAAAAAGTGTTGAACTAACAAAAGTTAGATAACAACCAGGGGCAGAAGCGCAAAAATTCACGCCTCAAAACGACGTACAGAGATTTTACACGAATTTTTACGGTGAAGCACAGAAATCTGTTTTGGGACAGCAACTTTCCCAACCATTACTTCTCTCTCATTAGAGGTTACTCTTGGCACAAAAAGCAAATAAAAAGGATAAGGAGCGGTTATTACTGAAGTAATAACTTCCAAGACTCATCTAAAACTTTTGGGTTATCTCCCAATAAGTACTTTTCTTTAACGCCTTTAAGTTAGGCATGATAGTTTGAGAAGATGCTCACATAAGAAATATGAATTGAAGTAAAAGAGAGCATCAAGAAGCAAATTGAAAGCACATTTAAGTCTAACCCACTTTCTTTGCATAGGAATCTTGTAAAGAAACAAGTCATGAAAGCACAAAGCAACAGGCATACTAAAGCAAAACAAGTGCAATTCCAAGACTTTCAACATAAAGAGGGGAAACTTAATATTATTGAGATGCATAAAACCATGTTTCCCTCTCTCATAATAACTTTCAGTAGCATCATGAATAAAGTTAACAATAAAACTATCACCTAAAACATTCTTATCATGAGCCACATGCATAAAATAATTAATACTCTCCACATAAACATAGTCATTCTTATTAATTGTAGTGGGACCAAATTCAACAAAATAGCTATCATTATTATTCTCATCACCATAATCATCAAATATAGGAGGCATATTATAGTCATAATTAATTGCCTCCTCAATAGTAGGTGGACTGAAAATATCATATTCATCATTGTAATCATCATGTATTGGAGGTTTGGTATCATCATAAGCAATATAATAGCTATCTTCCAAAGCTGTGGAACTAAAAAGATCATTTTCATAAAAACTAGCTTCCCCAAGCTTAGACTTTTCTATAGCACTAGCAATAATGGTGTCCAAAGAATTCATACTAACAATATTGCTATTAGCATGCAAATAAATTTCCATAGGTTTTTTAATTTTCTCTTCAAACACTTCATGTCCTAACTCAAGATAAATACTATAAAGTTCTCTAATTTTGTTGTTGTTTTCCATTATGCCTAACTAGTGAAAACAAGAAACAAAAAGACAAAATTGCAGAATCTAAAGGAAATAACTTCGAGCACACACACCGGAGGATGTGAGTACCTTTTACCTTACCTCCCCGGCAACGGCGCCAGAAAATAGCTTGATGTCTACGCACTTCTATTCTTGTAGACAGTTGTTGGGCCTCCAAGTGTAGAGGTTTGTAGAACAGCAGCAAGTTTTCCCTTAAGTGGACCACCCAAGGTTTATCGAACTCAGGGAGGAAGTGGTCAAAGGTATTCCCTCTCAAGCAACCGTGCAATCAAGATACAAGAAGTCTTTTGTGTCCCCAACACACCCAATACACTTGTCAGGTGTATAGGTGCACTAGTTCGGAGAAGAGATAGTGAAATACAAGTGGTATGGATATAAGACAACGGTGCCAGAAAATACTTTGATGGCGTGAAAGAGACTAAAGGCAAACTGAAATAAAGATGATAGCAAGCAAACATGTAACAGATCTAGTTGCAAATGGTGTTTCAATGCTTAGAAACAAGGCCTAGGGATCATACTTTCACTAGTTAACACTCTCATATAAATATATTCTTCTTTATGATACTACGCTGAACTACTCTCCGGTTGGACACTCTAATCCATGGTAGGGCTATAACAGCACACCTCAAAGTTTGCTTTCCTCATCTAGATAACCCCACACTGTCACCTTGAGCACTAGATGGTTCAAACAAACACCACAATTTCATAAAGACATCCAACTCCAAATATAACTCATAACAAGTATTTGTAATCTCTAGCCTAAGTGCCACCATGGTGTGCACACTGTCAACTTCACACACATGGGGAGAGCAGAGATCTATTAAAGCACTTGAGTAGCAAGGTAGATCTATAGATTACAAGCTCATGATCTCAATAAGATCATGCATAGAGAGAGATGAACACATAGCTACCGGTAGAACCCTTAGCCTCGAGAGAGAACTACTCCCTCCTCATCATGGGAATCAGCAACAGTGATGGAGACGGCGGTGGAGATCTGATGTCTACGGACTTCTATTCTTGTAGACAGTTGTTGGGCCTCCAAGTGTAGAGGTTTGTAGAACAGCAACAAGTTTTCCCTTAAGTGGATCACCCAAGGTTTATCAAACTCATGGAGGAAGTGGTTAAAGGAATCCCCTCTCAAGCAACCCTGCAATCAAGATACAAGAAATCTCTTGTGTCCCCAACACACCCAATACACGTGTCAGGTGTATAGGTGCACTAGTTCGGCAAAGAGATAGTGAAATACAAGTGGTATAGATAATTATAAGTGGTAACGGTGATATAAAATAGCTTGATGGCGTGGAAAAGACTAAAGTAAAACTGAAATAAAGATAGAAGCAAGCAAACATGTAATAGATCTAATAGAAAACGGTGTTTTAGTGCTTAGAAACAAGGCCTAGGGATCATACTTTCACTAGTGAACACTCTCATATAAATATATTCTTCTTTATGATATTACGCTGAACTACTCTCTGGTTGGACACTCTAATCCATGGTAGGGCTATAACAACACACCTCAAAGTTCGCCTTTCCCATCTAGATAACCCCACACTATCACCTTGAGCACTAGATGGTTCAAACAAACACCAGAATTTCATAAAGACATCCAACTCCAAATATAACTCATAACAAGTATTTGTAATCTCTAGCCTAAGTGCCACCATGGTGTGCACACTGTCAACTTCACACACATGGGGAGAGCAGAGATCTATTTAAAGCACTTGAGTAGCAAGGTAGATCTATAGATTACAAGCTCATGATCACAATATGATCATGCATAGATAGAGAGATGAACACATAGCTACCGGTAGAACCCTTAGCCTCGAGAGAGAACTACTCCCTCCTCATCATGGGAATCAGCAACGGCGATGGAGATGGCGGTGGAGATCGATGGAGATGGCTCCGGGGGCACTTCCACGTCCCGGCAGGGTGCCGGAACAGAGACTTTCTGTCCCCTGAATCTCCCCTTCAGTGTCGGCGGCGCTGCGGAACTTTTCATGGCTGGAGGCTTGACTATTTAGGGTTTATGCATCAGGAGGCTCTTATAGGCAAGAGGGGAGACCGAGGGGGTGCCGGAGGGGCCCACACCACCCCCTGGCGCTTCCTGGCCTGGCCTGCGCCACCAGGTGGTGTGGCCACCCTCTGGCCCTTCTCCGTCTCATATTGTGGCTCCAAGTGTCCCCGGTAAAATAATAACTTTGGCTTTTGTCCCGTCCAATTCCGAGAATATTCATTTTTTGACTTTCCTGGAACCAAAAACAGCAGAAAACAGGCAACTGGCACTATGGCACTTGTTAATAGGTTGGTCCAAGAAAGTGTATAGAAAGTACTCTAAAGTTGGAACAAAACACAAGAAAGTAGATAAAACCAAGCATGGAACATCAAAAATTATGGATACGTTAGCAACGTATCAAGATCGATGGAGATGGCTCCGAGGGCACTTCCCCATCCCGCAGGGTGTCGGAACAGAGACTTTCTGTCCCCCAAATCTCCCCTTCGGTGGCAGCGGCGCTGCGGAACTTTTCGTGGCTGGAGGCTTGACCCTTTAGGGTTTTTGCATCGGGAGGCATCTTATAGGCAAAGAGGCAAGGTCGGTGGGTGGCCAGGGGGCCCACACCACCTGGTGGCGTGGCCAGGGCTAGCCCGCGCCACCATATGGTGTGGCCACCCTGTCGCCCCTCTTCGTCTCGTCTTCTGGCTCCGTGAGTCTTCCTGTAAAATATCAACTTTGGCTTTTGTCCCGTCCAATTCCAAGAATATTCATTTTCTGACTTTCCTGGAACCAAAAACAGCAGAAAATAGGCAAATGGCACTGTGGCATCTTGTTAATAGGTTAGTCCAAGAAAGTGTATAGAAATACTCCAAAGTGTGGACAAAACATAAGAAAGTAGATATAAAACAAGCATGGAACATCAAAAATTATAGATACGTTAGCAACGTATTAGGGGCATGCAGGCAGAGGTAACATCTTCATCCTGGAGTAAGACAAGAACTACGCCCACACCATCATTGACCCTTTCATTGAAGCATCCAAGGAGAGGGATGAGTTCGAGGAGGTCTCCGATGAGGAATCCGATGTACTACTTTGCTTCTCTATTTGCAGTTGCAGATTATACTATTCATGCGTAGGGTTTGATCAATCTATAGATTCTTTTGCTCTGCCGCCTTCTTACTGTAGACGTATTAGAACATACGGTTCGAATGGTCGATTGTTTTCCAGATTTGATTAGATCTGCTGATCTGCCATCTAGTAATTTTACAATTACTTGTTGTTGTTCATACGGTCTTCTTGTGTTGTAGATTTAATTGATCTATAACACATTTAATTTTAGGGGTTTTAGGGATTGTTGTTACATGAGTGTTGATTTTGATATACCTTGCATATGTGTATTACATAGTGTATATATTATATTTCAATTTCTTACTAAGGCCAATGATTCAAATTTACTCCAAAAGAGTGCAAGGGAGACACATTTAATGGTGTCAGATTTTTTCATTAATGGGATAGTGAACCTGAGGCAATGTACAAGAAAAATAGGTTGTGCAATTGGTACTTTGGTTCGACTACTCCATCTTTGAAAAACTTATGAGGCCCCAAATTTACTCTACATTCATATGGAACTATGCTTTTTGAATTGTTTTAGCTAGTACACAACCAATTGTGATCATACATTGAATTTATTACATGTATGTGAATCTCTTGTTTGATTCTTTGTGTGATTACACTATCCATGAAACAAATGATTCATATTATGCTTGTATATTCATGGTTTGATCATAAGTTGTTGTTACATGTCCATGAATATTATTTGGTTTTTGTTATTACTATTACAATATTTAGGAAACACATGCATTCATGTATTAACTACATCTAGCTAGTACGTACCGATTGAATGCATTGTGTATAAGGATTACATTTCAATTTCTTAGTGAGGCCAATGATTCAAATTTGCGCAAAAAGAGTGTAAGAGAGAGACATTATTTGATGGTGTCAGATTTTTTCAGGGATGAGTTAGTGAACCTGGAGCAATGTACAAGAAGGCCCTAGATTTATTCTACATGTATCTGAATCTCTTGCTTGATTCTTGTGATTACATGTATCTGAATCTCTTGTTTGATTCATATTATTACACTATCCAGGAAACAAATGATTTATATGATGCATGTAAATGCATGGTTTGATCATAAGTTGTTGTCATTACATGTCTATGAACATTGTTTGATTTATTATTATTACAACATTTAGGAAACACATGATTACATATTAAGTCACATTACTATCAAGTTTACCAAAGCATTAATAAACTTGTTCATAAATATCAATGCTTGAGTTGTATTTCAATTAAATCATTTCTATGAGTTCTTATGTACTTAAAAATCAACAGGAACAATCTGATGACATGGGCAACAACAAGTACTCCAGGGACAACAAGAGTCGCTATGTAATGAGGTGGTTTCGAAGTGGGTAAATTCCTTTCCACCATAAGGGAAAATTGTTTTTCCCATTATGTGGCAAAGTCATCAACAAGTACATCGGTATCATGATCCAACACACGGTGGGTGTAGGCCGTGGCTGTGTCCATAAGAACACGGCGAAGACCTTGGAAAAGCACGCATGCTATGGCTAATTCCTCCGAGAATATGTCAAGACTAGCATCTTTCCCCTTGAGTAGGATGATCTTGAGATGCTACTACCCCTGCTCCTGTTTCAGTTCTTATTTTGTTTAAGCTATTACCCCTGGTGGTGCATGTGTGTAAGATAATATATCCATAGTTTGTGGTTGAAATTATTAATACCTCGTTTATTAATCTACTCATTTATATGGAGTTTCCTTTGATTTTCTAGTGCTCAATTATATTATTGATCATGCTGATGCACAATATGTTGGAGATATGCCCAAGAGGCAATAATAAAGTGGTTATTATTATTATATCTTTGTGTTTATGATAAATGTTTACATTCATGCTATAATTGTATTAATAGGAAACACTAATACTTGTGTGTTTTGTACACGTAAAAGAGTCCCTAGTAAGCCTCTTGTTAAGACTAGCTTGTTGATTAATAGATGATCATGGACATTGGATGTTATTAATAACAAGATAATATCATTAGGAGAATGATGTGATGGACACACACCCATAGTAAGCATAGCATAAGATCAAGTCATTAAGTTTGTTTTGCTACAAGCTTTCAAATACATAGTAACCTAATCCTTCAACCATGAGATTGTGTTAATCACCATCACCGGATGAGTGCCTTGATGACATCAAATGTTGCTTCATAACTGGGTGGTTATAAAGGTGGCATTAGGTATCCTGAAAGTATGTGTTGAAGTGCATGGATCAAGACTGGGATTTTCCATCCATATGACGGATAGATATGCTCTGGGCCGTCTTCGTGGAATGTCATCCAATTAGCTTGCAAGCATGTGACTAGGTCACAAGGGATGTCATATCACGGATCGGGTAAAGAGTACTTATCAGTAACGAGGTAGAACTAGGTATGGAGATACCGATGATCGAACCTCGGATAAGTACAGTATCGTGTGACAAAGGGAATCGGTGTTGTATGTAAATGGTTCTATTGATCACGAAGTCATCGTTGAATATGTGGGAGCCATTATGGATCTCCAGGTCCCGCTATTGGTTATTGATTGGAGAGGAGTCTCGATCATGTCTGCATAGTTCACGAACCGTAGGGTGACACACTTAAGGTTCGATGTTTTTTTAGGTAGATATGGAATATGAGTTGGAGACCGAATGTTGTTCGGAGTCTCGGATTGGATCCAGGACATCACGAGGAGATCCAGAATGGTCTAGAGAATAAGATTCATATAACACAAGTTGTTTTCTGGGGTTCAGAAAAGTTTTGGAGTTTTGTTTGGAGCTTCTAGAAGGTTTTGGAATGTTCTAGAAGGATCTACGAAGAGATAAATATAAATCACTAGATTATAGGGGATAAGACTTGGGGGAAGGAAACCTTCCCCCTCCCCTTGTGCGTCGGCCCTAGGAGGTGGGCCAGGGGGTGGGAACCCTAGGTCGCACCCCCTCTATATAAAGAGGGGTAGGGGCTCCTCCCCCCTTGCTCCTCCACCCTAACCCTAGCCGCCACTCCCTCGTCCTTCCTCCTCATGCGGCTTAGGCGAAGCCCTACAGGAATTCTATTGGAAATATGCCCTAGAGACAAATAATAATAAGGATTATTATCATATTTCATAAAGTTTATGATTAAGTTTTATATAATGCTATAACTGTATTGAGAGGAAACATCAATACACGTGTGATATATAAACAACCAGTGGTTCCCAGCGAAACTCTAGTCACTAGTTCATTGGTCAACAGATGATCAAGGTTTCCTGATCATGTGGCATTTATGCCAGTTGGAAATGGAGTCAATTCATTCTAAGAATGAGATGATGAACCAATACCCAACCTAAACATCATGACCCGATCATGTCACGAAGTTCAAGTTATGATGATTAGAAATGGATCCTCGTAGACTATTCCTTAGACCGTGAGGCTATATCAATCACTATCTCTCGAGAATGCTTAGATAGCATCAAATGTCACTTGGTAATATAGTGACAATAAAGGTGTGTTCAGGTATTCGGAGGCACCGTAGAGGCAATATATGCCAAGAGCGGGATTTGTCCGTCCACGTGACGGAAATATACTCAAGGGCCCACTCAGAGAAGTTATATGCAATAGTTGCGCAGCGTGTGATTTGATCACAGGGATATCACTTGTTGGAACGAGTCAAGTAGCATTGTTCGGTATGGAGATCAAACACGACATGGTGATGTCATTGATCAGATCTCGGGCAATACGAGTGTCGAGAGACAAAGGGAATAAGACACGACTGTCCCAGTTCAAACAACGAAAGATCTTTGTGGAATGCACAAGGGTCACATGGCCATCTAGGTTCCTCTGTCGATCATTGGTCCGAGAGTGTCTCGACCATGTCTGGAGTGTTCCCGAACCATGGGGTATCACGCTTAAGGGCTTGATGATGCGTAGAGAGTGTTTATAGGATCAGTAGAATCGCCGAAGAAGAGTAGAGAGAAAACCGGAAGGGTTTCGGTAAGTCCGGAGGATGTTCGGAGTGGAGGTGGAAGATGTTCCATAGCCACGGAGATTGAATAATATGTGAATGAATGTTAAATATTAATTTAATCATTTATTCATAATTATTTAATAAAAAAGAAAATTAATTTAAAGGTCAAAAGGCTTAATGGGCCAATTCCGGGGGCTTGTTCGTCTGTGGTACTAAAGTTCGCAGGCCAGCGCATGGAGGTACCTAAGTTGCCTGAAATTACCGCGTTTCGAAAAGTTGGGCCGCCAACTACCGAGAGGGGCCATTTTGAGGCAAACTCATCTCACCCCTGCCAAATTCAAACATTCTGTTAAACCGCCCCGTGAAGTAGACGGTCGGGACCCACATGTCGGTCATCTGTCTCGACGCTGGCCAACGCGGCAACCTCTTAGGCAAATCAAGCAGCTAAGTGGATCAGATGCGTTGACCAATTTCACAAATCCATTCCCAGCTTTCCCCTAGCACCGGCGGCGTCGGAATCCACCCTCCAGGTAGGACGATCCCTTCGGACATTTGACTTCCGGTGCCAAGTTGCTGTGGCCAGTTGCTGCGCCTAGTCGCTAATACCGAGCTCCAATGGCACATGTCGTAGCCGCCGTTGCGAGGCTCTAGCCCGCCTCTGCCGCCGATGAGCCGAGCAGCTCAGAGGATGGTAGATCCTACTATCAAGAAAGAAGAAGTTCTGTCTACAAGCGGGTGAGCTACCCTTCTCTTTGCTATTCGCACTAATTACAACTGCTAGCTGGCTACTGAACCTCAAATTGTTTGTTAGCCCAACACTAACACACATATTTTATCCACAGTTTTCTGTCAAGTGAGATCTGCGCGGACCCCCCTTACCTGGTTACGATAGTCCTCTACAGGTACGACTCTAATGGCAAGTGGTATGGAAGCCATTGTTTCACGATTGAAGAAGCGCCTGCACAGATCTGCACTATATCTAGTATGGTTTCTGCTCTGCGTAATCATGTTGAATTATGGCCGAAGCAGATAGCAAAGTTCAGCTTCATGGAAGTGGCATCATGGTTCCTATAACGTGTGACAGTCAGCTAATTGGGTTGATGAAAAGGTATGCTTTGGCTGCCATGTTTGACCTGAAATGTCATGTACTAGATGTGAAAGCTGCTGCAACTGGGAGTCGCCCTTCTATTCTTGGACAGGGTGGTTGCTCGAACCCAATTAGCTCCTGGTAAGCAAAGGTCGCTTGGGGTTCGCATGTTTGTGCTGAATTGTAATTTTTGTTTTATCTACTATGTAGATATTAGGCAGTTATGCAACAGTATTGTTTCTTTGACAGGAAGCGCCGCAAGGTTAGAAACATGACTGCCGGGTTAGTGATTTTGCTGCCCGAAGAAATTAAAAATGAGTGGAAAGATGATGCTGGACACGATTCTGGTGCCCATTGTCCCGACGATGCAGAGTACGTGAAGCTAAGAAAATTGGCACCGAGGAAGAGAAAGAAGGCAGGAAATAAAGAAGCCAGTGGACGTGAAGGCTTGGCACCCAGGCTGCGGAAGAAGGCTGCTGGCAATGAAGATGCATAGTAATATGTTGAACTTGAACCTATATATGTAATTCTGTTAAATTCTGATTGCTCTGTGTGTTGCACGTTGCTGGGTGAAACAATCTACCCACGTTCTCTGAGTAAAATGTACCGCGACTTAGGGTTTGGAAACGCCCGAGTCAGTAGTTGAATCCGAAATTGTGATTGTGCCACTGCTATCTGAAAACAATGATCCACCGGTTCCACGATTGCTGAGGGGCAGGAGGTCTCCAAATACGACGGAATGTAAGTGGCACATAAATAAATTATTTAAGCTGCCACACTCCACGAAGCAGCAACTTATTTCAGATGCTGCACAACGACGTGGCAACATAAACAACAATGTTCTCACCGATAATGCCTAGATGAGGAGGAAATGGGTACCACTTTCTAGCCTAATCTTGAGCCTGTTTATCTCACCGCCTCTCTGCTCCTGCATCCTCTACATGTGGTGAAGCTCCCGGATCTCCAGTAACCGGGTGTACGTGCTTCCACTTTATAAATTATGGTTGTGCCATTTGCATGCGGCACAATCCACGTAGATTACGTTTAAACAAACCACCAGTGTCAGAATACACTAGTAGAAAAGGTGTCTTTGGTCCACGGTTACGTTCCCAATCCGGGACAGAGATCTAAATCGAGGCAGAAATTGATCTAAATCACAAATTCTTCCACAAATTAATCGAGACAAAAATCTAAATCGAGGCATTTCATTAATTCAACCACAAATTCTTCTAAACAAAGGTGCGATTTCACATCCTACATTAATTCAACCAACTAGTCAACAATTTCACTTCCGCTCCCGCTGTCCTCTGAGCCGCCGGCTTCCTCGTCTTCGTCGGACGGAACCTCCATGATTTCCGCATTGTACGCGAGATAGAGCACCTCTTCGCGGTGAGCGGCGGCGATGACGGTGAACTTGGTCCGTCCAGGGACGGACCAGAACCTCTCCCGCCCTTCTCGGTTGTGGAGATCCCGGTGCACCACACGCCCGTAAATGATGCGGTTGCCAATCTTGGCCTTCCGCTCCTTCTTGAACAGCGCCGGCCAGTATGGGTTGGACGCCGCGTACCAGGGCAGCGCCCTCTTCCATGCGGGCATCTGGAGGCGGCATGCCGCGATTTCGCTCTCCATCACAGCTCCGCCAGGGAAGAGGAGCGGAGCCACCGGCACCCCCGCATAGCTGATGCGCCATCCATGGAACCGCTGGCGCGGCGCGAGGATGTCGGCGCGAGAACATCACCGCCGTAGAAGTTCAGCGAGGCATCTCCATGGCGGCACGGTGGAGATTGGAGAGGAGCGAGGGTGGGCCAGCGGTGGAGATTGGAGAGGGCGAGGATGGGTGACGGTTGACGGCAGCTGTGGCGCCTCCTATTTGTACACGAGGACGACGAAGCGACGGGCGGAATATCCAAGGGGTATTGGTCAGGCAAAAGGAAGTAATGCAGCGTTAAGACAGATTAACGGGTGACCAATTTTTTTACTCCCAGGACTCCGGGGCCAATAGTTCAGACCGCTAGGTCAACAAGTACAACTATTACAACTTAAAAAAGGCACGGGGCTTAAGCTAAATAGAACTAGTTAACACACATCTCCTTGATCTTCCTAATTTTAGCCTTATGCGCATCTTCCTGCGAGAGCAAGGATCGAATCGTCTGCTCCTTCCTTTTAGCATCTTCCTTGCACAGCTTCAATTGTTTCTCTGCATCTTTCCTCATGCACTTGTCAATACTCGTAGTTGTGAACTACAGGACTTTGGCCTGGTGAAGATCCTTCCTTGCTTGAGTCAGTTCTTGCTCTGCTTTAGCCTTTAGGGCCAACGTCGTGTCCCTCTCCTTCTCGACTTTGCTAACCTTGTCTTCCACCCCCATGAGATCTCGCTTATGTTTGGTCGTGTCAACTGGTTCCCATAGCTTCATCTCAACACTGTCAAGAAGTGAGGTGAATGCGGATTCTTTCAACTCAACAGTCATTTCCCATAGTTTGTCCAGCGTTTTCTGCATCGATTTGGGCCACTCTGGATCTACCCATTTGACAACACCGCAACTTCCGCCTCGCATCATTGCACGATGTCCTTGACACCATAGAAACCTCTTGCCTACGTTTCATCCTTCGAACGCTACAAATTTAGCAGGCACATATCCATGTTTACATAGCAGAGGATTGTCTTCATCCGCTAAACCGTGATAGTCGGCGTCATACATCATCTGGTTGGCCTAAAACATCATACGCGCATGAGTAAACAGAGTAGATTTGGCTCAAAAAATAGATAACTGGCCACGGATGATAGAGATAGAGATGAGACGACTGACATCAAAATCACCATCCCTGTCGTCACGACGCGTTTCCTCGTCGTCTCCCCTTGAACCCATGGCGAGAGGGGAGGGGAGGGGGTGGCTGCCGGAGAGGGGATTGGGATGGCGACACCGTCGGCTTGCGGCTACGGCAGGATGGGAGTGAAGTGGGGAATGTGGCTTCGAGGGGAAGGAAGAGAAGTACGGGGAGGAAGAGAAGTAATGGGGACGTGACACTGGGATATGGCCCGCTCAACTCGTGAGTCGTGACACTCGCAAAAAGGGAGACCCCGGTGTTGCCAGTTTATCCAGAGCAAGCGTGGCCAATCATGCCGCAGAACAGACTACTCGCGGATCGATCTCACGAAAACCAACCCAATTGTCCAAGCGCCCCAATCGGACGGTATGTAACAATCGACAAGAAGAACAACTGTGTTAGGACGTGCCTTCTAGAAGACTCGGTCTAACGCTAAGGTTAGGGATTTCCTAAGGTTAATTAGTATCCATATGCGGTTTATGAAAAGAACATGCATCCAATGACACGGGTGGATCTAGCTGTGGTTAATGAGAAGAGCAGACATGCAATGACACCGGTGATATGTGGTTTGTGGGAAGAACACACATGCAATGACTCTGGTGATATGTGGTTTGTGAGAAGATAACACATGCAATGACACTGGTGGATCCATGTGTCGTCTGTGAGAAGAACACACATGCAATGACACTGGGTGTGGTTCATGATATGGTTTGTGAGAAGAACACACATGCAATGACACTGGAGGATCCATGTGTGGTCTTTGGGAAGAACACACATGCAATGATACTGGGTGGATCCATGTGTGGTATGTCAGAAGAACACACATGCAATGACACTGGGTGTGGTTCATGATATGGTTTGTGAGAAGAACACACATGCAATGACTCTAGCTGTGGTTAATGAAAAGAGCAGACATGCAATGACACCGGTTGATCCATGTGTGGTTCATGGGAAGAACACACATGCAATGACACTGGGTGTGGTTCATGATATGGTCTGTGAAAATAACACACATGCAATGACACTGGGTGTGGTTCATGATATGGTTTGTGAGAAGAACACGCATGCAATGACACTGGTGGATCCATGTGTGGTCTTTGGGAAGAACACACATGCAATGACACTAGTGATATGTGGCCTGTGAGAAGAACACACATCCAATGACTCTAGCTGTGGTTCATGAAAACAACAGACATGCAATGACACTGGTGGATCCATGTGTGGTTCATGGGAAGAACACACATGCGATGACACTGGTGGATCCATGTGTGGTTCATGAGAAGAGCAGACATGCAATGACAATGGTGGATCCATTTGTGGTTCATGGAAGAACACACATGCAATGACACTGGGTGTGGTTCATGATATGGTTTGTGAGAAGAACATACATGCAATGACACTGGTGGATCCATGTGTGGTCTGTGAGAAGAACACACATGCAATGACACTGGGTATGGTTCATGATATGGTTTGTGAGAAGAACACACATGCAATGACACTGGTGGAACCATGTGTGGTCTTTGGGAAGAACACACATGCAATGACTCTAGCTGTGGTTAATGAAAAGACCATACATGCAATGACACTGGTGGATCCATGTGTGGTTCATGGGAAGAACACACATGCAATGACATTGGGTGTGGTTCATGATATGGTTTGTGAGAAGAACACACATGCAATGACATTGTTGGATCCATGTGTGGTCTGTGAGAAGAACACACATGCAATGACACTGGGTGTGGTTCATGATATGGTTTGTGAGAAGAACACACATGCAATGACACTGGTGGATCCATGTGTGGTCTTTGGGAAGAACACACATGCAATGACACTGGTGATATGTGGTCTGTGAGAAAACACACATCCAATGACTCTAGCTGTGGTTCATGAAAAGAGCAGACATGCAATCACACCGGTGGATCCATGTGTGGTTCAAGGGAAGAACACACATGCGATGACACTGGGAGGATCCATGTGTGGTTTGTGAGAAGAACACATATGCAATGACACCGGTGGATCCATGTGTGGTTCATTCGAAGAACACACATGCAATGACTCTGGGGATATGTGGTTTTTGAAAAGAACATACATGCCATGACTCTAGCTAAGGTTAATGAGAAGAGCAGACATGCAATGACACCGGTGGATCCATGTGTGGTTTGTGAGAAGAACACACATGCAATGACACTAGGTGTGGTTCATGATATGGTTTGTAAGAAGAACACACATGCAATGACTCTAGCTGTGGTTTGTGAAAAGAGCACGCATGCGATGACTCTAGCTGTGGTTCATGGGAAGAGCAGACATACAATGACACTGGTGGATCCATGTGTGGTTCATGGGAAGAACACACATGCAACGACACCGGTGGATCCATGTGTGGTCTGTGGGAAGAACACACATGCATTGACACTGGTGGATCCATGTGTGGTTCATGGGAAGAACACACATGCAATGACACAGGTGATATGTTGTCTGTGAGAAGAACATACATGCAATGACTCTAGCTGTGGTTAATGAAAAGAGCTGACATGCAATGACACTGGTGGATCCATGTGTGGTTCAAGGGAAGAACACACGTGCAATGACACTGGGTGTGGTTCATGATATGGTCTATGAGACGAACACACATGCAATGACACTGGTGGATCCATGTGTGGTCTGTGAGAAGAACACACATGCAATGACACTGGGTGTGGTTCATGATATGGTTTATGAGAAGAACACACATGCAATGACACTGGTGGAGCCATGTGTGGTATTTGGGAAGAACACACATGCAATGACTCTATCCGTGGTTAATGAAAAGAGCAGACATGCAATGACACGGGTGGATCCATGTGTGGTTCATGGGAAGAACACACATGCAATGACACTGGGTGTGGTTCATGATATGGTTTGTGAGAAGAACACACATGCAATGACACTGGTGGATCCATGTGTGGTCTTTGGGAAGAACACACATGCAATGACACTGGTGATATGTGGTATGTGAGAAGAACACACATCCAATGACTCTAGCTGTGGTTTGTGAAAAGAGCACGCATATAATGACACTGGTGGATCCATGTGCGGTTCAAGGGAAGAACACACATGCGATAACACTGGGTGGATCCATCTGTGGTTTGTGAGAAGAACACACATGCAATGACACCGGTGGATCCATGTGTGGTTCATGGGAAGAACACACATGCAATGACTCTGATGATATGTGGTTTGTGAAAAGAACAGACATGCAATGACTCTAGCTGTGGTTAATGAGAAGAGCAGACATGCAATGACACCGGTGGATCCATGAGTGGTTTGTGAGAAGAACACACATACAATGACACTGGGTGTGGTTCATGATATGGTTTGTAAGGAGAACACACATGCAATGACTCTAGCTATGGTTTGTGAAAAGAGCACGGATGCGATGACTCTAGCTGTGGTTCATGGGAAGAGCAGACATACAATGACACTGGTGGATCCATGTGTGGTTCATGGGAAGAACACACACGCAATGACACCGGTGGATCCATGTGTGGTCTGTGGGAAGAGTAGACATACAATGACACTGGTGGATCCATGTGTGGTTCATGGGAAGAACACACATGCAACAACACCGGTGGATCCATGTGTGGTCTGTGGGAAGAACACACATGCAATGGCACTGGTGGATCCATGTGTGGTTTGTGAGAAGAACACACATGTGTAGACACTGGTGGATCCATGTGTGATATGTGAGAAGAACACACATGCAATGACACTGGGTGTGGTTCATGATATGGTTTGTGAGAAGAACACACATGCAATGACACTGGTGGATCCATGTGTGGTCTTTGGGAAGAACACGCATGCAATGACACTGGTGATATGTGGTCTGTAAGAAGAACACACATCCAATGACTCTAGCTGTGGTTCATGAAAAGAGCAGACATGCAATCACACTGGTGGATCCATGTGTGGTTCATGGGAAGAACACACATGCGATGACACTAGGTGGATCCAAGTGTGGTTCATGAGAAGAGCATACATGCAGTGACACCGGTGGATCCATGTGTGGTTCATGGGAAGAACACACATGCAATGACACTGGGTGTGGTTCATGATATGGTTTGTGAGAAGAACACACATGCAATGACACTGGTGGATCCATGTGTGGTCTTTGGGAAGAACACACATGCAATGACACTAGTGATATGTGGTCTGTGAGAAGAACACACATCCAATGACTCTAGCTGTGGTTCATGAAAAGAGCAGACATGCAATGACACTGGTGGATCCATGTGTGGTTCATGGGTAGAACACACATGCAATGACACTGGTGGATCCATGTGTGGTATGTGGGAAGAGCAGACATGCAATGACACTGGTGGATGCATGTGTGGTTCATGGGAAGAACACACATGCAATGACACTAGGTGTGTCTCATGATATGGTTTGTGAGAAGAACACACATGCAATGACACTGGTGGATCCATGTGTGGTCTGTGAGAAGAACACACATGCAATGACACTGGGTGTGGTTCATGATATGGTTTGTGAGAAGAACACACATGCAATGACACTAGTGGATCCATGTGTGGTATTTGGGAAGAACACACATTGAATGACACTTGTTATATATGGTCTGTGAGAAGAACACACATCCAATGACTCTAGCTGTGGTTCATGAAAAGAGAGAAGACATGCAATGACACTAGTGGATCCATGTGTGGTTCATGGGAAGAACACACATGCGATGACAATGGGTGGATCCATGTGTGGTTTGTGAGAAGAACACACCTGCAATGACACCAGTGGATCCATGTGTGGTTCATGGGAAGAACACACATGCAATGAATTTGGTGATATGTGGTTTGTGAAAAGAACAGACATGTAATGACTCTAGCTATGGTTAACGAGAAGAGCAGACATGCAATGACACCGGTGGATCCATGTGTGGTTTGTAAGAAGAACACACATGCAATGACTCTAGTTGTGGTTTGTGAAAAGATCACGCATGTGATGACTCTAGTTGTGGTTCATGGGAAGAGCAGACATACAATGACACTGGTGGATCCATGTGCGGTTCATGGGAAGAACACACATGCAACGACACCGGTGGATCCATGTGTGGTCCGTGGGAAGAACACACATGCAATGACACTGGTGGATCCATGTGTGGTTCATGGGAAGAACACACATGCAATGACACAGGTGATATGTGGTCTGTGAGAAGAACACACATGCAATGACTCTAGCTGTGGTTAATGAAAAGAGCTGACATGCAATGACACCGGTGGATCCATGTGTGTTTCAAGGGAAGAACACACATGCAATGACACTGGGTGTGGTTCATGATATGGTTTGTGAGAAGAACACACATGCAATGACACTGGTGGATTCATGTGTGGTCTTTGCGAAGAACACACATGCAATGACACTGGTGATATGTGGTCTGTAAGAAGAACACACATCCAATGACTCTAGCTGTGGTTCATGAAAAGATCAGACATGCAATGACACTGGTGGATCCATGTGTGGTTCATGGGAAGAACACACATGCGATGACACTGGGTGGATCCAAGTGTGGTTCATGAGAAGAGCAGACATGCAATAACACCGGTGGATCCATGTGTGGTTCATGGGAAGAACACACATGCAATGACACTGGGTGTGGTTCATGATATGGTTTGTGAGAAGAACACACATGCAATGACACTGGTGGATCCATGTGTGGTCTTTGGGAAGAACACACATGCAATGACACAAGTGATATGTGGTCTGTGAGAAGAACACACATCCAATGACTCTAGTTGTGGTTCATGAAAAGAGTAGACATGCAATGACACTGGTTGATCCATGTGTGGTTCATGGGAAGAACACACATGCAATGACAATGGTGGATCCATGTGTGGTATGTGGGAAGAGCAGACATGCAATGACACTGGTGGATCCATGTGTGGTTTATGGCAAGAACGCACATGCAATGACACTAGGTGTGGTTCATGATATGGTTTGTGAGAAGAACACACATGCAATGACACTGGTGGATCCATGTGTGGTCTATGAGAAGAACACACATGCAATGACACTGGGTGTGGTTCATGATATGGTTTGTGAGAAGAACACACATGCAATGACACTGGTGGAGCCATGTGTGGTATTTGGGAAGAACACACATGCAATGACTCTAGCCGTGGTTAATGAAAAGAGCAGACATGCAGTGACAATTGTGGATCCATGTGTGGTTCATGGGAAGAACACACATGCAATGACACTAGGTGTGGTTCATGATATGGTTTGTGAGAAGAACACACATGCAATGACACTGGTGGATCCATGTGTGGTCTATGAGAAGAACACACATGCAATGACACTGGTGGATCCATGTGTGGTCTTTGGGAAGAACACACATGCAATGACACTAGTGATATGTGGTCTGTGAGAAGAACACACATCCAATGACTCTAGCTGTGGTTCATGAAAAGAGCAGACATGCAATGACACTAGTGGATCCATGTGTGGTTCATGGGAAGAACACACATGCAATGACACTGGTGGATCCATGTGTGGTCTGTGGGAAGAGCAGACATGCAATGACACTGGTGGATCCATGTGTGGTTCATGGTAAGAACACACATGCAATGACACTAGGTGTGGCTCATGATATGGTTTGTGAGAAGAACACACATGCAATGACACTGGTGGATCCATGTGTGGTCTGTGAGAAGAACACACATGCAATGACACTGGGTGTGGTTCATGATATGGTTTGTGAGAATAACACACATGCAATGACACTAGTGGATCCATGTGTGGTCTTTGGGAAGAACACACATGCAATGACACTTGTGATATGTGGTCTGTGAGAAGAACACACATCCAATGACTCTAGTTGTGCTTCATGAAAAGAGAGAAGACATGCAATGACACTAGTGGATCCATGTGTGGTTCATGGGAAGAACACACATGCGATGACAATGGGTGGATCCATGTGTGGTTTGTGAGAAGAACACACCTGCAATGACACCAGTGGATCCATGTGTGGTTCATGGGAAGAACACACATGCAATGAATTTGGTGATATGTGGTTTGTGAAAAGAACAGACATGTAATGACTCTAGCTATGGTTAACGAGAAGAGCAGACATGCAATGACACCGGTGGATCCATGTGTGGTTTGTAAGAAGAACACACATGCAATGACTCTAGTTGTGGTTTGTGAAAATATCACGCATGTGATGACTCTAGTTGTGGTTCATGGGAAGAGCAGACATACAATGACACTGGTGGATCCATGTGCGGTTCATGGGAAGAACACACATGCAACGACACTGGTGGATCCATGTGTGGTTCATGGGAAGAACACACATGCAATGACACGGTTGATATGTGGTCTGTGAGAAGAACACACATGCAATGGCTCTAGCTGTGGTCAATGAAAAGAGCTGACATGCAATGACACCGGTGGATCCATGTGTGTTTCAAAGGAAGAACACACATGCAATGACATTGGGTGTGATTCATGATATGGTCTGTGAGAAGAACACACATGCAATGACACTGGTGGATCCATGTGTGGTTCATGGGACGAACACAGATGCATAGACACTAGTGGATCCATGTGTGGTCTGTGAGAAGAACACACATGCAATGACACTGGGTGTGGTTCATGATATGGTTTGTGAGAAGAACACACATGCAATGACACTGGTGGATTCATGTGTGGTCTTTGCGAAGAACACACATGCAATGACACTGGTGATATGTGGTCTGTAAGAAGAACACACATCCAATGACTCTAGTTGTGGTTCATGAAAAGAGCAGACATGCAATGACACTGGTGGATCCATGTGTGGTTCATGGGAAGAACACATATGCGATGACACTGGGTGGATCCAAGTGTGGTTCATGAGAAGAGCAGACATGCAATGACACCGGGGGATCCATGTGTGGTTCATGGGAAGAACACACATGCAATGACACTGGGTGTGGTTCATGATATGGTTTGTGAGAAGAACACACATGCAATGACACTTGTGATATGTGGTCTGTGAGAAGAACACACATCTAATGACTCTAGTTGTGGTTCATGAAAAGAGTAGACTTGCAATGACACTGGTTGATCCATGTGTGGTTCATGGGAAGAACACACATGCAATGACACTGGTGGATCCATGTGTGGTCTATGGGAAGAGCAGACATGCAATGACACTGGTGGATCCATGTGTGGTTTATGGGAAGAACGCACATGCAATGACACTAGGCGTGGATCATGATATGGTTTGTGAGAAGAACACACATGCAATGACATTGGTGGATCCATGTGTGGTCTGTGAGAAGAACACACATGCAATGACACTGGGTGTGGTTCATGATATGGTTTGTGAGAAGAACACACATGCAATGACACTGGTGGAGCCATGTGTGGTATTTGGGAAGAACACACATGCAATGACTCTAGCCGTGGTGTAGTTAATGAAAAGAGCGGACACATGCAGTGACTTTGGTGGATCCATGTGGTCTATGAGAAGAAAACACATGCAATGACACTAGGTGTGGTTCATGATATGGTTTGTGAAAAGAGCACGCATGCAATGACACTGGTGGATCCATGTGTGGTTCATGGGAAGAACACACATGCGATAACACTGGGTGGATCCATGTGTGGTTTGTGAGAAGAACACACATGCAATGACACCGGTGGATCCATGTGTGGTTCATGGCAAGAACACACATGCAATGACTCTAGTGATATGTGGTTTGTGAAAAGAACAGACATGCAATGACTCTAGTTGAGGTTAATGAGAAGAGCAGACATGCAATGACACTGGTGGATCCATGTGTGGTTTGTGAGAAGAACACACATGCAATGACTCTAGCTGTGGTTTGTGAAAAGAGCACGCATGCGATGACTCTAGCTGTGGTTCATGGGAAGAGCAGACATACAATGACACTGGTGGATCCATGTGCAGTTCATGGGAAGAACACACACGCAACGACACCGGTGGATCCATGTGTGGTCTGTGGGAAGAGCAGACATACAATGACACTGGTGGATCCATGTGTGGTTCATGGGAAGAACACACATGCAACAACACCGGTGGATCCATGTGTGGTCTGTGGGAAGAACACATATGCAATGGCACTGGTGGATCCATGTGTGGTTCATGGGAAGAACACACATGCATAGACACTAGTGGATCCATGTGTGGTCTGTGGGAAGAACACACATGCAATGACACTTGGTGTGGTTCATGATATGGTTTGTGAGAAGAACACACATGCAATGACACTGGTGGATCCATGTGTGGTCTTTGGGAAGAACACTCATGCAATGACACTGGTGATATGTGGTCTATAAGAAGAACACACATCCAATGACTCTAGCTGTGGTTCATGAAAAGAGAAGACATGCAATGACACTGGTGGATCCATGTGTGGTTCATGGGAAGAACACACATGCGATGACACTAGGTGGATCCAAGTGTGGTTCATGAGAAGAGCAGACATGCAATGACACCGGTGGATCCATGTGTGGTTCATGGGAAGAACACACATGCAATGACACTGGGTGCGGTTCATGATATGGTTTGTGAGAAGAACACACATGCAATGACACTTGTGATATGTGGTCTGTGAGAAGAACACACATCTAATGACTCTAGTTGTGGTTCATGAAAAGAGTAGACATGCAATGACACTGGTTGATCCATGTGTGGTTCATGGGAAGAACACACATGCAATGACACTGGTGGATCCATGTGTGGTCTATGGGAAGAGCAGACATGCAATGACACTGGTGGATCCATGTGTGTTTTATGGGAAGAACGCACATGCAATGACACTGGGTGTGGTTCATGATATGGTTTGTGAGAAGAACACACATGCAATGACACTGGTGGATCCATGTGTGGTCTGTGAGAAGAACACACATGCAATGACACTGGGTGTGGTTCGTGATATGGTTTGTGAGAAGAACACACATGCAATGACACTGGTGGATCCACGTGTGGTCTTTGGGAAGAACACACATGCAATGACACTAGTGATATGTGGTATGTGAGAAGAACACACATCCAATGACTCTAGCTGTGGTTCATGAAAAGAGCAGACATGCAATGACACTGGTGGATCCATGTGTGGTTCATGGGAAGAACACACATGCAATGACACTGGTGGATCCATGTCTGGTCTGTGGGAAGAGCAGACATGCAATGACACTGGTGGATCCATGTGTGGTTCATGGGAAGAACACACATGCAATGACACTGGGTGTGGTTCATGATATGGTTTGTGATAAGAACACACATGCAATGACACTGGTGGATCCATGTGTGGTCTGTGAGAAGAACACACATGCAATGACACTGGGTGTGGTTCGTGATATGGTTTGTGAGAAGAACACACATGCAATGACACTGGTGGATCCATGTGTGGTCTTTGGGAAGAACACACATGCAATGACACTGGTGATATGTGGTCTGTGATAAGAACACACATCCAATGACTCTAGCCGTGGTTCATGAAAAGAGAGCCGACATGCAATGACACTAGTGGATCCATGTGTGGTTCATGGGAAGAACACACATGCGATGACAATGGGTGGATCCATGTATGGTTTGTGAGAAGAATACACTTGCAATGACACCGGTGGATCCATGTGTGGTTCATGGGAAGACCACACATGCAATGAATCTGGTGATATGTGGTTTGTGAAAAGAACAGACATGCAATGACTCTAGCTATGGTTAACGAGAAGAGCAGACATGCAATGACACCGGTGGATCCATGTGTGGTTTGTAAGAAGAACACACATGCAATGACACTGGGTGTGGTTCATGATATGGTTTGTAAGAAGAACACACATGCAATGGCTCTAGTTGTGGTTTGTGAAAAGAGCACGCATGCGATGACTCTAGTTGTGGTTCATGGGAAGAGCAGACATACAATGACACTGGTGGATCCATGTGAGGTTCATGGGAAGAACACACATGCAATGACACTGGTGGATCCATGTGTGGTTCATGGGAAGAACACACATGCAATGACACAGGTGATATGTGGTCTGTGAGAAGAACACACATGCAATGACTCTAGCTGTGGTTAATGAAAAGAGCTGACATGCAATGACACCGGTGGATCCATGTGTGTTTCAAGGGAAGAACACACATGCAATGACACTGGGTGTGGTTCATGATATGGTCTATGAGAAGAACACACATGCAATGACACTGGTGGATCCATGTGTGGTCTGTGGGAAGAGCAGACATACAATGACACCGGTGGATCCATGTGTGGTTCATGGGAAGAACACAGATGCAACAACACTGGTGGATCCATGTGTGGTCTATGGGAAGAGCACACATGCAATGGCACTGGTGATATGTGGTCTGTGAGAAGAACACACATCCAATGACTCTAGCTGTGGTTCATGAAAAGAGCAGACATGCAATGACACTGGTGGATCCATGTGTGGTTCATGGGAAGAACCCACATGCGATGACACTAGGTGGATCCAAGTGTGGTTCATGAGAAGAGCAGACATGCAATGACACCGGTGGATCCATGTGTGGTTCATGGGAAGAACACACATGCAATGACACTGGGTGCGGTTCATGATATGGTTTGTGAGAAGAACACACATGTAATGACACTGGTGGATCCACGTGTGGTCTTTGGGAAGAACACACATGCAATGACACTAGTGATATGTGGTCTATGAGAAGAACACACATCCAATGACTCTAGCTGTGGTTCATGAAAAGAGCAGACATGCAATGACACTGGTGGATCCATGTGTGGTTCATGGGAAGAACACACATGCAATGACACTGGTGGATCCATGTCTGGTCTGTGGGAAGAGCAGACATGCAATGACACTGGTGGATCCGTGTGTGGTTCATGGGAAGAACACACATGCAATGACACTGGGTGTGGTTCATGATATGGTTTGTGAGAAGAACACACATGCAATGACACTGGTGGATCCATGTGGTGCGTGAGAAGAACACACATGCAATGACACTGGGTGCGGTTCCTGATATGGTTTGTGAGAAGAACACACATGCAATGACACTGGTGGATCCATGTGTGGTCTTTGGGAAGAACACACATGCAATGACACTGGTGATATGTGGTCTGTGAGAAGAACACACATCTAATGACTCTAGCCGTGGTTCATGAAAAGAGAGCCGACATGCAATGACACTAGTGGATCCATGTGTGGTTCATGGGAAGAACACACATGCGATGACAATGGGTGGATACATGTATGGTTTGTGAGAAGAACACACTTGCAATGACACCGGTGGATCCATGTGTGGTTCATGGGAAGACCACACATGCAATGAATCTGGTGATATGTGGTTTGTGAAAAGAACAGACATGCAATGACTCTAGCTATGGTTAACGAGAAGAGCAGACATGCAATGACACCGGTGGATCCATGTGTGGTTTGTAAGAAGAACACACATGCAATGACACTGGGTGTGGTTCATGATATGGTTTGTAAGAAGAACACACATGCAATGACTCTAGTTGTGGTTTGTGAAAAGAGCACGCATGCGATGACTCTAGTTGTGGTTCATGGGAAGAGCAGACATACAATGACACTGGTGGATCCATGTGCGGTTCATGGGAAGAACACACATGCAACGACACCGGTGGATCCATGTGTGGTCCGTGGGAAGAACACACATGCAATGACACTGGTGGATCCATGTGTGGTTCATGGGAAGAACACACATGCAATGACACAGGTGATATGTGGTCTGTGAGAAGAACACACATGCAATGACTCTAGCTGTGGTTAATGAAAAGAGCTGACATGCAATGACACCGGTGGATCCATGTGTGTTTCAAGGGAAGAACACACATGCAATGACACTGGGTGTGGTTCATGATATGGTCTATGAGAAGAACACACATGCAATGACACTGGTGGATCCATGTGTGGTCTGTGGGAAGAGCAGACATACAATGACACCGGTGGATCCATGTGTGGTTCATGGGAAGAACACAGATGCAACAACATTGGTGGATCCATGTTTGGTCTGTGGGAATAACACACATGCAATGGCACTGGTGATATGTGGTCTGTGAGAAGAACACACATCCAATGACTCTAGCAATGACACTGGTGGATCCATGTGTGGTTCATGGGAAGAACACACATGCAATGACACTGGTGGATCCATGTCCGTCTGGGGAAGAGCGTACATGCAATGACACCGGTGGATCCATGTGTGGTTCATGGGAAGAACACACATGCAATGACACTTGGTGTGGTTCATGATATGGTTTGTGAGAAGAACACACATGCAATGACACTGGTGGATCCATGTGTGGTCTGTGAGAAGAACACACATGCAATGACACTGGGTGTGGTTCGTGATATGGTTTGTGAGAAGAACACACATGCAATGACACTGGTGGATCCATGTGTGGTCTTTGGGAAGAACACACATGCAATGACACTGGTGATATGTGGTCTGTGAGAAGAACAGACATCCAATGACTCTAGCCGTGGTTCATGAAAAGAGAGTCGACATGCAATGACACTAGTGGATCCATGTGTGGTTCATGGGAAGAACACACATGCGATGACAATGGGTGGATCCATGTGTGGTTCATGGGAAGACCACACATGCAATGAATCTGGTGATATGTGGTTTGTGAAAAGAACAGACATGCAATGACTCTAGCTATGGTTAACGAGAAGAGCAGACATGCAATGACACCGGTGGATCCATGTGTGGTTTGTAAGAAGAACACACATGCAATGACACTGGGTGTGGTTCATGATATGGTTTGTAAGAAGAACACACATGCAATGGCTCTAGTTGTGGTTTGTGAAAAGAGCACGCATGCGATGACTCTAGTTGTGGTTCATGGGAAGAGCAGACATACAATGACACTGGTGGATCCATGTGCGGTTCATGGTAAGAACACACATGCAATGACACTAGGTGTGGCTCATGATATGGTTTGTGAGAAGAACACACATGCAATGACACTGGTGGATCCATGTGTGGTCTGTGAGAAGAACACACATGCAATGACACTGGGTGTGGTTCATGATATGGTTTGTGAGAATAACACACATGCAATGACACTAGTGGATCCATGTGTGGTCTTTGGGAAGAACACACATGCAATTACACTTGTGATATGTGGTCTGTGAGAAGAACACACATCCAATGACTCTAGTTGTGCTTCATGAAAAGAGAGAAGACATGCAATGACACTAGTGGATCCATGTGTGGTTCATGGGAAGAACACACATGCGATGACAATGGGTGGATCCATGTGTGGTTTGTGGGAAGAACACACATGCAATGACACTGGTGGATCCATGTGTGGTTCATGGGAAGAACACACATGCAATGACACAGTTGATATGTGGTCTGTGAGAAGAACACACATGCAATGGCTCTAGCTGTGGTCAATGAAAAGAGCTGACATGCAATGACACCGGTGGATCCATGTGTGTTTCAAAGGAAGAACACACATGCAATGACATTGGGTGTGATTCATGATATGGTCTGTGAGAAGAACACACAAACAATGACACTGGTGGATCCATGTGTGGTTCGTGGGACGAACACAGATGCATAGACACTAGTGGATCCATGTGTGGTCTGTGAGAAGAACACACATGCAATGACACTGGGTGTGGTTCATGATATGGTTTGTGAGAAGAACACACATGCAATGACACTGGTGGATTCATGTGTGGTCTTTGCGAAGAACACACATGCAATGACACTGGTGATATGTGGTCTGTAAGAAGAACACACATCCAATGACTCTAGTTGTGGTTCATGAAAAGTGCAGACATGCAATGACACTGGTGGATCCATGTGTGGTTCATGGGAAGAACACATATGCGATGACACTGGGTGGATCCAAGTGTGGTTCATGAGAAGAGCAGACATGCAATGACACCGGTGGATCCATGTGTGGTTCATGGGAAGAACACACATGCAATGACACTGGGTGTGGTTCATGATATGGTTTGTGATAAGAACACACATGCAATGACACTTGTGATATGTGGTCTGTGAGAAGAACACACATCTAATGACTCTAGTTGTGGTTCATGAAAAGAGTAGACATGCAATGACACTGGTTGATCCATGTGTGGTTCATGGGAAGAACACACATGCAATGACACTGGTGGATCCATGTGTGGTCTATGGGAAGAGCAGACATGCAATGACACTGGTGGATCCATGTGTGGTTTATGGGAAGAACGCACATGCAATGACACTAGGCGTGGATCATGATATGGTTTGTGAGAAGAACACACATGCAATGACATTGGTGGATCCATGTGTGGTCTGTGAGAAGAACACACATGCAATGACACTGGGTGTGGTTCATGATATGGTTTGTGAGAAGAACACACATGCAATGACACTGGTGGAGCCATGTGTGGTATTTGGGAAGAACACACATGCAATGACTCTAGCCGTGGTTAATGAAAAGAGCAGACATGCAGTGACACTGGTGGATCCATGTGTGGTTCATGGGAAGAACACACATGCAATGACACTAGGTGTGGTTCATGATATGGTTTGTGAGAATAACACACATGCAATGACACTGGTGGATCCATGTGTGGTCTATGATAAGAACACACATGCAATGACACTAGGTGTGGTTCATGATATGGTTTGTGAAAAGAGCACGCATGCAATGACACTGGTGGATCCATGTGTGGTTCATGGGAAGAACACACATGCGATAACACTGGGTGGATCCATGTGTGGTTTGTGAGAAGAACACACATGCAATGACACCGGTGGATCCATGTGTGGTTCATGGCAAGAACACACATGCAATGACTCTAGTGATATGTGGTTTGTGAAAAGAACAGACATGCAATGACTCTAGTTGTGGTTAATGAGAAGAGCAGACTTGCAATGACACCGGTGGATCCATGTGTGGTTTGTGAGAAGAACACACATACAATGACACTGGGTGTGGTTCATGATATGGTTTGTAAGAAGAACACACATGCAATGACTCTAGTTGTGGTTTGTGAAAAGAGCACGGATGCGATGACTCTAGCTGTGGTTCATGGGAAGAGCAGACATACAATGACACTGGTGGATCCATGTGCAGTTCATGGGAAGAACACACACGCAACGACACCGGTGGATCCATGTGTGGTCTGTGGGAAGAGCAGACATACAATGACACTGGTGGATCCATGTGTGGTTCATGGGAAGAACACACATGCAACAACACCGGTGGATCCATGTGTGGTCTGTGGGAAGAACACATATGCAATGGCACTGGTGGATCCATGTGTGGTTCATGGGAAGAACACACATGCATAGACACTAGTGGATCCATGTGTGGTCTGTGGGAAGAACACACATGCAATGACACTTGGTGTGGTTCATGATATGGTTTGTGAGAAGAACACACATGCAATGACACTGGTGGATCCATGTGTGGTCTTTGGGAAGAACACTCATGCAATGACACTGGTGATATGTGGTCTATAAGAAGAACACACATCCAATGACTCTAGTTGTGGTTCATGAAAAGAGCAGACATGCAATGACACTGGTGGATCCATGTGTGGTTCATGGGAAGAACACACATGCGATGACACTAGGTGGATCCAAGTGTGGTTCATGAGAAGAGCAGACATGCAATGACACCGGTGGATCCATGTGTGGTTCATGGGAAGAACACACATGCAATGACACTGGGTGCGGTTCATGATATGGTTTGTGAGAAGAACACACATGCAATGACACTTGTGATATGTGGTCTGTGAGAAGAACACACATCTAATGACTCTAGTTGTGGTTCATGAAAAGAGTAGACATGCAATGACACTGGTTGATCCATGTGTGGTTCATGGGAAGAACACACATGCAATGACACTGGTGGATCCATGTGTGGTCTATGGGAAGAGCAGACATGCAATGACACTGGTGGATCCATGTGTGTTTTATGGGAAGAACGCACATGCAATGACACTGGGTGTGGTTCATGATATGGTTTGTGAGAAGAACACACATGCAATGACACTGGTGGATCCATGTGTGGTCTGTGAGAAGAACACACATGTAATGACACTGGGTGTGGTTCGTGATATGGTTTGTGAGAAGAACACACATGCAATGACACTGGTGGATCCACGTGTGGTCTTTGGGAAGAACACACATGCAATGACACTAGTGATATGTGGTATGTGAGAAGAACACACATCCAATGACTCTAGCTGTGGTTCATGAAAAGAGCAGACATGCAATGACACTGGTGGATCCATGTGTGGTTCATGGGAAGAACACACATGCAATGACACTGGATCCATGTGGTCTGTGGGAAGAGCATATGCAATGACACTGGTGGATCCATGTGTGGTTCATGGGAAGAACACACATGCAATGACACCGGGTGGTTCATGATATGGTTTGTGAGAAGAACACACATGCAATGACATCGGTGGATCCATGTGTGGTCTGTGAGAAGAACACACATGCAATGACACCGTGTGGTTTGTGATATGGTTTGTGAGAAGAACACACATGCAATGACACTGGTGGATCCATGTGTGGTCTTTGGGAAGAACACACATGCAATGACACTGGTGATATATGGTCTGTGATAAGAACACACATCCAATGACTCTAGCCGTGGTTCATGAAAAGAGAGCCGACATGCAATGACACTAGTGGATCCATGTGTGGTTCATGGGAAGAACACACATGCGATGACAATGGGTGGATCCATGTATGGTTTGTGAGAAGAATACACTTGCAATGACACCGGTGGATCCATGTGTGGTTCATGGGAAGACCACACATGCAATGAATCTGGTGATATGTGGTTTGTGAAAAGAACAGACATGCAATGACTCTAGCTATGGTTAACGAGAAGAGCAGACATGCAATGACACCGGTGGATCCATGTGTGGTTTGTAAGAAGAACACACATGCAATGACACTGGGTGTGGTTCATGATATGGTTTGTAAGAAGAACACACATGCAATGGCTCTAGTTGTGGTTTGTGAAAAGAGCACGCATGCGATGACTCTAGTTGTGGTTCATGGGAAGAGCAGACATACAATGACACTGGTGGATCCATGTGCGGTTCATGGGAAGAACACACATGCAACAACACCGGTGGATCCATGTGTGGTCCGTGGGAAGAACACACATGCAATGACACTGGTGGATCCATGTGTGGTTCATGGGAAGAACACACATGCAATGACACAGGTGATATGTGGTCTGTGAGAAGAACACACATGCAATGACTCTAGCTGTGGTTAATGAAAAGAGCTGACATGCAATGACACCGGTGGATCCATGTGTGTTTCAAGGGAAGAACACACATGCAATGACACTGGGTGTGGTTCATGATATGGTCTATGAGAAGAACACACATGCAATGACACTGGTGGATCCATGTGTGGTCTGTGGGAAGAGCAGACATACAATGACACCGGTGGATCCATGTGTGGTTCATGGGAAGAACACAGATGCAACAACACTAGTAGATCCATGTGTGGTCTGTGGGAAGAACACACATGCAATGGCACTGGTGATATGTGGTCTGTGAGAAGAACACACATCCAATGACTCTAGCTGTGGTTCATGAAAAGAGCAGACATGCAATGACACTGGTGGATCCATGTGTGGTTCATGGGAAGAACCCACATGCGATGACACTAGGTGGATCCAAGTGTGGTTCATGAGAAGAGCAGACATGCAATGACACCGGTGGATCCATGTGTGGTTCATGGGAAGAACACACATGCAATGACACTGGGTGCGGTTCATGATATGGTTTGTGAGAAGAACACACATGTAATGACACTGGTGGATCCACGTGTGGTCTTTGGGAAGAACACACATGCAATGACACTAGTGATATGTGGTCTATGAGAAGAACACACATCCAATGACTCTAGCTGTGGTTCATGAAAAGAGCGTACATGCAATGACACGGTGGATCCATGTGTGGTTCATGGGAAGAACACACATGCAATGACACTGGTGGATCCATGTCTGGTCTGTGGGAAGAGCAGACATGCAATGACACTGGTGGATCCGTGTGTGGTTCATGGGAAGAACACACATGCAATGACACTTGGTGTGGTTCATGATATGGTTTGTGAGAAGAACACACATGCAATGACACTGGTGGATCCATGTGTGGTCTGTGAGAAGAACACACATGCAATGACACTGGGTGTGGTTCGTGATATGGTTTGTGAGAAGAACACACATGCAATGACACTGGTGGATCCATGTGTGGTCTTTGGGAAGAACACACATGCAATGACACTGGTGATATGTGGTCTGTGAGAAGAACACACATCTAATGACTCTAGCCGTGGTTCATGAAAAGAGAGCCGACATGCAATGACACTAGTGGATCCATGTGTGGTTCATGGGAAGAACACACATGCGATGACAATGGGTGGATACATGTATGGTTTGTGAGAAGAACACACTTGCAATCACACCGGTGGATCCATGTGTGGTTCATGGGAAGACCACACATGCAATGAATCTGGTGATATGTGGTTTGTGAAAAGAACAGACATGCAATGACTCTAGCTATGGTTAACGAGAAGAGAAGACATGCAATGACACCGGTGGATCCATGTGTGGTTTGTAAGAAGAACACACATGCAATGACACTGGGTGTGGTTCATGATATGGTTTGTAAGAAGAACACACATGCAATGACTCTAGTTGTGGTTTGTGAAAAGAGCACGCATGCGATGACTCTAGTTGTGGTTCATGGGAAGAGCAGACATACAATGACACTGGTGGATCCATGTGCGGTTCATGGGAAGAACACACATGCAACGACACCGGTGGATCCATGTGTGGTCCGTGGGAAGAACACACATGCAATGACACTGGTGGATCCATGTGTGGTTCATGGGAAGAACACACATGCAATGACACAGGTGATATGTGGTCTGTGAGAAGAACACACATGCAATGACTCTAGCTGTGGTTAATGAAAAGAGCTGACATGCAATGACACCGGTGGATCCATGTGTGTTTCAAGGGAAGAACACACATGCAATGACACTGGGTGTGGTTCATGATATGGTCTATGAGAAGAACACACATGCAATGACACTGGTGGATCCATGTGTGGTCTGTGGGAAGAGCAGACATACAATGACACCGGTGGATCCATGTGTGGTTCATGGGAAGAACACAGATGCAACAACATTGGTGGATCCATGTGTGGTCTGTGGGAATAACACACATGCAATGGCACTGGTGATATGTGGTCTGTGAGAAGAACACACATCCAATGACTCTAGCAATGACACTGGTGGATCCATGTGTGGTTCATGGGAAGAACACACATGCAATGACACTGGTGGATCCATGTCTGGTCTGTGGGAAGAGCAGACATGCAATGACACTGGTGGATCCATGTGTGGTTCATGGGAAGAACACACATGCAATGACACTTGGTGTGGTTCATGATATGGTTTGTGAGAAGAACACACATGCAATGACACTGGTGGATCCATGTGTGGTCTGTGAGAAGAACACACATGCAATGACACTGGGTGTGGTTCGTGATATGGTTTGTGAGAAGAACACACATGCAATGACACTGGTGGATCCATGTGTGGTCTTTGGGAAGAACACACATGCAATGACACTGGTGATATGTGGTCTGTGAGAAGAACATACATCCAATGACTCTAGCCGTGGTTCATGAAAAGAGAGCCGACATGCAATGACACTAGTGGATCCATGTGTGGTTCATGGGAAGAACACACATGCGATGACAATGGGTGGATACATGTATGGTTTGTGAGAAGAACACACTTGCAATCACACCGGTGGATCCATGTGTGGTTCATGGGAAGACCACACATGCAATGAATCTGGTGATATGTGGTTTGTGAAAAGAACAGACATGCAATGACTCTAGCTATGGTTAACGAGAAGAGAAGACATGCAATGACACCGGTGGATCCATGTGTGGTTTGTAAGAAGAACACACATGCAATGACACTGGGTGTGGTTCATGATATGGTTTGTAAGAAGAACACACATGCAATGACTCTAGTTGTGGTTTGTGAAAAGAGCACGCATGCGATGACTCTAGTTGTGGTTCATGGGAAGAGCAGACATACAATGACACTGGTGGATCCATGTGCGGTTCATGGGAAGAACACACATGCAACGACACCGGTGGATCCATGTGTGGTCCGTGGGAAGAACACACATGCAATGACACTGGTGGATCCATGTGTGGTTCATGGGAAGAACACACATGACATGACAAAGCGGATCTGTGGTCTGTCAGAAGAACACACATGCAATGACTCTAGCTGTGGTTAATGAAAAGAGCTGACATGCAATGACACCGGTGGATCCATGTGTGTTTCAAGGGAAGAACACACATGCAATGACACTGGGTGTGGTTCATGATATGGTCTATGAGAAGAACACACATGCAATGACACTGGTGGATCCATGTGTGGTCTGTGGGAAGAGCAGACATACAATGACACCGGTGGATCCATGTGTGGTTCATGGGAAGAACACAGATGCAACAACATTGGTGGATCCATGTGTGGTCTGTGGGAATAACACACATGCAATGGCACTGGTGATATGTGGTCTGTGAGAAGAACACACATCCAATGACTCTAGCAATGACACTGGTGGATCCATGTGTGGTTCATGGGAAGAACACACATGCAATGACACTGGTGGATCCATGTCTGGTCTGTGGGAAGAGCAGACATGCAATGACACTGGTGGATCCATGTGTGGTTCATGGGAAGAACACACATGCAATGACACTTGGTGTGGTTCATGATATGGTTTGTGAGAAGAACACACATGCAATGACACTGGTGGATCCATGTGTGGTCTGTGAGAAGAACACACATGCAATGACACTGGGTGTGGTTCGTGATATGGTTTGTGAGAAGAACACACATGCAATGACACTGGTGGATCCATGTGTGGTCTTTGGGAAGAACACACATGCAATGACACTGGTGATATGTGGTCTGTGAGAAGAACATACATCCAATGACTCTAGCCGTGGTTCATGAAAAGAGAGCCGACATGCAATGACACTAGTGGATCCATGTGTGGTTCATGGGAAGAACACACATGCGATGACAATGGGTGGATCCATGTATGGTTTGTGAGAAGAACACACTTGCAATGACACCGGTGGATCCATGTGTGGTTCATGGGAAGACCACACATGCAATGAATCTGGTGATATGTGGTTTGTGAAAAGAACAGACATGCAATGACTCTAGCTATGGTTAACGAGAAGAGCAGACATGCAATGACACCGGTGGATCCATGTGTGGTTTGTAAGAAGAACACACATGCAATGACACTGGGTGTGGTTCATGATATGGTTTGTAAGAAGAACACACATGCAATGGCTCTAGTTGTGGTTTGTGAAAAGAGCACGCATGCGATGACTCTAGTTGTGGTTCATGGGAAGAGCAGACATACAATGACACTGGTGGATCCATGTGCGGTTCATGGGAAGAACACACATGCAACGACACCGGTGGATCCATGTGTGGTCCGTGGGAAGAACACACATGCAATGACACTGGTGGATCCATGTGTGGTTCATGGGAAGAACACACATGCAATGACACATGTGATATGTGGTCTGTGAGAAGAACACACATGCAATGACTCTAGCTGTGGTTAATGAAAAGAGCTGACATGCAATGACACCGGTGGATCCATGTGTGTTTAAAGGGAAGAACACACATGCAATGACACTGGGTGTGGTTCATGATATGGTCTATGAGAAGAACACACATGCAATGACACTGGTGGATCCATGTGTGGTCTGTGGGAAGAGCAGACATACAATGACACCGGTGGATCCATGTGTGGTTCATGGGAAGAACACAGATGCAACAACACTGGTGGATCCATGTGTGGTCTGTGGGAAGAACACACATGCAATGGCACTGGTGATATGTGGTCTGTGAGAAGAACACACATCCAATGACTCTAGCTGTGGTTCATGAAAAGAGCAGACATGCAATGACAATGGTGGATCCATGTGTGGTTCATGGGAAGAACACACATGCGATGACACTAGGTGGATCCAAGTGTGGTTCATGAGAAGAGCAGACATGCAATGACACCGGTGGATCCATGTGTGGTTCATGGGAAGAACACACATGCAATGACACTGGGTGCGGTTCATGATATGGTTTGTGAGAAGAACACACATGCAATGACACTGGTGGATCCACGTGTGGTCTTTGGGAAGAACACACATGCAATGACACTAGTGATATGTGGTCTGTGAGAAGAACACACATCCAATGACTCTAGCTGTGGTTCATGAAAAGAGCAGACATGCAATGACACTGGTGGATCCATGTGTGGTTCATGGGAAGAACACACATGCAATGACACTGGTGGATCCATGTCTGGTCTGTGGGAAGAGCAGACATGCAATGACACTGGTGGATCCATGTGTGGTTCATGGGAAGAACACACATGCAATGACACTGGGTGTGGTTCATGATATGGTTTGTGAGAAGAACACACATGCAATGACACTGGTGGATCCATGTGTGGTCTGTGAGACGAACACACATGCAATGACACTGGGTGTGGTTCGTGATATGGTTTGTGAGAAGAACACACATGCAATGACACTGGTGGATCCATGTGTGGTCTTTGGGAAGAACACACATGCAATGACACTGGTGATATGTGGTCTGTGAGAAGAACACACATCCAATGACTCTAGCCGTGGTTCATGAAAAGAGAGCCGACATGCAATGACACTAGTGGATCCATGTGTGGTTCATGGGAAGAACACACATGTGATGACAATGGGTGGATCCATGTATGGTTTGTGAGAAGAACACACTTGCAATGACATCGGTGGATCCATGTGTGGTTCATGGGAAGACCACACATGCAATGAATCTGGTGATATGTGGTTTGTGAAAAGAACAGACATGCAATGACTCTAGCTATGGTTAACGAGAAGAGCAGACATGCAATGACACCGGTGGATCCATGTGTGGTTTGTAAGAAGAACACACATGCAATGACACTGGGTGTGGTTCATGATATGGTTTGTAAGAAGAACACACATGCAATGACTCTAGTTGTGGTTTGTGAAAAGAGCACGCATGCGATGACTCTAGTTGTGGTTCATGGGAAGAGCAGACATACAATGACACTGGTGGATCCATGTGCGGTTCATGGGAAGAACACACATGCAATGACACCGGTGGATCCATGTGTGGTCCGTGGGAAGAACACACATGCAATGACACTGGTGGATCCATGTGTGGTTCATGGGAAGAACACACATGCAATGACACAGGTGATATGTGGTCTGTGAGAAGAACACACATGCAATGACTCTAGCTGTGGTTAATGAAAAGAGCTGACATGCAATGACACCGGTGGATCCATGTGTGTTTCAAGGGAAGAACACACATGCAATGACACTGGGTGTGGTTCATGATATGGTCTATGAGAAGAACACACATGCAATGACACTGGTGGATCCATGTGTGGTCTGTGGGAAGAGCAGACATACAATGACACCGGTGGATCCATGTGTGGTTCATGGGAAGAACACATATGCAACAACACTAGTGGATCCATGTGTGGTCTGTGGGAAGAACACACATGCAATGGCACTGGTGATATGTGGTCTGTGAGAAGAACACACATCCAATGACTCTAGCTGTGGTTCATGAAAAGAGCAGTCATGCAATGACACTGGTGGATCCATGTGTGGTTCATGGGAAGAACACACATGCAATGACACTGGTTGATCCATGTGTGGTCTGTGGGAAGAGAAGACATGCAATGACACTAGTGGATCCATGTGTCGTTCATGGGAAGAACACACATGCAATGAAACTGGGTGTGGTTCATGATATGGTTTGTAAGAAGAACACACATGCAATGACACTGGTGGATCAATGTGTGGTCTGTGAGAAGAACACACATGCAATGACACTACGTGTGGTTCATGATATGGTTTGCGAGAAGAACACACATGCAATGACACTGGTGGATCCATGTGTGGTCTTTGGGAAGAACACACATGCAATGACACTGGTGATATGTGGTATGTGAGAAGAACACACATCCAATGACTCTAGCTATGGTTCATGAAAAGAGCAGACATGCAATGACACTGGTGGATCCATGTGTGGTTCATGGGAAGAACACACATGCGATGACACTGGGTGGATCCATGTGTGGTTTGTGAGAAGAACACACATGCAATGACACCGGTGGATCCATGTGTGGTTCATGGGAAGAACACACATGCAATGACTCTGGTGATATGTGGTTTGTGAAAAGAACAGACATGCAATGGCTCTAGTTGCGGTTAATGAGAAGACCAGACAAGCAATGACACCGGTGGATCCATGTGTGGTTTGTGAGAAGAACACACATGCAATGACACTAGGTGTGGTTCATGATATGGTTTGTAAGAAGAACACACATGCAATGACTCTAATTGTGGTTTGTGAAAAGAGCACGCATGCGATGACTCTAGATGTTGTTCATGGGAAGAGCAGACATACAATGACACTGGTGGATCCATGTGTGGTTCATGGGAAGACACACATGCAACGACACCGGTGGATCCATGTGTGGTCTGTGGGAAGAACACACATGCAACGCACTAGTGGATCGATGTCTGGTTCATGGGAGGAACACACATGCAATGACATAGGTGATATGTGGTCTGTGAGAACAACACACATACAATGACTCTAGTTGTGGTTAATGAAAAGAGCTAACATGCAATGACACTGGTGGATCCATGTGTGGTTCAAGGGAAGAACACACATGCGATGACACTGGGTGTCGTTCATGAAATGGTCTGTGAGAGGAACACACATGCAATGACACTGGTGGATCCATATGTGGTCTGTGAGAAGAACACACATGCAATGACACTGGTGGATCCATGTGTGGTCTTTGGGAAGAACACACATGCAATGACACTGGTGATATGTGGTCTGTGAGAAGAACACACGTCCAATGACTCTAGTTGTGGTTCATGAAAAGAGTAGACATGCAATGAGACTGGTGGATCCATATGTGGTTCATGGGAAGAACACACATGCAATGACTCTGGTGATATGTGGTTTGTGAAAAGAACAGACATGCAATGGCTCTAGCTGTGGTTAATGAGAAGAGCAGACATGCAATGACACTTGGTGTGGTTTATGATATGGTTTGTGAGAAGAACACACATGCAATGACACTGGTGGATCCATGTGTGGTCTTTGGGAAGAACACACATGCAATGACACTGGTGATATGTGGTCTGTGAGAAGAACACACATCCAATGACTCTAGCTGTGGTTCATGAAAAGAGCAGACATGCAATGACACTGGTGGCTCCATGTGTGGTTCATGGGAAGAACACACATGCGATGACACTGGGTGGATCTATGTATGGTTCATGAGAAGCAAACATGCAATGACACAGGTGGATCCATGTGTGGTTCATGGGAAGAACACACATGGAATGACTCTGGTGATATGTCGTTTGTGAAAAGAACAGACATGCAATGACTCTAGCTATGGTTAATGAGAAGAGCTGACATGCAATGACACCGGTGGATCCATGTGTGGTTTGTGAGAAGAACACACATGCAATGACACTGGTGGATCCATGTGTGGTCTTTGGGAAGATTACACATGCAATGACACTGGTGATATGTGGTGTGTGAGAAGAACACACATCCAATGACTCTAGCTGTGGTTCATGAAAAGAGAAGACATGCAATGACACTGGTGGATCCATGTGTGGTTCATGGGAAGAACACACATGCAATGACATTGGGTGTGGTTCATGATATGGTTTGTGAGAAGAACACACATGCAATGACACTGGTGGATCCATGTGTGGTCTGTGAGAAGAACACAAATGCAATGACACTGGGTGTGGTTCATGATATGGTCTGTGAGAATAACACACATGCAATGACACTGGTGGATCCATGTGTGGTCTTTGGGAAGAACACACATGCAATGACACTGGTGATATGTGGTACGTGAGAAGAACACACATCCAATGTCTCTAGCTGTGGTTCATGAAAAGAGCAGACATGCAATGACACTGGTGGATCCATGGGTGGTTCATGGGAAGAACACACATGCGATGACACTGGGTGGATCCAAGTGTGGTTTGTGAGAAGAACACACATGCAATGACACCGGTGGATCCATGTGTGGTTCATGGGAAGAACACACATGCAATGACTCTGGTGATATGTGGTTTGTGAAAAGAACAGACATGCAATGACTCTAGCTGTGGTTAATGAGAAGAGCAGACATGCAATGACACCGGTGGATCCATGTGTGGTTTGTGAGAAGAACACACATGCAATGTGTGGCATCCCGCTAAAACCACTACTAGGAAATCGCGTTGTTTTTGTGCATTGCATCGTCATGACCGCATGCTCATGTCATCATGCCACATTGCATTTGAGAATCATCATCATGCATGGTTTGTTTAAAAACTATTTTCGAAAAGTCTGGTTTTGTTTTCTAAACGCCCCGTCTTTATTTCAAAATTAAAACCCGGGTCTCCGGAATATTTTGGTTTGTCTAAAATCGGATTTCAGAAGCCCCGTTTTAAATAATAAAATATTTTATTTTATTTTACGAGGCATCCAAACCGGGCCGATCCGACCCAGCCGGCCACCCCAAGAAAAACCGGTTCCTAGCCTAATCCCTAATCTACCCAGCCCCTTCCTCCACCCCTCCACCTCACCCCACCCAATCAGTGCACGCCACCTCACCCTGTGCCACCACCGCCCACCGCCAATCCCACCAGACTGCAGCTTCCTCCTTTTTCCCTGCCCCACCACGAGAGAGCCTCCCTCTCGACAGCTCCCTGCCGGACTCCACCACCTGCTGCCGGATTCCCCGCCTCCCGTCCCCGAGGCCACCTTCCTCGTTCCCCGCCGCCGACGGCTCCCCTCCGCCATGCCGCCATGACGCCTCGGCCCACCGCCACCGTCCCGCCGCCACACTGCACTGCCGGACCCGCCTCTCCGGCCACCGCCGCCTCTCTCCTCTTCCTCCATGGCA
This sequence comes from Avena insularis, assembly GCA_023614405.1. Lineage (NCBI taxonomy): Eukaryota > Viridiplantae > Streptophyta > Magnoliopsida > Poales > Poaceae > Avena > Avena insularis. Next base: position 475,767,051 of record CM042694.1, read on the forward strand.
CCCTAACCACCGCGTGGCTGTCACCTCCTCCCTCTCCACGCCGCCACGGGCCCCCGTCCTCGCCACCATCTCCCGCTCCTGCCCCACCGCCGCGGGTGACCTCGTCTGCACGTCTTCCTCGAGGCCCTCTTGCCGCGTCGTGGTTGCTCTGCCACCCGAGCTCTGCGGCCGCCTCCCGCCCGGATCCATCCTTGCTCGCCGCCACGGCCGTCGACGCCGCTTCTTCGACCGCCACAACTCCGCCGCTTAATCTTCGCGAGCCGCCAGCCGCTTCTTCTCAAGCCGTGGCCCCATCGCCCCGAGCCCAAGGCCGCCTCTCTCTGCTTCAGCCTCGCCCCTCGTCCTCGGCGTTCCTTCCGCTTCTCGCAGCTCCTCAGCAGCGGCTCGTCTGCAAACCCTGACGCTGCTTCTCGACCGCCGCAGATCCTCCCCACCGTCCTCGCCCTGGGCTGTTGGCCGTCGATGAGCCTGATGAGTCAACCAAAGGGAGTGGGCCCTTTAAACCTCCCATTTGCTTTTTTATGGAAATAAGCAGTGTCCTCGCTCTGGTGCTTCCTCGTCTTGTTCGCGTGCACCGCTCTGTTGGAAGCGCTCACAGCTTGTGTGCGTCTTTGTTCAGCTAGCCAGTTTACATGTTCCCTGCCTCTTCCTTTTGATCACTTGTGTTTGTGCGTGTGTGTTCCCATGGCCCTTTGAAGATCAGAGTACCTCACCAAGCACCACAAACAGCATGACATCCAGGACCTCCGGGTTGACGAGGACGACTAGTTGGCAAGACATCGATGGTGATGCTACTCGACAAGATCGACCCCGACCCTGTGCCTGTGTGTTGGCTCGAGACCCTTTCGGTGAACAAGACCGACAAGTGATCATACCTCCGACACCATCCGTGACATCACCGAAGCGCTGCTTCCGGAGTACCGCATAACCATCAACAAGTGCACCCCTTCACCAGCCGCATGAACCCCAGGATTTCGACAAGGTCCCCATTCGCCCGCGAGTACCATATGACACCAAGATCTTCTCGAACGCCTTGACATCAAACAAGATCGCCATCGACAATGGAACCGAGACCGATCTAGAGCGCCAAGGTCTTCGACACCGACCGGCAAGATCTCCAACAAGGACGCCAAGTTCTTCTTCCCGAACGCCAAGACTGGCCGATACGAGGGACCGACAAGATCTTCGTGACGACAAGAGCGACACCGACCAGGGAGAGTCCGATGAGCCGGCGACGCCGAACCAAGTCCTCCTTCCCGAAACGCCAAGCTCTCCTTCCGTTGTCCGAGAATGATTTCGTCGAACCCTGAGACCAAACCCCGGACCCCCGGAACCCAAGATCTTCCGAACCCAGATGTGTGAACCTTTTCCCGAGCCCCTATTTTATAAATGCTATATATAAAACTTGTTCCATATTAATTGTTCATCTCGCATGCATATCATGTGGGTTGGGGGCATTATGCCGATTCACTGCACAATTAAATATGGAGTGTTTATGCGGGATACCTTTGTCTTATTCCGGACTCCATTTAAATTGGTGTAGCGAACCGATGCCATGTTTCGCCCTGTTAATACAACATTTAAATTGCGGGGGTTCTAAACAACTTGAACCATCTAATTAATTGTCGGGACCCCGGTTCCGCTTAATATTGCCTAATTGCACCGCATCTGCATCATATCATAATCATGCCGGATCTTCTGCCGTAGTATTAAATATTGCATCCGGTGTTTCTTCTAGTGTTTGCTTCCTCGCGGATTAGGCCGATGAGTTGATGCGAGTATCGACAAGTTCTCCGGATATGATCCTTCGGCAGTATTTCCTAGGCGAGCATCTCTTCCCCTTCTACCTATTTTGCATTTATAGTCTTTATTTCCTCATGTTGATCTATTGCTATCCGTGTCACGATGCTTTAGTTTCCGAACACCAGTTATATCCCGTGCAGCCTCTATATTGCCTTGGACACCTCCTATAACCTGTGTTTGGTAGATAGCTGGCCTTGCGAGTCATAGTTGCTTGCTCAGGTGCGATCCTGTGTTGTCAAGTACCACAGTTGTTGGAAGGTTGGCAGATGCTTAATGGTGGAGATGCTTAATGGTGGAGATGATCATGTCTTTAAATACAACTATTAAAATGCTAGATATAACTAATGCAGAGGCATCGGTGGGCAATAGATGTTATTTGGTTCTTCCACACTCAATTGTGTCTCGTAGGACCCCGAGTACTTGATACCTGTTCCTTGATTTTTCGCACTATCCACATCCGGGAGGCCTTATGGACCCCCCTGAGCCAGAGCTTGATTCATTTCTATTTCTTGGGGCCACAAAGTAGTTTGGGGCTTTATTACTATCCTATACTTATGCCATGCTTTACTGCTTTATTTACGTTTGTGCGAGGAGCACCTGTACTTTTTAGGATTGCGGAGTGTTTTCGTGGTATCGACAAGCCCAGTCACACTTTCGGGTTCCCAGTCGTTTATAGCCATTGGCGCAAACCTTGGGTCCGTCTCGGAGCCGGACAACTTTGTTGCGGGTAGCTTAATGGGGTGGCCCCCTGAAATATTTATGAATCCTGTGATTGCTTTGTCGTGAAAGCCTCGTTGGGTTTTGAGTTGGTTTTTTCGAGGCTGATCGAGTGTGTGTTGTTATTTGTGCACCCCTGCAGGGTAAATCTTTCTGAAAGTCGTGTCCGCGGTTATGGACGACTTGGAGCACAGTATCTCGATCATAGACAAGCATAACTAAAGTAGTGTTATAAATTTGACTTAATATATCTGACTAGTAATCAACTTCACTATAACAGAATGGATATTAAAAATGCCAACAACTGGTGGATATGTGGTGATCTGTGTCATACTATACCTGCCTAGTAAGTATTGCAACTCCAATGGAATGTGATAAAAGTGCCAACAACCGTTGGGTTTTGGGATTCCTCAGGACAATTATATCTGACTAGTAAATGTTCCAACTACAACGGAATGTTAACTAAAACTGCCCACTGTTTATGCTTCAGGATGACTCATGCTATCTATATCTGACTAGTAAGTGCTTCAACTATAATGGAACGAATAAAACTGCCAATTGTGTGAGTTCCTTGGTCCGACTTCCTTGTTTGGTCTCGAGGGGGGAAATATGTAACACCCTCAGAATCGGCCCTATGCAAGTTTTATCGCTTCCACCAAACCCGCATAGAAACGATTCAAAGGTGCCCACCAGGCACTTTCGTGCGGGTGGAAAACGAAGTAATAACATTACACAACAGTCCTCGATGGGACCCACAGAACAGATATATACATCAACGACTCAAAGAGTCAAGAATACAGAGATACAAGACAAAGATCCAAAACACCTTGAACACGATAGAGCGTCCAACTACGGACAAGAGGCAAATGGGGCTAAGAGCCCTGAAGAATAACCAATGGCGTCCATAACCCTGCCCAGGCCAAGCCGGAAGGGTAACCCTGCTAACGACGTCGATCTCAAAACCTGCTTAAACAAAAGGGGTGCGACAAAGGGCAAAGGAAAAAGAGAGCAGTCAAGATCGAGGCCAAGACACGGCGAGGCTAGAATTGGCGGTCCTCGCCTACATAGGTATGGCGGATCAAGCGGCAGAAAGATGCACTAAACAATCCTATAGAGACTCGATATAACTGCTTGCTATCGAGAGGATAAGAAAGACCTATTCGGATCCAACCTGATCCTAACACCAAACAAACCCATCCCGGTATTCCCCTCGACACCAACCGAGAAAGTCAACCGAGGAACTCACACGCTTGGCGGTTTATTTGTTCGATTATTGTTGCAGCAATTACTAGACAGTGTAGATGATCGCCCGATAAAATAAGCAATGGGCCGTTTTAGTTAACCATTCCGTTGAAGTTGCAACACTTACTAGTCGACATACAATTAGCATGAGATATCCCAAAACCAGCGGTTGTTGGTACTTTTATTTAGCCATTCGTTGTAGTGAAGCTTATTACTAGTCATAACGGATACAAGTCAATTTATAACAGTAAACTTTAGTTATAGTTGTCTATGATCAAGCACTGTGCTCCAAGTCGTCCATAACCGCGGACACGGCTTCTCGAAAAGATTTAACCTGCAGGTGCACCAAAGTATCCACAAGCACTTGACCCTTTTGCCGATCGTTAACATACACCCATCGGTATGTGGCGGGGCCTAAGTCATGACGTTTCCTGCACCCAAAGCAAGTACATGGGGGCCACCCACTAAGTCTACCCGCGAAGTCGGACGGGCTCGAGACGGACTTAGGGTTTGGGTGAGCATTTGAACGACTAGGAACCCAAAACTGGGCTTGTCGACACCGCGAAAACGTGTCCCGATCCTAAACAGTACAGGTGCTATCCCTCGCACAATTTAAATAAAGCAGTAAAGCATGGCATAAGTACAGGATAGTAAATAAAACCTCAAACTAGTTTGTGGCCCCCAGTACAATACTTTGAAATCAGGTACTAATCGATGGGGGGCCCATATCTCCCCACCGTGGTTAGCGCCGATCTCTAACAGTGTCAAGAACTCGGGTCCTACGGACACCGGTGGGATCGGAAACCGAATATTATCTATCACCCACCGGTGCCTCTGCATTTACCTACTTCAATTTTAGTTATTAAATAGTAATTAAAGCCATGAACATCTCCAACATTAAACAAGCGGCAATACTCCAACAACTGGGGTACTTGACGACTCGCAACAGCACTTGAGCAAGCTACTACGACGCGCAAGACCAACTATCTACCAAACAACAGGTAATAGGAGGTGTCCGAGGCAATATGAGGCTGCAAGGGATATCACAGGCACGAAAACTAGAGCAACGCAACACGGATAGCAATAGATTAACAGGAGGGAAATAAATACTATAAAAATAAGATAGGTAGAAAGGGGAAGATGCTCGCCTGAAAACATTGCCGAAGGTTCATCCGAAGATCGGGTCGACACTCGCATCAACTCATCGGCCTAATCTGTGAAGAAGCAAAGCACTAGAAGAAACACCGGATGGACTATTTAATACTACGGTAGAAAATCGGGCATGATGCATGTATGATGTATGACATGGCAAGATGCGATGCAACAGGCAATATTAATCAACCGGGGTCCTGGCAAATATTTAATGGTTCAAGTTGTTTATCTACCCCACAAATTAAATGTTGTCTTAACATGGCAAAACATATCACCGGTTCGCTACACAAAATTAAATGAAGCCAATATATGACTAGAATAGCCGTCATATAGTCTCCATATGTAATTACTAGATGAATCGTCATAATGTCCCCAAACCACATGCTGAGATGCAAGCACGAATGATTAAATATGCAGGATATATTATATTATAAAAATAGAGGTCTCGGATAGGGGTCACACATCGAAAAGTGAACTTGGGGTTCACCGAGGGTTCGGGTTTGGTCTTCGGACGCCAGGATCGGTCTTCGAGGTTCGGTCTCGATGTTCCATGAAGAAGGTCTTGTGTTTCTTGGAGGTCGATCTTGACAGCTCACAAAGGTTCTCGGCTTGCGATAGAACACCCATGGCCTCGGCAATCTTGGCATCAGAGACCAACACGGACATCGGTGCCCAAGTCTAAATCGCCCCACGGAAATCCTTGACCGATTCTAGTCGTGGTCCATGTGCAGAACTTGAACAGAAACTGGCAGCAGCACACCACCTCGTCCTGTGTTCTTGTGCCAACAAACAACCAGGGGCGCTAGCTTGTGGACGGAGGCGTCGCTTGCTGGGGAAGGGCGGGGCAGAGCTCCTGGTGCTGGAGGCGGGCTGCGAGCAGAGGCTCCGTCGGACGGAAAGGACAGGGCGGCCAAGCGCGCTGGCCTTGGAAGGAGAGAACGGGCCGGAGAGGGGCGAGAGACGACGGGCGGCCGCGACGAGGAGGAAGGCGGTGGCAAGGAAGCGAGAGAGGCCGGGCAAAAGCGGCCGACACGAGGATCCTCGGGGCGACGGGGAGCACAGGAGCAGGCGGAGGCGCTCCAGGCCGAGGAAGAAGCGCGACGGAGAAGGACGGCCGGAGAGGCGACGGGTCCGCGGGGAGCGGAGGGCGGCGGCGGGGATCCAGACGAGAGGGAGGCGGCGGTGGTTGTCGCGGGGTGGAAGGAGCGAGGCACGGCGGCGGCCGGAGCGAGCGTCGGCGTTGAGCGGACGGCCCGACGAGGAAGGGAGACCGACGGCGGGGCGCGGGGAGCGGAGGACGGAGGGAGGCGAGGGGTGCAGGCGGGGCCGGCGCGGGACCGGCGAGGCAGAGGCGCGGTCGGGGGAGACGGCCTGGCCGCGGGCAGGGGCGGCGGCAGGGACACCGAGGAGAGGGCGGGCGAGGGGAGCGGTGGTAAGGGGTTGTAGGGACTGGGGGCGTGGGAGGCGTGCAGGCGGGGGTGGGTGGTCGGTGGGGTGGCCACTGGGTGGGGCCGGGAGACAGGGGTGAGAGAGAGAGGGGGTTGGGGCCGGGGGCGGGCGGGCTCTGGGTGTGTGGCGTGGATCAGGTCTGGGGGGGCGGGGCAGGTGGGATTAGGGTGAGGTGGCGGGCACTGGTTGGTGGGGTTTTGGGCCAGGGGGATGTGGCGAACCGTGGTTGGCCGGGGTGATGTGGAGGGGGCTGGGTAGACTAGGGGTTTGGGTAGGAAAAGATTTAGATAGACCGGTTTGTACTGGGGGTGGCCGACTGGGTCGAATCGGCCCGGTTCGGCTGCCCCCTAAAAATAATTAAACATTTTATTTATTTAAAACGGGGCTTTTGAAACCTATTGGCAGACGAAACAAAACAATCCGGAGACCCGGGTTTGGATTTTGAAATAAAGGCTGGGTATTTAAAAAACAAAAATATGTTTTTCGAAAATAGTTTCAGGCAAACAAATGCATGATGATGACGATGCTCAAATGCAATGTGGCATGATGACATGAGCATGCGGTCATGATGATGCAATGCACAAAAACAACGCGATTTTCTAGTAGTGGTTTTGCGGGGCGCCACAATTCGACACCACTAACAATGGATCTCGCCCTCGAGATCCGCCTCATGGTACCGGAAGGAAGGTCGGCGATCTGCGTCTTTTCGCTTCGTGTAGATCCTCGCGACACCACTAACAAGAGGTCGTTGTCCGTGATCGTCGAGGGAACACTCCGGGAACAAAAGGTCGAAGGTAGAGGTATCAACAAATAAAGCCACCTCTAACTTCGATAGAAGGAGAGAAAAGATGCGGCCTATCCCACTTCAATGTACAAGAGCGAATAGAAAGGGTAGTCGGCATGGGGGCCAATCCATCACGCACCCAATCTATTACTCTGCACAATCAGTAGAAAAGCGGCAACCATTCTCGAATCGTGAAGATCTCATCAATCGAGGTCAGGAAACACAGGAGTGATGCAGACTCTGCATCGGATCTGGCGTAGATGATGTCGTCGCGTCGGAAAACACTGGAAGGCACGAGAAGGAGCAAGGAGAAGTCCACCCGAGGAAGGATTCCTCGGATAGCATGAAGACCAGACGTAGCAACACCGTTACCAAAAGAGGAAGCGAAACCCTGAAGGTACGACAGAACCCAACCACGAGAAATCCTGAACTCGAAGAGAGAGAAGAGAGCGGATTCAAACACGCAGAGGAGAGCAGCAGAGGGGTAAGGAGTAAAATTAGACCTAATCAGAACTATCCAACCGATTTTGCAAAAATAGTTTTGACACTCTACTTCGGCCGTTAGCTAGGTTATCCCACATTGGACTTGTGGGGTATCGCAACTGCTGAGCTCTGATACCACTCTGTAACACCCTCAGAATCGGCCCTATGCAAGTTTTATCGCTTCCGCCAAACCCGCATAGAAACGATTCAAAGGTGCCCACCAGGCACTTTCGTGCGGGTGGAAAACGAAGTAATAACATTACACAACAGTCCTCGATGGGACCTGAGCAGATATATACATCAACGACTCAAAGAGTCAAGAATACGTAGATACAAGACAAAGATCCAAAACACCTTGAACACGATAGAGCGTCCAACTACGGACAAGAGGCAAATGGGGCTAAGAGCCACGAAGAATAACCAATGGCGCCCATAACCCCTTGTGCCAAGCCGGAAGGGTAACCTATAACGACGCCGATCTCAAAACCTGCTTAAACAAAAGGTGCCGACAAAGGGCAAAGGAAAGAGAGAGCGGTCGATCGAGGCCAAGTACAGCGAGGCTAGAATTCGGTGGTCCTCGCCACATAGGTATGGTGGATCAAGCGGCAGCGCACATGCACTAAACAATCCTATAGAGACTCGATATAACCGCTGCTATCGAGAGAGGGATAAGAAAGACCTATTCGGATCCAACCTGATCCTAACACCAAACAAACCCATCTGGTATTCCCCTCGACACCAACCGAGAAAGTCAACCGAGGAACTCACCAGTTGGCGCTTTTATTTGTTCGCTTATTGTTGCAGCAATTACTAGACAGTGTAGATGATCGTCCCGATAAAATAAGCAATGGGCGTTTTAGTTAACCATTCCGTTGTAGTTGCAACACTTACTAGTCGATACAATTAGCATGAGATATCCCAAAACCCAAATGTTGTTGGTACTTTTATTTAGCCATTCGTTGTAGTGAAGCTGATTACTAGTCATAACGGATACAAGTCAATTTATAACAGTAAACTTTAGTTATAGTTGTCTATGATCAAGCACTGTGCTCCAAGTCGTCCATAACCATGGACACGGCTTCTCGAAAAGATTTAACCTGCGGTGCACCAAAGTATCCACAAGCACTTGACCCTTTTGCCGATCGCTAACATATACCCATCGGTATGTCGGCGGGGCCTAAGTCATGACGTTTCAGACCAAAGCAAGTACATGGGGCCACCCACTAAGTCTACCCGCAACAAAGTCGGCCGGCTCGAGACGGACTTAGGGTTCGAGTGAGCGGCAGAACATCGGGAACCCAAAATCTGGGCTTGTCGACACCGCAAACGCAGTCCCGATCCTAAACAGTAAAGTGCTATCCCTCGCACAATTTAAATAAAGCAGTAAAGCATGGCATAAGTACAGGATAGTAAATAAAACCTCAAACTAGTTTGTGGCCCCCAGTACAATACTTTGAAATCAGGTACTAATCGATGGGGGGCCCATATCTCCCCACCTGTGGTTAGCACGCTCGATCTCGGAACAGGTGTCAAGAACTCGGGGTCCTACGGGACACTAGTGGGCGGTCGGAAACCGAATATTATCTATCACCCACCGGTGCCTCTGCATTTACCTACTTCAATTTTAGTTATTAAACAGTAATTAAAGCCATGAACATCTCCAACATTAAACAAGCGGCAATACTCCAACAACTGGGGTACTTGACGACTGCATAAACACTTGAGCAAGCGACTACGACGCGCAAGACCAACTATCTACCAAACAACAGGTAATAGGAGGTGTCCGAGGCAATATGAGGCTGCAAGGGATATCACAGGCACGAAAACTAGAGCAACGCAACACGGATAGCAATAGATTAACAGGAGGGAAATAAATACTATAAAAATAAGATAGGTAGAAAGGGGAAGATGCTCTTTGAAAACATTGCGAAGGTTCATCCAAGATCGGGTCGACACTGCATCAACTCATCGGCCTAATCTGTGAAGAAGCAAAGCACTAGAAGAAACACCGGATGGACTATTTAATACTACGGTAGAAAATCGGGCATGATGCATGTATGATGTATGACATGGCAAGATGCGATGCAACAGGCAATATTAACGGAACCGGGGTCCCGGCAAATATTTAATGGTTCAAGTTGTTTATCTACCCCACAAATTAAATGTTGTCTTAACATGGCAAAACATATCACCGGTTCGCTACACAAATTTAAATGAAGCCAATATATGACTAGAATAGCCGTCATATAGTCTCCATATGTAATTACTAGATGAATCGTCATAATGTCCCCAAACCACATGCTGAGATGCAAGCACGAATGATTAAATATGCAGCAGGATATATTATATTATAAAAATAGAGGTCTCGGATAGGGGTCACACATCGAAAAGCGAACTTGGGGTTCACCGAGGGTTCGGGTTTGGTCTTGACGCCGAGATCGGTCTTGAGGTTCGGTCTCGATGTTCCATGAAGAAGGTCTTGTGTTTCTTGGAGGTCGATCTTGACAGCACAAAGGTTCTCGGCTTGCACAGAACACCCATGGCCTCGCAATCTTGGCATCGAGACCAACACGACATCGGTGCCCAAGTCTAAATCGCCACGGAAATCCTTGACCGATTCTAGTCGTGGTCCATGTGCGTAACTTGAATAGAAATCGGCAGCACACCACCTGCCCCGTGTTCTTGTGCCAACAAACAACCAGGCGCTAGCTTGTGGACAGGCGCCGCTTTGGGAAGAAGGGCGAGAGCTCCCGGTCGAGGCGGGCTGCAGCAGAGGCTCACGGACGGAAAGACAGAAGCCCTGGCGCTACCGGCCGGAAGGGAGAGAACGGGCCGGAGAGGGGGCCGCCGGAGACGGACACGGGCGGCCGTGACGAGGAGGAAGGCGGTCGGCACGGAAGCAGAGAGGCCGGGCAAAGGCGGCCACGAGGATCTCGGGGCTCTGGGGAGCACAGAGCAAAGTGAGGCGCTCGCCGAGGAAGAAGCGCGACGGAGAAGGGGCCGGAGAGGCAGGTCCAAGGGGAGCGGAGGGCGGCGGGATCGTGACGAGAGGGAGGCGGTGGTTGTCGGGTGGAAGGAGCGAAACGCGGGCCGGCGAGCAGCGCCGGCGTGGAGCGGACGGCCCGACGAGAAGGGAGCCACAATGGGCGCGGGAGCGGAGGGAGGAGGCGAGGGTGCAAAGGGGGGCAGCGGGCGAGGCAGAGGCGCGGTCGGGGAGACGGCCTGGCATGGCAGGGCGGCAGAGACACCGAGAGAGGGCGGGCGAGGCGGTGGTAGGGAAGGGTTGGTGGGGGACAAGGGGAGGCGTGCCTGTGGGGTGGTCGGGGTGGGCCACGTGAGGTAGGGCCAGGGAGACAGGGGTGAGAGAGAGAGGGGGGTTTGGGCAGGTGGCGTGCGTGCTCTGTGTGTGTGGAGTGGATCAGGTCAGGGGGTGAGGGGCAGGTGGGATTAGGGTGAGGTGGCCTTGGTTGGTGGGGTTTTGGGCGGGGATGTGGCGAACCGTGGTTGGCCGGGTGATGTGGAGGGCTGGGTAGACTAGGGTTTGGGTAGGAAAAGATTTAGATAGACCGGTTTGTACTGGGGGTGGCCGACTGGGTCGAATCGGCCCGGTTCGGCTGCCCCTAAAAATAATTAAACATTTTATTTATTTAAAACGGGGCTTTTGAAACCTATTGGCAGACGAAACAAAACAATCCGGAGACCCGGGTTTGGATTTTGAAATAAAGGCTGGGTATTTAGAAAACAAAAATATGTTTTTCGAAAATAGTTTCAGGCAAACAAATGCATGATGATGACGATGCTCAAATGCAATGTGGCATGATGACATGAGCATGCGGTCATGATGATGCAATGCACAAAAACAACGCGATTTTCTAGTAGTGATTTTGCGGGGCGCCACAAAATACCAGGATGGGTATGATTGGTGTTAGTATCAGGTGGTTCCGAATAGGTCCTTCTTATCTCTCTCTAATAGCCGGCAGTTGTACTGAGTCTCTATAGGTTGTTTAGTGCTGCTGCGCTGCCGCTTCAGTCCACCATACCTATGTAGGCGAGAGCCACCGAATTCTAGCCTTGCTGCAGCATCGCCTCGCTCGACGCCTCTTTTTCCTTTGCCCTTTGTCGGCACCCCTTTTGTTTTAGCAGGTTTGAGATCGACGTCGTTAGCAGGGTTACCCTTCCGGCTTGGCCTGGGCAGGGTTATGGACGCCATTGGTTATTCTTCAGGGCTCTTAGCCCAATTTGCATCCTATCTGTACTCGGACGCTGTAACCTTTTCAAGGTGATTTTGATCTTTGTATTGTATAGCTGTATTCTTGACTCTTGGAGTCGTGTTGTATATATATATATATATATATATCTATTCTATGGTTCCCATCGAGGACTGTTGATTAATGGTATTACTTCGTTTTCCACCCGCACGAAAGTGCCTGGTGGGCATCCTTGAATCGTTTCTATACGGGTTTGGCGGAAAAGGCTAAAAGTTGCATAGGGCCGATTCGAGGGTGTTACACAATGACACTGGGTGTGGTTCATGATATGGTTTGCAAGAAGAACACACATGCAATGACTCTAGCTGTGGTTTGTGAAAAGAGCACGCATGCGATGAATCTAGCTGTGGTTCATGGGAAGAGCAGACATACAATGAGACTAGTGGATCCATGTGTGGTTCATGGGAAGAGAAGACATGCAATGACACCGGTGGATCCATGTGTGGTTTGTGAGAAGAACACACATGCAAGGACACTGGTGGATCCATGTGTGGTCTTTGGGAAGAACACAGATGCAATGACATTGGTGATATGTGGTCTGTGAGAAGAACACACATCCAATGACTCTAGCTGTGGTTCATGAAAAGAGCAGACATGCAATGACACTGGTGGATCCATGTGTGGTTCATGGGAAGAACACATATGCAATGACACTGGTGGATCCATGTGTGGTCTGTGGGAAGAGCAGACATGCAATGACACTGGTGGATCCATGTGTGGTTCATCAGAAGAACACACATGCAATGACACTAGGTGTGGTTCATGATATGGTTTGTGAGAAGAACACACATGCAATGACAATGGTGGATCCATGTGTGGTCTATGAGAAGAACACACATGCAAATGACACTAGGTGTGGTTCATGATATGGTTTTTGAGAAGAACACACATGCAATGACACTCGTGGATCCATGTGTGGTCTTTGGGAAGAACACACATGCAATGACACTGGATCCATGTGTGGTCTGTGAGAAGAACACACATCCAATGACTCTAGCTGTGGTTCATGAAAAGAGCAGACATGCAATGACACTGGTGGATCCATGTGTGGTTCATGGGAAGAACACACATGCGAAGACACTGGGTGGATCCATGTGTGGTTTCTGAGAAGAACACACATGCAATGACTCCGGTGGATCCATGTGTGGTTCATGGGAAGAACACACATGCAATAACTCTGGTGATATGTGGTTTGTGAGAAGAACACACATGCAATGACTCTAGCTGTGGTTAATGAGAAGAGCAGACATGCAATGACACCGGTGGATCCATGTGTGGTTTGTGAGAAGAACACACATGCAATGACACTGGGTGTGGTTCATGATATGGTTTGTAAGAAGAACACACATGCAATGACTCTAGCTGTGGTTTGTGAATAGAGCATGCATGCGATGAATCTAGCTGTGGTTCATGGGAAGAGCAGACATACAATGACACTAGTGGATCCATGTGTGGTTCATGGGAAGAACACACATGCAACGACACTGGTGCATCCATGTGTGGTCTGTGGGGAGAACACACATGCAATGACACTGGTGGATCCATGTGTGGCTCATGGGAAAAACGCACATGCAATGACAGTAGGTGTGGTTCATGATATGGTTTGTGAGAAGAACATACATGCAATGACACTGGTGGATCCATGTGTGGTCTTTGGGAAGAACACACATGCAATGACACTGGTGGATCCATGTGTGGTTCATGGGAAAAACACACATGCAATGACACAGGTGATATGTGGTCTGTGAGAAGAACACACATGCAATGACACTAGGTGTGGTTCATGATATGGTTTAGGAGAAGAACATACATGCAATGACACTGGTGGATCCATGTGTGGTCTTTGGGAAGAACACACATGCAATGACACTGGTGATATTTTGTCTATGAGAAGAACACACATCCAATGACTCTAGCTGTGGTTCATGAAAAGAGCAGACATGCAATGACACTGGTGGATCCATGTGTGGTTCATGGGAAGAACACACATGCAATGACACTGGTGGATCCATGTGTGGTCTGTGGGAAGAACACACATGCAATGAAAGTGGTGGATCCATATGTGGTTCATGGGAAGAACACACATGCAATGACACTGGGTGTGGTTCATGATATGATCTGTGGGAGGAACACACATGCAATGACACTGGTGGATCCATGTGTGGTTCATGGGAAGAACACACATGCAATGACACTAGTGGATCCATGTGTGGTCTGTGGGAAGAGCAGACATGCAATGACACTGGTGGATCCATGTGTGGTTCATGGGAAGAACACACATGCAATGACATTGGGTGTGGTTCATGATATGGTTTGTGAGAAGAACACACATGCAATGACACTGGTGGATCAATGTGTGGTCTGTGAGAAGAACACACATGCAATGACACTGGGTGTGGTTCATGATATGGTCTGTGAGAAGAACACACATGCAATGACACTGGTGGATCCATGTCTGGTCTTTGGGAAGAACACACATACAATGACACTGGTGATATGTGGTCTATGAGAAGAACACACATCCAATGACTCTAGCTGGGGTTCATGAAAAGAGCAGACATGCAATGACACTGGTGGATCCATGGGTGGTTCATGGGAAGAACACACATGCGATGACACTGGGTGGATCCAAGTGTGGTTTGTGAGAAGAACACACATGCAATGACACCGGTGGATCCATGTGTGGTTCATGGGAAGAACAAACATGCAATGACTCTGGTGATATGTGGTTTGTGAAAAGAACAGACATGCAATGACTCTAGTTGTGGTTAATAAGAAGAGCAGACATGCAATGACACCCGTGGATCCATGTGTGGTTTGTGAGAAGAACACACATGCATTGACACTGGGTGTGGTTCATGATATGGTTTGTAAGAAGAACACACATGCAATGACTCTAGCTGTGGTTTGTAAAAACAGCACGCATGCGATGACTCTAGATGTGGTTCATGGGAAGAGCAGACATACAATGACACTGGTGGATCCATGTGTGGTTCATGGGAAGAGCAGACATGCAATGACACCGGTGGATCCATGTGTGGTTTGTGAGAAGAACTCACATGCAATGACACTGGTGGATCCATGTGTGGTCTTTGGGAAGAACACACATGCAATGACATTGGTTATATGTGGTCTATGAGAAGAACACACATGCCATGATTCTAGCTGTGGTTAATGAGAAGAGCAGACAAGCAATGACACCGGTGGATCCATGTGTGGTTTGTGAGAAGAACACACATGCAATGACACTGGGTGTGGTTCATGATATGGTTTGTAAGAAGAACACACATGCAATGACTCTAGCTGTGGTTTGTGAAAAGAGCACACATGCGATGAATCTAGCTGTTGTTCATGGGAAGAGCAGACATACAATGACACTAGTGGATCCATGTGTGGTTCATGGGAAGAACACACATGCAACGACACTGGTGGATCCATGTGTGGTCTATGGGAAGAACACACATGCAATGACACTGGTGGATCCATGTGTGGTTCATGGGAAAAACGCACATGCAATGACACTAGGTGTGGTTCATGATATGGTTTGTGAGAAGAACATACATGCAATGACACTGGTGGATCCATGTGTGGTCTTTGGGAAGAACACACATGCAATGACACTGGTGATATGTGGTCTGTGAGAAGAACACACATCCAATGACTCTTGCTGTGGTTCATGAAAAGAGCAGACATGCAATGACACTGGTGGATCCATGTGTGGTTCATGGGAAGAACACACATGCAATGACACTGGTGGATCCATGTGTGGTCTGTGGGAAGAACACACATGCAACGACAGTGGTGGATCCATGTGTGGTTCATGGGAAGAACACACATGCAATGACACTAGGTGTGGTTCATGATATGGTCTGTGGGAAGAACACACATGCAATGACACTGGTGGATCCATGTGTGGTTCATGGGAAGAACACACATGCAATGACACTGGTGGATCCATGTGTGGTCTGTGGGAAGAGCAGACATGCAATGACACTGGTGGATCCATGTCTGGTTCATGGGAAGAACACACATGCAATGACATTGGGTGTGGTTCATGATATGGTTTTTGAGAGGAACACACATGCAATGACACTGGTGGATCCATGTGTGGTCTGTGAGAAGAACACACATGCAATGACACTGGGTGTGGTTCATGATATGGTCTGTGAGAAGAACACACATGCAATGACACCGGTGGATCCATGTCTGGAATTTGGGAAGAACACACATGCAATGACACTAGTGATATGTGGTCTCTGAGAAGAACACACATCCAATTACTCTAGCTGGGGTTCATGAAAACAGCAGACATGCAATGACACTGGTGGATCCATGGGTGGTTCATGGGAAGAACACACATGCGATGACACTGGGTGGATCCAAGTGTGGTTTGTGAGAAGAATACACATGCAATGACACCGGTGGATCCATGTGTGGTTCATGGGAAGAACACACATGCAATGACTCTAGTGATATGTGGTTTGTGAAAAGAACAGACATGCAATGACTCTAGCTGTGGTTAATGAGAAGAGCAGACATGCAATGACACCGGTGGATCCATGTGTGGTTTGTGAGAAGGACACACATGCAATGACACTGGGTGTGGTTCATGATATGGTTTGTAAGAAGAACACACGTTCAATGACTCTAGCTGTGGTTTGTGAAAATAGCACGCATGCGATGACTCTAGTTGTGGTTCATGGGAAGAGCAGACATACAATGACACTGGTAGATCCATGTGTGGTTCATGGGAAGAGCAGACATGCAATGACACCGGTGGATCCATGTGTGGTTTGTGAGAAGAACACACATGCAATGACACTGGTGGATCCATGTGTGGTCTTTCGGAAGAACACACATGCAATGACATTGGTGATATGTGGTCTGTGAGAAGAACACACATCCAATGACTCTAGCTATGGTTCATGAAAAGAGCAAACATGCAACTACACTGGTGGATCCATGTGTGGTTCATGGGAAGAACACACATGCGATGACACTAGGTGGATCCATGTGTGGTTCATGTGAAGAGCAAACATGCAATGACACCGGTGGATCCATGTGTGGTTCATGGGAAGAACACACATGCAATGACTCTGGTGATATGTGGTTTGTGAAAAGAACAGACATGCAATGACTCTAGCTATGGTTAATGAGAAGGGCAGACATGCAATGACACTTGGTGTGGTTCATGATATGGTTTGTGAGAAGAACACACATGCAATGACATTGGTGGATCCATGTGTGGTCTTTGGGAAGAACACAAATGTAATGATACTGGTGATATGTGGTATGTGAGAAGAACACACATCCAATGACTCTAGCTGTGGTTCATGAAAAGAACAGACATGCAATGACTCCAGATGTGGTTAATGAGAAGAGCAGACATGCAATGACACCGGTGGATCCATGTGTGGTTTGTGAGAAGAACACACATGCAATGACACTGGTGGATCCATGTGTGGTCTTGGGGAAGAACACACATGCAATGACACTGGTGATGTGTGGTCTGTGAGAAGAACACACATCCAATGACTCTAGCTGTGGTTCATGAAAAGAGAAGACATGCAATGACACTGGTGGATCCATGTGTGGTTCATGGGAAGAACACACATGCAACGACACTGGTGGATCCATGTGTGGTCTGTGGGGAGAACACACATGCAATGACACTGGTGGATCCATGTGTGGCTCATGGGAAAAACGCACATGCAATGACAGTAGGTGTGGTTCATGATATGGTTTGTGAGAAGAACATAAATGCAATGACACTGGTGGATCCATGTGTGGTCTTTGGGAAGAACACACATGCAATGACACTGGTGGATCCATGTGTGGTTCATGGGAAAAACGCACATGCAATGACACAGGTGATATGTGGTCTGTGAGAAGAACACACATGCAATGACACTAGGTGTGGTTCATGATATGGTTTAGGAGAAGAACATACATGCAATGACACTGGTGGATCCATGTGTGGTCTTTGGGAAGAACACACATGCAATGACACTGGTGATATTTTGTCTATGAGAAGAACACACATGCAATGACTCTAGCTGTGGTTAATGAAAAGAGCAGACATGCCATGACTCTGGTGGATCCATGTGTGGTTCTTGGGAAGAACACACATGCGATGACACTGGTGGATCCATGTGTGGTCTGTGAGAAGAACACACATGCAATGAAAGTGGTGGATCCATATGTGGTTCATGGGAAGAACACACATGCAATGACACTGGGTGTGGTTCATGATATGATCTGTGGGAGGAACACACATGCAATGACACTGGTGGATCCATGTGTGGTTCATGGAAAGAACACACATGCAATGACACTAGTGGATCCATGTGTGGTCTGTGGGAAGAGCAGACATGCAATGACACTGGTGGATCCATGTGTGGTTCATGGGAAGAACACACATGCAATGACATTGGGTGTGGTTCATGATATGGTTTGTGAGAAGAACACACATGCAATGACACTGGTGGATCCATGTGTGGTCTGTGAGAAGAACACACATGCAATGACACTGGGTGTGGTTCATGATATGGTCTGTGAGAAGAACACACATGCAATGACACTGGTGGATCCATGTCTGGTCTTTGGGAAGAACACACATACAATGACACTGGTGATATGTGGTCTATGAGAAGAACACACATCCAATGACTCTAGCTGGGGTTCATGAAAAGAGCAGACATGCAATGACACTGGTGGATCCATGGGTGGTTCATGGGAAGAACACACATGCGATGACACTGGGTGGATCCAAGTGTGGTTTGTGAGAAGAACACACATGCAAGTACACCGGTGGATCCATGTGTGGTTCATGGGAAGAACAAACATGCAATGACTCTGGTGATATGTGGTTTGTGAAAAGAACAGACATGCAATGACTCTAGCTGTGGTTAATAAGAAGAGCAGACATGCAATGACACCCGTGGATCCATGTGTGGTTTGTGAGAAGAACACACATGCATTGACACTGGGTGTGGTTCATGATATGGTTTGTAAGAAGAACACACATGCAATGACTCTAGCTGTGGTTTGTGAAAACAGCACGCATGCGATGACTCTAGATGTGGTTCATGGGAAGAGCAGACATACAATGACACTGGTGGATCCATGTGTGGTTCATGGGAAGAGCAGACATGCAATGACACCGGTGGATCCATGTGTGGTTTGTGAGAAGAACTCACATGCAATGACACTGGTGGATCCATGTGTGGTCTTTGGGAAGAACACACATGCAATGACATTGGTTATATGTGGTCTATGAGAAGAACACACATGCCATGATTCTAGCTGTGGTTAATGAGAAGAGCAGACAAGCAATGACACCGGTGGATCCATGTGTGGTTTGTGAGAAGAACACACATGCAATGACACTGGGTGTGGTTCATGATATGGTTTGTAAGAAGAACACACATGCAATGACTCTAGCTGTGGTTTGTGAAAAGAGCACACATGCAATGAATCTAGCTGTTGTTCATGGGAAGAGCAGACATACAATGACACTAGTGGATCCATGTGTGGTTCATGGGAAGAACACACATGCAACGACACTGGTGGATCCATGTGTGGTCTATGGGAAGAACACACATGCAATGACACTGGTGGATCCATGTGTGGTTCATGGGAAAAACGCACATGCAATGACACTTGGTGTGGTTCATGATATGGTTTGTGAGAAGAACATACATGCAATGACACTGGTGGATCCATGTGTGGTCTTTGGGAAGAACACACATGCAATGACACTGGTGATATGTGGTCTGTGAGAAGAACACACATCCAATGACTCTTCTGTGGTTCATGAAAAGAGGACATGCAATGACCGGTGGATCCATGTGTGGTTCATGGGAAGAACACACATGCAATGACACTGGTGGATCCATGTGTGGTCTGTGGGAAGAACACACATGCAACGACAGTGGTGGATCCATGTGTGGTTCATGGGAAGAACACACATGCAATGACACTAGGTGTGGTTCATGATATGGTCTGTGGGAAGAACACACATGCAATGACACTGGTGGATCCATGTGTGGTTCATGGGAAGAACACACATGCAATGACACTGGTGGATCCATGTGTGGTCTGTGGGAAGAGCAGACATGCAATGACACTGGTGGATCCATGTCTGGTTCATGGGAAGAACACACATGCAATGACATTGGGTGTGGTTCATGATATGGTTTTTGAGAGGAACACACATGCAATGACACTGGTGGATCCATGTGTGGTCTGTGAGAAGAACACACATGCAATGACACTGGGTGTGGTTCATGATATGGTCTGTGAGAAGAACACACATGCAATGACACCGGTGGATCCATGTCTGGAATTTGGGAAGAACACACATGCAATGACACTAGTGATATGTGGTCTCTGAGAAGAACACACATCCAATTACTCTAGCTGGGGTTCATGAAAACAGCATACATTCAATGACACTGGTGGATCCATGGGTGGTTCATGGGAAGAACACACATGCGATGACACTGGGTGGATCCAAGTGTGGTTTGTGAGAAGAATACACATGCAATGACACCGGTGGATCCATGTGTGGTTCATGGGAAGAACACACATGCAATGACTCTAGTGATATGTGGTTTGTGAAAAGAACAGACATGCAATGACTCTAGCTGTGGTTAATGAGAAGAGCAGACATGCAATGACACCGGTGGATCCATGTGTGGTTTGTGAGAAGGACACACATGCAATGACACTGGGTGTGGTTCATGATATGGTTTGTAAGAAGAACACACGTGCAATGACTCTAGCTGTGGTTTGTGAAAATAGCACGCATGCGATGACTCTAGTTGTGGTTCATGGGAAGAGCAGACATACAATGACACTGGTAGATCCATGTGTGGTTCATGGGAAGAGCAGACATGCAATGACACCGGTGGATCCATGTGTGGTTTGTGAGAAGAACACACATGCAATGACACTGGTGGATCCATGTGTGGTCTTTCGGAAGAACACACATGCAATGACATTGGTGATATGTGGTCTGTGAGAAGAACACACATCCAATGACTCTAGCTATGGTTCATGAAAAGAGCAAACATGCAACTACACTGGTGGATCCATGTGTGGTTCATGGGAAGAACACACATGCGATGACACTAGGTGGATCCATGTGTGGTTCATGTGAAGAGCAAACATGCAATAACACCGGTGGATCCATGTGTGGTTCATGGGAAGAACACACATGCAATGACTCTGGTGATATGTGGTTTGTGAAAAGAACACATGAAATGACTCTAGCTATGGTTAATGAGAAGGGCAGACATGCAATGACACTTGGTGTGGTTCATGATATGGTTTGTGAGAAGAACACACATGCAATGACATTGGTGGATCCATGTGTGGTCTTTGGGAAGAACACAAATGTAATGATACTGGTGATATGTGGTATGTGAGAAGAACACACATCCAATGACTCTAGCTGTGGTTCATGAAAAGAACAGACATGCAATGACTCCAGCTGTGGTTAATGAGAAGAGCAGACATGCAATGACACCGGTGGATCCATGTGTGGTTTGTGAGAAGAACACACATGCAATGACACTGGTGGATCCATGTGTGGTCTTGGGGAAGAACACACATGCAATGACACCGTGATGTGTGTGGTTCAGGAGAAGAACACACATCCAATGACTCTAGCTGTGGTTCATGAAAAGAGAAGACATGCAATGACACTGGTGGATCCATGTGTGGTTCATGGGAAGAACACACATGCAATGACACTGGTGGATCCATGTGTGGTCTGTGGGAAGAGCAGACATGTAATGACACTGGTGGATCCATGTGTGGTTCATGGGAAGAACACACATGCAATGACATTGGGTGTGGTTCATGATATGGTTTGTGAGAAGAACACACATGCAATGACACTGGTGGATCCATGTGTGGTCTATGAGAAGAACACACATGCAATGACACTGGGTGTGGTTCATGATATGGTCTGTGAGAAGAACACACATGCAATAACACTGGTGGATCCATGTCTGGTCTTTGGGAAGAACACACATGCAATGACACTGGTGATATGTGGTCTGTGAGAAGAACACACATCCAATGACTCTAGTTGTGGTTCATGAAAAGAGTAGACATGCAATGACACTAGTGGATCCATGGGTGGTTCATGGGAAGAACACACATGCCATGACACTGTGTGGATCCAAGTGTGGTTTGTGAGAAGAACACACAAGCAATGACACCGGTGGATCCATGTGTGGTTCATGGGAAGAACACACATGCAATGACTGGTGATATGTGGTTTGTGAAAAGAAAAGACATACAATAACTCTAGCTGTGGTTAATGAGAATAGCAGACATGCAATGACACCGGTGGATCCATGTGTGGTTTGTGAGAAGAACACACATGCAATGACACTGGGTGTGGTTCATGATATGGTTTGTAAGAAGAACAACCATGCAATGACTCTAGGTGTGGTTGTGAAAAGAGCACGCATGCGATGACTCTAGCTGCGGTTCATGGGAAGAGCAGACATACAATGATACTGGTGGATCCATGTGTGGTTCATGGGAAGAGCAGACATGCAATGACACCGGTGGATCCATGTGTGGTTTGTGAGAAGAACACACATGCAATGACACTGGTGGATCCATGTGTGGCCTTTGGAAAGAACACACATGCAATGACATTGTTGATATGTGGTCTGTGAGAAGAACACACATCCAATGACTCTAGCTGTGGTTCATGAAGAGAGCAGACATGCAATGACACTGGTGGATCCATGTGTGGTTCATGGGAAGAACACACATGCAATGACACTGGTGGATCCATGTGTGGTCTGTGGGAAGAGCAGACATGCAATGACACTGGTGGATCCATGCGTGGTTCATGGGAAGAACACACATGCAATGACACTGGGTGTGGTTCATGCTATGCTTTGTGAGAAGAACACACATGCAATGACACTGGTGGATCCATGTGTGGTTTGTGAGAAGAACACACATGCAATGACACTGGGTGTGGTTCATGATATGGTTTGTGAGAAGAACACACATGCAATGACACTGGTGGATCCATGTGTGGTCTTTGGGAAGAACACACATGCAATGACACTGGATCCGTGTGTGGTCTGTGAGATGAACACACATCCAATGACTCCAGCTGTGGTTCATGAAAAGAGCAGACATGCAATGACACTGGTGGATCCATGTGTGGTACATGGTAAGAACACACATGCGATGACACTAGGTGGATCCATGTGTGGTTTCTGAGAATAACACACATGCAATGACTCCGGTGGATCCATGTGTGGTTCATGGGAAGAACACACATGCAATGACTCTGGTGATATGTGGTTTGTGAGAAGAACACACATGCAATGACTCTAGCTGTGGTTAATGAGAAGAGCAGACATGCAATGACACCGGTGGATCCATGTGTGGTTTGTCAGAAGAACACACATGCAATGACACTGGGTGTGGTTCATGATATGGTTTGTAAGAAGACACACATGCAATGACTCTAGCTGTGGTTTGTGAAAAGAGAACGCATGCGATGACGCTAGCTGTGGTTCATGGGAACAGCAGACATACAATGACACCGGTGGATCCATGTGTGGTTCATGGGAAGAACACACATGCAACAACACTGGTGGATCCATGTGTGGTCTATGGGAAGAACACACATGCAATGACACTGGTGGATCCATGTGTGGTAAATGGGAAGAACACACATGCAATGACACAGGTGATATGTGGTCTGTGAGAAGAACACACATGCAATGACACTAGGTGTGGTTCATGATATGGTTTGTGAGAAGAACACACATGCAATGACACTGGTGGATCCATGTGTGGTCTTTGGAAAGAACACACATGCAATGACACTGGTGATATGTGGTCTGTGAGAAGAACACACATCCAATGACTCTAGCTATGGTTCATGAAAAGAGCAAACATGCAATGACACTGGTGGATCCATGTGTGGTTCATGGGAAGAACACACATGCAATGACACTGGTGGATCCATGTGTGGTCTGTGGGAAGAACACACATGCAATGACACTGGTGGATCCATGTGAGGTTCATGGGAAGAACACACATGCAATGCCACTAGGTGTGGCCATGATATGGTCTGTGGGAAGAACACACCTGCAATGACACTGGTGGATCCATGTGTGGTTCATGGGAAGAACACGAATGCAATGACACTGGGTGTGGTTCATGATATGGTTTGTGAGAAGAACACACATGCAATGACACTGGTGGATCCATGTGTGGTCTTTGGGAAGAACACAAATGCAATGACACTGGTGATATGTGGTCTGTGAGAAGAACACACATCCAATGACTCTAGTTGTGGTTCATGGGAAGAGCAGACATACAATGACACTGGTGGATCCATGTGTGGTTCATCGGAAGAGCAGACATGCAATGACACCGGTGGATCCATGTGTGGTTTGTGAGAAGAGCACACATGCAATGACACTGGTGGATCCATGTGTGGTCTTTGGGAAGAACACACATGCAATGACACTGGTGATATGTGGTTTGTGAGAAGAACACACATCCAATGACTAGCTGTGGTTCATGAAAAGAGCAGACATGCAATGACACTGGTGGATCCATATGTGGTTCATGGGAAGAACACACATGCAATGACACTGGTGGATCCATGTGTGGTCTGTGGTAAGAACACACATGCAATGACAGTGGTGGATCCATGTGTGGTTCATGGGAAGAACACACATGCAATGACACTGGGTGTGGTTCATGATATGGTCTGTGGGAAGAACACACATCCAATGAAACTGGTGGATCCATGTGTGGTTCGTGGGAAGAACACACAAGCAATCACACTGGTGGATCCATGTGTGGTCTGTGGGAAGAGCAGACATGCAATGACACTGGTGGATCCATGTGTGGTTCATGGGAAGAACACACATGCAATGACATTGGGTGTGGTTCATGATATGGTTGGTGAGAAGAACACACATGCAATGACACTGGTGGATCCATGTGTGGTCTGTGAGAAGAACACACATGCAATGACACTAGGTGTGGTTCATGATATGGTCTGTGAGAAGAACACACATGCAATGACACTGGTGGATCCATGTCTGGAATTTGGGAAGAACACACATCCCATGACACTGGTGATATGTGGTCTGTGAGAAGAACACACATCCAATGACTCTAGCTGGGGTTCATGAAAAGAGCAGACATGCAATGACACTTGTGGATCCATGGGTGGTTCATGGGAAGAACGCACATGCGATGACACTGGGTGGATCCAAGTGTGGTTTGTGAGAAGAACAGACATGCAATGACACCGGTGGATCCATGTGTGGTTCATGGTAAGAACACACATGCAATGACTCTGGTGATATGTGGTTTGTGAAAAGAACAGACATGCAATGACTCTAGCTGTGGTTAATGAGAAGAGCAGACATGCAATGACACCGGTGGATCCATGTGTGGTTTGTGAGAAGAACACACATGCAATGACACTGGGTGTGGTTCATGATATGGTTTGTAAGAAGAACACACATGCAATGACTCTAGTTGTGGTTTGTGAAAATAGCACGCATGCGATGACTCTAGTTGTGGTTCATGGGAAGAGCAGACATATAATGACACTGGTGGATCCATGTGTGGTTCATGGGAAGAGCAGACATGCAATGACACCGGTGGATCCATGTGTGGTTTGTGAGAAGAACACACATGCAATAACACTGGTGGATCCATGTGTGGTCTTTCGGAAGAACACACATGCAATGACATTCGTGATATGTGGTCTGTGAGAAGAACACACATCCAATGACTCTAGCTGTGGTTCATGAAAAGAGCAAACATGCAACTACACTGGTGGATCCATGTGTGGTTCATGGGAAGAACACACATGCGATGACACTAGGTGGATCCATGTGTGGTTCATGTGAAGAGCAGACATGCAATGACACCGGTGGATCCATGTGTGGTTCATGGGAAGAACACACATGCAATGACTCTGGTGATATGTGGTTTGTGAAAAGAACAGACATGCAATGACTCTAGCTATGGTTAATGAGAAGGGCAGACATGCAATGACACTTGGTGTGGTTCATGATATGGTTTGTGAGAAGAACACACATGCAATGACATTGGTGGATCCATGTGTGGTCTTTGGGAAGAACACAAATGCAATGACACTGGTGATATGTGGTATGTGAGAAGAACACACATCCAATGACTCTAGCTATGGTTCATGAAAAGAGCAGACATGCAATGACACTGGTGGAACCATGTGTGGTTCATGGGAAGAACACACATGCGATGACACTTGGTGGATCCATGTATGGTGGCTGAGAAGAGCAGACATGCAATGACACACGTGGATCCATGTGTGGTTCATGGTATGAACACACATGGAATGACTCGTGATATGTCGTTGTGAAAAAGAAAGACATGCAATGACTCTAGCTGTGGTTAATGAGAAGAGCAGACATGCAATGACACCGGTGGATCCATGTGTGGTTTGTGAGAAGAACACACATGCAATGACACTGGTGGATCCATGTGTGGTCTTTGGGAAGAACACACATGCAATGACACTGGTGATATGTGGTGTGTGAGAAGAACACACATCCAATGACTCTAGCTGTGGTTCATGAAAAGAGAAGACATGCAATGACACTAGTGGATCCATGTGTGGTTCATGGGAAGAACACACATGCAATGACACTAGTGGATCCATGTGTGGTCTGTGGGAAGAGCAGACATGCAATGACACTGGTGGATCCATGTGTGGTTAAAGGGAAGAACACAGATGCAATGACATTGGGTGTGGTTCATGATATGGTTTGTGAGAAGAACACACATGCAATGACACTGGTGGATCCATGTGTGGTCTGTGAGAAGAACACACATGCAATGACACTGGGTGTGGTTCATGATATGGTTTGTGAGAAGAACACACATGCAATAACACTGGTGGATCCATGTCTGGTCTTTGGGAAGAACACACATGCAATGACACTGGTGATATGTGGTCTGTGAGAAGAACACACATCCAATGACTCTAGTTGTGGTTCATGAAAAGAGTAGACATGCAATGACACTAGTGGATCCATGGGTGGTTCATGGGAAGAACACACATGCGATGACACTGGGTGGATACAAGTGTGGTTTGTGAGAAGAACACACATGCAATGACACCGGTGGATCCATGTGTGGTTCATGGGAAGAACACACATGCAATAACTCTGGTGATATGTGGTTTGTGAAAAGAACAGACATTCAATAACTCTAGCTGTGGTTAATGAGAAGAGCAGACATGTAATGACACCGGTGGATCCATGTGTGGTATGTGAGAAGAACACACATGCAATGACACAGGGTGTGGTTCGTGATATGGTTTGTAAGAAGAACACACATGCAATGACTCTAGGTGTGGTTTGTGAAAAGAGCACGCATGCGATGACTCTAGCTGTGGTTCATGGGAAGAGCAGACATACAATGATACTGGTGGATCCATGTGTGGTTCATGGGAAGAGCAGACATGCAATGACACCGGTGGATCCATGTGTGATTTATGAGAAGAACACACATGCAATGACACTGGTGGATCCATGTGTGGCCTTTGGGAAGAACACACATGCAATGACATTGTTGATATGTGGTCTGTGAGAAGAACACACATCCAATGACTCTAGCTGTGGTTCATGAAGAGAGCAGACATGCAATGACACTGGTGGATCCATGTGTGGTTCATGGAAAGAACACACATGCAATGACACTGGTGGATCCATGTGTGGTCTGTGGGAAGAGTAGACATGCAATGACACTGGTGGATCCATGCGTGGTTCATGGGAAGAACACACATGCAATGACACTGGGTGTGGTTCATGATATGCTTTGTGAGAAGAACACACATGCAATGACATTGGTGGATCCATGTGTGGTCTGTGAGAAGAACACACATGCAATGACACTGGGTGTTGTTCATGATATGGTTTGTGAGAAGAACACACATGCAATGACACTGGTGGATCCATGTGTGGTCTTTGGGAAGAACACACATGCAATGACACTGGATCCGTGTGTGGTCTGTGAGAAGAACACACATCCAATGACTCTAGCTGCGGTTCATGAAAAGAGCAGACATGCAATGACACTGGTGGATCCATGTGTGGTACATGGTAAGAACACACATGCGATGACACTAGGTGGATCCATGTGTGGTTTCTGAGAATAACACACATGCAATGACTCCAGTGGATCCATGTGTGGTTCATGGGAAGAACACACATGCAATGACTCTGGTGATATGTGGTTTGTGAGAAGAACACACATGCAATGATTCTAGCTGTGGTTAATGAGAAGAGCAGACATGCAATGACACCGGTGGATCCATGTGTGGTTTGTCAGAAGAACACACATGCAATGACACTGGGTGTGGTTCATGATATGGTTTGTAAGAAGAACACACATGCAAGGACTCTAGCTGTGGTTTGTGAAACGAGAACGCATACGATGACTCTAGCTGTGGTTGATGGGAAGAGCAGACATACAATGACACTAGTGGATCCATGTGTGGTTCATGGGAAGAACACACATGCAACGACACTGGTGGATCCATGTGTGGTCTGTGGGAAGAACACACATGCAATGACACTAGTGGATCCATGTGTGGTAAATGGGAAGAACACACATGCAATGACACAGGTGATATGTGGTCTGTGAGAAGAACACACATGCAATGACACTGGTGGATCCATGTGTGGTCTGTGGGAAGAACACACATGCAATGACAGTGGTGGATCCATGTGTGGTTCATGGGAAGAACACACATGCAATGACACTGGGTGTGGTTCATGATATGGTCTGTGGGAAGAACACACATCCAATGAAACTGGTGGATCCATGTGTGGTTCGTGGGAAGAACACACAAGCAATCACACTGGTGGATCCATGTGTGGTCTGTGGGAAGAGCAGACATGCAATGACACTGGTGGATCCATGTGTGGTTCATGGGAAGAACACACATGCAATGACATTGGGTGTGGTTCATGATATGGTTGGTGAGAAGAACACACATGCAATGACACTGGTGGATCCATGTGTGGTCTGTGAGAAGAACACACATGCAATGACACTAGGTGTGGTTCATGATATGGTCTGTGAGAAGAACACACATGCAATGACACTGGTGGATCCATGTCTGGAATTTGGGAAGAACACACATCCCATGACACTGGTGATATGTGGTCTATGAGAAGAACACACATCCAATGACTCTAGCTGGGGTTCATGAAAAGAGCAGACATGCAATGACACTTGTGGATCCATGGGTGGTTCATGGGAAGAACACACATGTGATGACACTGGGTGGATCCAAGTGTGGTTTGTGAGAAGAACAGACATGCAATGACACCGGTGGATCCATGTGTGGTTCATGGGAAGAACACACATGCAATGACTCTGGTGATATGTGGTTTGTGAAAAGAACAGACATGCAATGACTCTAGCTGTGGTTAATGAGAAGAGCAGACATGCAATGACACCGGTGGATCCATGTGTGGTTTGTGAGAAGAACACACATGCAATGACACTGGGTGTGGTTCATGATATGGTTTGTAAGAAGAACACACATGCAATGACTCTAGTTGTGGTTTGTGAAAATAGCACGCATGCGATGACTCTAGTTGTGGTTCATGGGAAGAGCAGACATACAATGACACTGGTGGATCCATGTGTGGTTCATGGGAATAGCAGACATGCAATGACACCGGTGGATCCATGTGTGGTTTGTGAGAAGAACACACATGCAATAACACTGGTGGATCCATGTGTGGTCTTTCGGAAGAACACACATGCAATTACATGCGTGAGATGTGGTTCAGGAGAAGAACACACATCCAATGACTCTAGCTGTGGTTCATGAAAAGAGCAAACATGCAACTACACTGGTGGATCCATGTGTGGTTCATGGGAAGAACACACATGCGATGACACTAGGTGGATCCATGTGTGGTTCATGTGAAGAGCAGACATGCAATGACACCGGTGGATCCATGTGTGGTTCATGGGAAGAACACACATACAATGACTCTGGTGATATGTGGTTTGTGAAAAGAACAGACATGCAATGACTCTAGCTATGGTTAATGAGAAGGGCAGACATGCAATGACACTTGGTGTGGTTCATGATATGGTTTGTGAGAAGAACACACATGCAATGACATTGGTGGATCCATGTGTGGTCTTTGGGAAGAACACAAATGCAATGACACTGGTGATATGTGGTATGTGAGAAGAACACACATCCAATGACTCTAGCTATGGTTCATGAAAAGAGCAGACATGCAATGACACTGGTGGAACCATGTGTGGTTCATGGGAAGAACACACATGCGATGACACTTGGTGGATCCATGTATGGTTCATGAGAAGAGCAGACATGCAATGACACAAGTGGATCCATGTGTGGTTCATGGGAAGAACACACATGGAATGACTCTGGTGATATGTCGTTTGTGAAAAGAACAGACATGCAATGACTCTAGCTGTGGTTAATGAGAAGAGCAGACATGCAATGACACCGGTGGATCCATGTGTGGTTTGTGAGAAGAACACACATGCAATGACACTGGTGGATCCATGTGTGGTCTTTGGGAAGAACACACATGCAATGACACTAGTGATATGTGGTCTGTGAGAAGAACACACATCCAATGACTCTAGTTGTGGTTCATGAAAAGAGAAGACATGCAATGACACTAGTGGATCCATGTGTGGTTCATGGGAAGAACACACATGCAATGACACTAGTGGATCCATGTGTGGTCTGTGGGAAGAGCAGACATGCAATGACACTGGTGGATCCATGTGTGGTTAAAGGGAAGAACACACATGCAATGACATTGGGTGTGGTTCATGATATGGTTTGTGAGAAGAACACACATGCAATGACACTGGTGGATCCATGTGTGGTCTGTGAGAAGAACACACATGCAATGACACTGGGTGTGGTTCATGATATGGTTTGTGAGAAGAACACACATGCAATAACACTGGTGGATCCATGTCTGGTCTTTGGGAAGAACACACATGCAATGACACTGGTGATATGTGGTCTGTGAGAAGAACACACATCCAATGACTCTAGTTGTGGTTCATGAAAAGAGTAGACATGCAATGACACTAGTGGATCCATGGGTGGTTCATGGGAAGAACACACATGCGATGACACTGGGTGGATACAAGTGTGGTTTGTGAGAAGAACACACATGCAATGACACCGGTGGATCCATGTGTGGTTCATGGGAAGAACACACATGCAATAACTCTGGTGATATGTGGTTTGTGAAAAGAACAGACATGCAATAACTCTAGCTGTGGTTAATGAGAAGAGCAGACATGTAATGACACCGGTGGATCCATGTGTGGTATGTGAGAAGAACACACATGCAATGACACAGGGTGTGGTTCGTGATATGGTTTGTAAGAAGAACACACATGCAATGACTCTAGGTGTGGTTTGTGAAAAGAGCACGCATGCGATGACTCTAGCTGTGGTTCATGGGAAGAGCAGACATACAATGATACTGGTGGATCCATGTGTGGTTCATGGGAAGAGCAGACATGCAATGACACCGGTGGATCCATGTGTGGTTTATGAGAAGAACACACATGCAATGACACTGGTGGATCCATGTGTGGCCTTTGGGAAGAACACACATGCAATGACATTGTTGATATGTGGTATGTGAGAAGAACACACATCCAATGACTCTAGCTGTGGTTCATGAAGAGAGCAGACATGCAATGACACTGGTGGATCCATGTGTGGTTCATGGAAAGAACACACATGCAATGACACTGGTGGATCCATGTGTGGTCTGTGGGAAGAGTAGACATGCAATGACACTGGTGGATCCATGCGTGGTTCATGGGAAGAACACACATGCAATGACACTGGGTGTGGTTCATGATATGCTTTGTGAGAAGAACACACATGCAATGACATTGGTGGATCCATGTGTGGTCTGTGAGAAGAACACACATGCAATGACACTGGGTGTTGTTCATGATATGGTTTGTGAGAAGAACACACATGCAATGACACTGGTGGATCCATGTGTGGTCTTAGGGAAGAACACATGCAATGACACTGGATCCGTGTGTGTGGTCAGAGAAGAACACACATCCAATGACTCTAGCTGCGGTTCATGAAAAGAGCAGACATGCAATGACACTGGTGGATCCATGTGTGGTACATGGTAAGAACACACATGCGATGACACTAGGTGGATCCATGTGTGGTTTCTGAGAATAACACACATGCAATGACTCCAGTGGATCCATGTGTGTTTCATGGGAAGAACACACATGCAATGACTCTGGTGATATGTGGTTTGTGAGAAGAACACACATGCAATGACTCTAGCTGTGGTTCATGGGAAGAGCAGACATACAATGACAATGGTGGATCCATGTGTGATTCATGGGAAGAGCAGACATGCAATGAGACCGGTGGATCCATGTGTGGTTTGTGAGAAGAACACACATGCAATGACACTGGTGGATCCATGTGTGGTCTTTGGGAAGAACACACATGCAATGACACTGGTGATATGTGGTCTGTGAGAAGAACACACATCCAATGACTCTAGCTGTGGTTCATGAAAAGAGAAGACATTCAATGACACTGGTGGATCGATGTGTGGTTCATGGGAAGAACACACATGCAATGACATTGGTGGATCCATGTGTGGTCTGTCGGAAGAGCAGACATGCAATGACACTGGTGGATCCATGTGTGGTTCATGGGAAGAACACACATGCAATGACATTGGGTGTGGTTCATGATATGGTTTGTGAGAAGAACACACATGCAATGACACTGGTGGATCCATGTGTTATCTGTGAGAAGAACACACATGCAATGACACTGGGTGTGGCTCATGATATGGTCGGTGAGAAGAACACACATGCAATGACACTGGTGGATCCATGTCTGGTCTTTGGGAAGAACACACATGCAATGTCACTGGTGATATGTGGTCTGTGAGAAGACCACACATCCAATGACTCTAGTTGTGGTTCATGAAAAGAGCAGACATGCAATGACACTGGTGGATCCATGGGTGGTTCATGGGAAGAACACACATGCGATGACACTGGGTGGATCCAAGTGTGGTTTGTGAGAAGAACACACATGCAATGACACCGGTGGATCCATGTGTGGTTCATGGGAAGAACACACATGCAATGACACTGGGTATGGTTCATGATATGGTCTGTGGGAAGAACACACTTGCAATGACACTGGTGGATCCATGTGTGGTTCATGGGAAGAACACACATGCAATTACACTAGGTGTGGTTCATGATATGGTTTGTGAGAAGAACACACATGCAATGACACTGGTGGATCCATGTGTGGTCTTTGGGAAGAACACACATGCAATGACACTGGTGATATGTGGTCTGTGAGAAGAACACACATCCAATGACTCTAGCTGTGGTTAATGAAAAGAGCAGACATGCAATGACACTGGTGGATCCATGTGTGGTTCATGGGAAGAACACACATGCGATGATACTGGGTGGATCCATGTGTGGTTCATGAGAAGAACACACATGCAATGACACCGGTGGATCCATGTGTGGTTCATGTGAAGAACACACATGCAATGACTCTGGTGATATGTGGTTTGTGAAAAGAACAGACATGCAATGACTCTAGCTGTGGTTAATGAGAAGAGCAGACATGCAATGACACTGGGTGTGGTTCATGATATGGTTTGTAAGAAGAACACACATGCAATGACTCTAGCTGTGGTTTGTGAAAAGAGCACGTATGCGATGACTCTAGCTGTGGTTCATGGGAAGAGCAGACATACAATGACACTTGTGGATCCATGTGTGGTTCATGGGAAGAACACACATGCAATGACACTAGTGGATCCATGTGTGGTCTGTGGGAAGAACACACATGCAACGAAACTGGTGGATCCATGTGTGGTCTTTGGGAAGAACACACATGCAATGACACTAGGTGAGGTTCATGATATGGTTTGTGAGAAGAACACACATTCAATGACACTGGTGGATCCATGTGTGGTGTTTGGGAGAACACACATGCAATGAAACTGGTGATATGTGGTCTGTGAGAAGAACACACATCCAATGACTCTAGCTGTGGTTCATGAAAAGAGCAGACATGCAATGACACTGGTGGATCCATGTGTGGTTCATGGGAAGAACACACATGCGATGACACTGGGTGGATCCATGTGTGGTTTGTGAGAAGAACACACATGCAATGACACCGGTGGATCCATGTGTGGTTCATCGGAAGAATAAACATGCAATGACACTGGTGATATGTGGTTTGTGAAAAGAACAGACATGCAATGACTCTAGCTGTGGTTAATGAGAAGAGCAGACATGCAATGACACCGGTGGATCCATGTGTGGTTTGTGAGAAGAAAACACATGCAATGACACTGGGTGTAATTCATGATATGGTTTGTAAGAAGAACACACATGCAATGACTCTAGGTGTGGTTTGTGAAAAGAGCATGCATGTGATGACTCTAGCTGTGGTTCATGGGAAGAGCAGACATACAATGACACTGGTGGATCCATGTGTGGTTCATGGGAAGAGCAGACATGCAATGACACCGGTGGATCCATGTGTGGTTTGTGAGAAGAACACACATGCAATGACACTGGTGGATCCATGTGTGGTCTTTGGGAAGAACACACATGCAATAACATTGGTGATATGTGGTTCAGAGAAGAACACATCCAATGACTCTAGCTGTGGTTCATGAAGAGAGCAGACATGCAATGACACTGGTGGATCCATGTGTGGTTCATGGGAAGAACACACATGCAATGACACTGGGTGTGGTTCATGATATGCTTTGTGAGAAGAACACACATGCAATGACATTGGTGGATCCATGTGTGGTTTGTGAGAAGAACACACATGCAATGACACTGGGTGTGGTTCATGATATGGTTTGTAAGAAGAACACACATGCAATGACTCTAGTTGTGGTTTGTGAAAATAGCACGCATGCGATGACTCTAGTTGTGGTTCATGGGAAGAGCAGACATACAATGACACTGGTGGATCCATGTGTGGTTCATGGGAAGAGCAGACATGCAATGACACCGGTGGATCCATGTGTGGTTTGTGAGAAGAACACACATGCAATAACACTGGTGGATCCATGTGTGGTCTTTCGGAAGAACACACATGCAATGACATTCGTGATATGTGGTCTGTGAGAAGAACACACATCCAATGACTCTAGCTGTGGTTCATGAAAAGAGCAAACATGCAACTACACTGGTGGATCCATGTGTGGTTCATGGGAAGAACACACATGCGATGACACTAGGTGGATCCATGTGTGGTTCATGTGAAGAGCAGACATGCAATGACACCGGTGGATCCATGTGTGGTTCATGGGAAGAACACACATACAATGACTCTGGTGATATGTGGTTTGTGAAAAGAACAGACATGCAATGACTCTAGCTATGGTTAATGAGAAGGGCAGACATGCAATGACACTTGGTGTGGTTCATGATATGGTTTGTGAGAAGAACACACATGCAATGACATTGGTGGATCCATGTGTGGTCTTTGGGAAGAACACAAATGCAATGACACTGGTGATATGTGGTATGTGAGAAGAACACACATCCAATGACTCTAGCTATGGTTCATGAAAAGAGCAGACATGCAATGACACTGGTGGAACCATGTGTGGTTCATGGGAAGAACACACATGCGATGACACTTGGTGGATCCATGTATGGTTCATGAGAAGAGCAGACATGCAATGACACAAGTGGATCCATGTGTGGTTCATGGGAAGAACACACATGGAATGACTCTGGTGATATGTCGTTTGTGAAAAGAACAGGCATGCAATGACTCTAGCTGTGGTTAATGAGAAGAGCAGACATGCAATGACACAGGTGGATCCATGTGTGGTTTGTGAGAAGAACACACATGCAATGACACTGGTGGATCCATGTGTGGTCTTTGGGAAGAACACACATGCAATGACACTAGTGATATGTGGTCTGTGAGAAGAACACACATCCAATGACTCTAGTTGTGGTTCATGAAAAGAGAAGACATGCAATGACACTAGTGGATCCATGTGTGGTTCATGGGAAGAACACACATGCAATGACACTAGTGGATCCATGTGTGGTCTGTGGGAAGAGCAGACATGCAATGACACTGGTGGATCCATGTGTGGTTAAAGGGAAGAACACACATGCAATGACATTGGGTGTGGTTCATGATATGGTTTGTGAGAAGAACACACATGCAATGACACTGGTGGATCCATGTGTGGTCTGTGAGAAGAACACACATGCAATGACACTGGGTGTGGTTCATGATATGGTTTGTGAGAAGAACACACATGCAATAACACTGGTGGATCCATGTCTGGTCTTTGGGAAGAACACACATGCAATGACACCGTGATATGTGGTCTGAGAAGAACACATCCAATGACTCTAGTTGTGGTTCATGAAAAGAGTAGACATGCAATGACACTAGTGGATCCATGGGTGGTTCATGGGAAGAACACACATGCGATGACACTGGGTGGATACAAGTGTGGTTTGTGAGAACACACATGCAATGACACTGTGGATCCATGTGGTTCATGGGAAGAACACACATGCAATAACTGGTGATATGTGGTTTGTGAAAAGAATGGACATGCAATAACTCTAGCTGGTTTATGAGAAGACCAGACATGTAATGACACCGGTGGATCCATGTGTGGTATGTGAGAAGAACACACATGCAATGACACAGGGTGTGGTTCGTGATATGGTTTGTAAGAAGAACACACATGCAAT
This sequence comes from Avena insularis, assembly GCA_023614405.1. Lineage (NCBI taxonomy): Eukaryota > Viridiplantae > Streptophyta > Magnoliopsida > Poales > Poaceae > Avena > Avena insularis. Next base: position 475,803,831 of record CM042694.1, read on the forward strand.
GACTCTAGGTGTGGTTTGTGAAAAGAGCACGCATGCGATGACTCTAGCTGTGGTTCATGGGAAGAGCAGACATACAATGATACTGGTGGATCCATGTGTGGTTCATGGGAAGAGCAGACATGCAATGACACCGGTGGATCCATGTGTGGTTTATGAGAAGAACACACATGCAATGACACTGGTGGATCCATGTGTGGCCTTTGGGAAGAACACACATGCAATGACATTGTTGATATGTGGTATGTGAGAAGAACACACATCCAATGACTCTAGCTGTGGTTCATGAAGAGAGCAGACATGCAATGACACTGGTGGATCCATGTGTGGTACATGGAAAGAACACACATGCAATGACACTGGTGGATCCATGTGTGGTCTGTGGGAAGAGTAGACATGCAATGACACTGGTGGATCCATGCGTGGTTCATGGGAAGAACACACATGCAATGACACTGGGTGTGGTTCATGATATGCTTTGTGAGAAGAACACACATGCAATGACATTGGTGGATCCATGTGTGGTCTGTGAGAAGAACACACATGCAATGACACTGGGTGTTGTTCATGATATGGTTTGTGAGAAGAACACACATGCAATGACACTGGTGGATCCATGTGTGGTCTTTGGGAAGAACACACATGCAATGACACTGGATCCGTGTGTGGTCTGTGAGAAGAACACACATCCAATGACTCTAGCTGCGGTTCATGAAAAGAGCAGACATGCAATGACACTGGTGGATCCATGTGTGGTACATGGTAAGAACACACATGCGATGACACTAGGTGGATCCATGTGTGGTTTCTGAGAATAACACACATGCAATGACTCCAGTGGATCCATGTGTGTTTCATGGGAAGAACACACATGCAATGACTCTGGTGATATGTGGTTTGTGAGAAGAACACACATGCAATGATTCTAGCTGTGGTTAATGAGAAGAGCAGACATGCAATGACACCGGTGGATCCATGTGTGGTTTGTCAGAAGAACACACATGCAATGACACTGGGTGTGGTTCATGATATGGTTTGTAAGAAGAACACACATGCAAGGACTCTAGGTGTGGTTTGTGAAACGAGAACGCATGCGATGACTCTAGCTGTGGTTGATGGGAAGAGCAGACATACAATGACACTAGTGGATCCATGTGTGGTTCATGGGAAGAACACACATGCAACGACACTGGTGGATCCATGTGTGGTCTGTGGGAAGAACACACATGCAATGACACTAGTGGATCCATGTGTGGTAAATGGGAAGAACACACATGCAATGACACAGGTGATATGTGGTCTGTGAGAAGAACACACATGCAATGACACTAGGTGAGGTTCATGATATGGTTTGTGAGAAGAACACACATGCAATGACATTGGTGGATCCATGTGTGGTCTTTGGAAAGAACACACATGCAATGACACCGGTGATATGTGGTCTATGAGAAGAACACACATCCAATGACTCTAGCTATGGTTCATGAAAAGAGCAGACATGCAATGACACTGGTGGATCCATGTGTGGTTCATGGGAAGAACACACATGCAATGACACTGGTGGATCCATGTGTGGTATGTGGGAAGAACACACATGCAATGACACTGGTGGATCCATGTGTGGTTCATGGGAAGAACACACATGCAATGACACTGGGTATGGTTCATGATATGGTCTGTGGGAAGAACACACTTGCAATGACACTGGTGGATCCATGTGTGGTTCATGGGAAGAACACACATGCAATTACACTAGGTGTGGTTCATGATATGGTTTGTGAGAAGAACACACATGCAATGACACTGGTGGATCCATGTGTGGTCTTTGGGAAGAACACACATGCAATGACACTGGTGATATGTGGTCTGTGAGAAGAACACACATCCAATGACTCTAGCTGTGGTTCATGGGAAGAGCAGACATACAATGACAATGGTGGATCCATGTGTGATTCATGGGAAGAGCAGACATGCAATGAGACCGGTGGATCCATGTGTGGTTTGTGAGAAGAACACACATGCAATGACACTGGTGGATCCATGTGTGGTCTTTGGGAAGAACACACATGCAATGACACTGGTGATATGTGGTATGTGAGAAGAACACACATCCAATGACTCTAGCTGTGGTTCATGAAAAGAGAAGACATTCAATGACACTGGTGGATCGATGTGTGGTTCATGGGAAGAACACACATGCAATGACACTGGTGGATCCATGTGTGGTCTGTCGGAAGAGCAGACATGCAATGACACTGGTGGATCCATGTGTGGTTCATGGGAAGAACACACATGCAATGACATTGGGTGTGGTTCATGATATGGTTTGTGAGAAGAACACACATGCAATGACACTGGTGGATCCATGTGTTATCTGTGAGAAGAACACACATGCAATGACACTGGGTGTGGTTCATGATATGGTCGGTGAGAAGAACACACATGCAATGACACTGGTGGATCCATGTCTGGTCTTTGGGAAGAACACACATGCAATGTCACTGGTGATATGTGGTCTGTGAGAAGAACACACATGCAATGACACTAGGTGAGGTTCATGATATGGTTTGTGAGAAGAACACACATGCAATGACATTGGTGGATCCATGTGTGGTCTTTGGAAAGAACACACATGCAATGACACCGGTGATATGTGGTCTATGAGAAGAACACACATCCAATGACTCTAGCTATGGTTCATGAAAAGAGCAGACATGCAATGACACTGGTGGATCCATGGGTGGTTCATGGGAAGAACACACATGCGATGACACTGGGTGGATCCAAGTGTGGTTTGTGAGAAGAACACACATGCAATGACACCGGTGGATCCATGTGTGGTTCATGGGAAGAACACACATGCAATGACACTGGGTATGGTTCATGATATGGTCTGTGGGAAGAACACACTTGCAATGACACTGGTGGATCCATGTGTGGTTCATGGGAAGAACACACATGCAATGACACTAGGTGTGGTTCATGATATGGTTTGTGAGAAGAACACACATGCAATGACACTGGTGGATCCTTGTGTGGTCTTTGGGAAGAACACACATGCAATGACACTGGTGATATGTGGTCTGTGAGAAGAACACACATCCAATGACTCTAGCTGTGGTTAATGAAAAGAGCAGACATGCAATGACACTGGTGGATCCATGTGTGGTTCATGGGAAGAACACACATGCGATGATACTGGGTGGATCCATGTGTGGTTCATGAGAAGAACACACATGCAATGACACCGGTGGATCCATGTGTGGTTCATGTGAAGAACACACATGCAATGACTCTGGTGATATGTGGTTTGTGAAAAGAACAGACATGCAATGACTCTAGATGTGGTTAATGAGAAGAGCAGACATGCAATGACACTGGGTGTGGTTCATGATATGGTTTGTAAGAAGAACACACATGCAATGACTCTAGCTGTGGTTTGTGAAAAGAGCACGTATGCGATGACTCTAGCTGTGGTTCATGGGAAGAGCAGACATACAATGACACTTGTGGATCCATGTGTGGTTCATGGGAAGAACACACATGCAATGACACTAGTGGATCCATGTGTGGTCTGTGGGAAGAACACACATGCAACGAAACTGGTGGATCCATGTGTGGTCTTTGGGAAGAACACACATGCAATGACACTAGGTGAGGTTCATGATATGGTTTGTGAGAAGAACACACATTCAATGACACTGGTGGATCCATGTGTGGTGTTTGGGAGAACACACATGCAATGAAACTGGTGATATGTGGTCTGTGAGAAGAACACACATCCAATGACTCTAGCTGTGGTTCATGAAAAGAGCAGACATGCAATGACACTGGTGGATCCATGTGTGGTTCATGGGAAGAACACACATGCGATGACAATGGGTGGATCCATGTGTGGTTTGTGAGAAGAACACACATGCAATGACACCGGTGGATCCATGTGTGGTTCATCGGAAGAACAAACATGCAATGACACTGGTGATATGTGGTTTGTGAAAAGAACAGACATGCAATGACTCTAGCTGTGGTTAATGAGAAGAGCAGACATGCAATGACACCGGTGGATCCATGTGTGGTTTGTGAGAAGAAAACACATGCAATGACACTGGGTGTAATTCATGATATGGTTTGTAAGAAGAACACACATGCAATGACTCTAGGTGTGGTTTGTGAAAAGAGCATGCATGCGATGACTCTAGCTGTGGTTCATGGGAAGAGCAGACATACAATGACACTGGTGGATCCATGTGTGGTTCATGGGAAGAGCAGACATGCAATGACACCGGTGGATCCATGTGTGGTTTGTGAGAAGAACACACATGCAATGACACTGGTGGATCCATGTGTGGTCTTTGGGAAGAACACACATGCAATAACATTGGTTATATGTGGTCTGTGAGAAGAACACACATCCAATGACTCTAGCTGTGGTTCATGAAGAGAGCAGACATGCAATGACACTGGTGGATCCATGTGTGGTTCATGGGAAGAACACACATGCAATGACACTGTTGGATCCATGTGTGGTCTGTGGGAAGAGCAGACATGCAATGACACTGGTGGATCCATGTGTGGTTCATGGGAATAACACACATGCAATGACACTGGGTGTGGTTCATGATATGGTTTGTGAGAAGAACACACATGCAATGACACTGGTGGATCCATTTGTGGTCTATGAGAAGAACACACATGCAATGACACTGGGTGTGGTTCATGATATGGTTTGTGAGAAGAACACACATGCAATGACACTAGTGGATCCATGTGTGGTCTTTGGAAAGAACACACATGCAATTACACTGGATCCATGTGTGGTCTGTGAGAAGAACACACATCCAATGACTCTAGCCGTGGTTCATGAAAAGAGCACACATGCAATGACACTGGTGGATCCATGTGTGGTTCATGGGAAGAACACACATGCAATGACACTGGTGGATCCATGTGTGGTCTGTGGGAAGAACACACATGCAATGACACTGGTGGATCCATGTGTGGTTCCTGGGAAGAACACACATGCAATGACACTAGGTGTGGTTCATGCAATGACAGTGGATCCATGTGTGGTTCATGGGAAGAACACACATGCAATGACACTAGGTGGATCCATGTGTGGTTAATGGGAAGAACACACATGCAATGACACTAGGTGGATCCATGTGTGGTCTTCTGGGAAGAACACACATGCAATGACACTGGTGGATATGTGGTTCTTGGGAAGAACACACATGCAATGACTACTGTGATATGTGCATGAGAAGAACACACATGCAATGACATCCATGTGTGGTTCATGAAAAGAGTAGACATGCAATGACACTGGTGGATCCATGTGTGGTTCATGGGAAGAACACACATGCAATCACACTGGGTGGATCCATGTGTGGTTCATGAGAAGAACACACATGCAATGACACCGGTGGATCCATGTGTGGTTCACGGGAAGAACACACATGCAATGACTCTAGCTGTGGTTGGTGAAAAGAAAAGAGCACGCGATGACTCTAGCGTGGTTCATGGGAAGAACACACATGTAATGACACTGGTGGATCCTTTTGCGGTCTGTGGGAAGAACACACATGCAACGAGACTGGTGGATCCATGTGTGGTGTTTGGGAAGAACACACATGCAATGACAGTGGTGATATGTGGTCTGTGAGAAGAACACACATCCAATGACCCTAGTTGTGGTTCATGAAAAGAGCAGACATGCAATGAAACTGGTGGATCCATGTGTGGTTCATGGGAAGAACACACATGCGATGACACTGGGTGGATCCTTGTGTGGTTTGTGAGAGGAACACACATGCAATGACACCGGTGTATCCATGTGTGGTTCATGGGAAGAACACACATGCAATGACTCTGGTGATGTGTGGTTTGTGAAAAGAACAGACATGCAATGACTCTAGCTGTGGTTAATGAGAAGAGCAGACATGCAATTCCACTGGTGGATCCATGTGTGGTTTGTGAGAAGAACACACATGCAATGACACTGGGTGTGGTTCATTATATGGTTTGTAAGAAGAACAAACATGCAATGATTCTAGCTGTGGTTTTTGAAAAGAGCATGCATGCGATGACTCTAGCTGTGGTTCATGGGAAGAGCAGACATACAATGACACTGGTGGATCCATGTGCGGTTCATGGGAAGATCAGACATGCAATGACACCGGTGGATCCATGTGTGGTTTGTGAGAAGAACACACATGCAATGACACTGGTGGATCCATGTGTGGTCTTTGGGAAGAACACACATGCAATGACACTGGTGGATCCATGTGTGGTCTTTGGGAAGAACACACATGCAATGACACTGGATCCATGTGTGGTCTGTGAGAAGAACACACATCCAATGACTCTAGTTGTGGTTCATGAAAAGAGCAGACATGCAATGACACTGGTGGATCCATGTGTGGTTCATGGGAAGAACACACATGCGATGACACTGGGTGGATCCATGTATGGTTCATGAGAAGAACACACATGCAATGCCACCGGTGGATCCATGTGTGGTTCATGGGAAGAACACACATGCAATGACTCTAGTGATATGTGGTTTGTGAAAAGAACAGACATGGAATGACTCTAGCTGTGGTTAATGAGAAGAGCAGACATGCAATGACACGGGTGGATCCATGTGTGGTTTGTGAGAAGAACACACATGCAATGACATTGGGTGTGGTTCATGATATGGTTTGTAAGAAGAACACACATGCAATGACTCTAGCTGTGGTTTGTGAAAAGAGCACGCATCCGATGACTCTAGTTGTGGTTCATGGGAAGAGAAGACATACAATGACACCGGTGGATCCATGTGTGGTTCATGGGAAGAACACACATGCAATGACACTGGTGGATCCATGTGTGGTCTGTGGGAAGAACAAACATACAACGACAATGGTGATATGTGGTCTGTGAGAAGAACACACATCCAATGACTCTAGCTGTGGTTCATGAAAAGAACAGACATGCAATGACACTGGTGGATCCAGGTGTGGTTCATGGGAAGAACACACATGCGATGACACTGGGTGGATCCATGTGTGGTTTGTGAGAAGAACACACATGCAATGACCGGTGGATCCATGTGTGGTTCATCGGAAGAACACACATGCAATGACTCTGGTGATATGTGGTTTGTGAAAAGAACAGACATGCAATGGCTCTAGGTGTGGTTAATGAGAAGAGCAGACATGCAATGACACCGGTGGATCCATGTGTGGTTTGTGAGAAGGACACACATGCAATGACACTGGGTGTGGTTCATTATATGGTTTGTAAGAAGAACACACATGCAATGACTCTAGCTGTGGTTTCTGAAAAGAGCACGCATGCGATGACTCTAGCTCTGGTTCATGGGAAGAGCAGACATACAATGACATTGGTGGATCCATGTGTGGTTCATGGGAAGAGCAGACATGCAATGACACCGCTGGATCCATGTGTGGTTTGTGAGAAGAACACACATTTAATGACACTGGTGGATCCGTGTGTGGTCTTTGGGAAGAACACACATGCAATGACATTGGTGATATGTGGTCTGTGAGAAGAACACACATCCAATGACTCTAGCCGTGGTTCATGAAAAGAGCAGACATGCAATGACACCGGTGGATCCATGTGTGGTTCACGGGAAGAACACACATCCAACGACACTGGTGGATCCATGTGTGGTCTGTGGGAAGAGCAGACATGCAATGACACTAGTGGATCCATGTGTGGTTCATGGGAAGAACACACATGCAATGACACTAGGTGTGGTTCATGATATGGTTTGTGAGAAGAACACACATGCAATGACACTGGTGGATCCATGTGTGGTCTATGAGAAGAACACACATGCAATGACACTGGGTGTGGTTCATGATATGGTTTGTGAGAAGAACACACATGCAATGACATTGGTGGATCCATGTGGTGGTCTTTGGGAAGAACACACATGCAATGACACTGGATCCATGTGTGGTCTATGAGAAGAACACACATCCAATGACTCTAGCTGTGGTTCATGAAAAGAGCAGACATGCAATGACACTGGTGGATCCATGTGTGGTTCATGGGAAGAACACACATGCGATGACACTAGGTGGATCCAGGTGTGGTTTCTGAGAAGAACACACATGCAATGACTCTGGTGGTTCCATGTATGGTTCATGGGAAGAACACACATGCAATGACTCTGGTGATGTGTGGTTTGTGAGAAGAATACACATGAAATGACTCTAGCTGTGGTTAATGAGAAGAGCAGACATGCAATGACACCAGTGGATCCATGTGTGGTTTGTGAGAAGAACACACATGCAATGACACTGGGTGTGGTTCATGATATGGTTTGTAAGAAGAACACACATGCAATGACTCTAGCTGTGGTTTGTGAAAAGAGCACGCATGCAATGACGCTAGCTATGGTTCATGGGAACAGCAGACATACAATGACACCGGTGGATCCATGTGTGGTTTGTGAGAAGAACACACATGCAATGACACTGGTGGATCCATGTGTGGTCTTTGGGAAGAACACACATGCAATGACACTGGTGGATCCATGTGTGGTCTTTGGGAAGAACACACATGCAATGACACTGGATCCATGTGTGGTCTGTGAGAAGAACACAGATCCAATGACTCTAGTTATGGTTCATGAAAAGAGCAGACATGCAATGACACTGGTGGATCCATGTGTGGTTCATGGGAAGAACACACATGCGATGACACTGGGTGGATCCATGTGTGGTTCATGAGAAGAACACACATGCAATGCCACCGGTGGATCCATGTGTGGTTCATGGGAAGAACACACATGCAATGACTCTAGTGATATGTGGTTTGTGAAAAGAACAGACATGGAATGACTCTAGCTGTGGTTAATGAGAAGAGCAGACATGCAATGACACGGGTGGATCCATGTGTGGTTTGTGAGAAGAACACACATGCAATGACATTGGGTGTGGTTCATGATATGGTTTGTAAGAAGGATACACATGCAATGACTCTAGCTGTGGTTTGTGAAAAGAGCACGCATCCGATGACTCTAGTTGTGGTTAATGAGAAGAGCAGACTTGCAATGACACCGGTGGATCCATGCGTGGTTCATGGGAAGAACACACATGCGAGGACACTGGGTGGATCCATGTGTGGTTTGTGAGAAGAACACACATGCAATGATACCGGTGGATCCATGTGTGGCTCATCGGAAGAACACACATGCAATGACTCTGGTGATATGTGGTTTGTGAAAAGAACAGACATGCAATGACTCTAGCTGTGGTTAATGAGAAGAGCAGACTTGCAATGACACCGGTGGATCCATGTGTGGTTTGTGAGAAGAACACACATGCAATGACACTAGGTGTGGTTCATGATATGGTTTGTAAGAAGAACACACATGCAATGACTCTAGTTATGGTTTGTGAAAAGAGCACGCATACGATGACGCTAGCTATGGTTCATGGGAAGAGCAGACATACAATGACACTGGTGGATCCATGTGTGGTTCATGGGAAGAGCAGACATGCAATGACACCGGTGGATCCATGTGTGGTTTGTGATAAGAACACACATGCAATGACACTGGTGGATCCATGTGTGGTCTTTGGGAAGAACACACATGCAATGACACTGGTGATATGTGGTCTGTGAGAAGAACACACATCCAATGACTCTAGCTGTGGTTCATGAAAAGAGTAGACATGCAATGACACTGGTGGATCCATTTGTGGTTCATGGGAAGAACACACATGCGATGACACTGGGTGGATCCATGTGTGGTTTGTGAGAATAACACACATGCAATGACACCGGTGGATCCATGTGTGGTTCATCGGAAGAACACACATGCAATGATACTGGTGGATCCATGTGTGGTTCATCGGAAGAACACACATGCAATCACTCTGGTGATATGTGGTTTGTGAAAAGAACAGACATGCAATGACTCTAGCTGTGGTTAATGAGAAGAGCAGACATGCAATGACACCGGTGGATCCATGTGTGGTTTGTGAGAAGAACACACATGCAATGACATTGGGTGTGGTTCATGATATGGTTTGTAAGAAGAACACAGATGCAATGACTCTAGCTGTGGTTTGTGAAAAGAGCACGCATGCGATGACTCTAGCTGTGGTTCATGGGAAGAGCAGACATACAATGACACCGGTGGATCCATGTGTGGTTCTTGGGAAGAACACACATGCAATGACACTGGTGGATCCATGTGCGGTCTGTGGGAAGAACACAAATGCAACGACACTGGTGGATCCATGTGTGGTGTTTGGGAAGAATACACATGCAATGACACTGGTGATATGTGGTCTGTGAGAAGAACACACATCCATTGACTCTAGCTGTGGTTCATGAAAAGAGTAGACATGCAATGGCACTGGTGGATCCATGTGTGGTTCATGGGAAGAACACACATGCGAGGACACTGGGTGGATCCATGTGTGGTTTGTGAGAAGAACACACATGCAATGACACTGGTGGATCCATGTGTGGTTCATGGGAAGAACACACATGCAATGACTCTGGTGATATGTGGTTTGTGAAAAGAACAGACATGCAATGACTCTAGGTGTGGTTAATGAGAAGAGAAGACATGCAATGACACCGGTGGATCCATGTGTGGTTTGTGAGAAGAACACACATGCAATGACACTGGGTGTGGTTCAATATATGGTTTGTAAGAAGAACACACATGCAATGACTCTAGCTGTGGTTTCTGAAAAGAGCACGCATGCTATGACTCTAGCTGTGGTTCATGGGAAGAGCAGACATACAATGACATTGGTGGATCCATGTGTGGTTCATGGGAAGAGCAGACATGCAATGACACTGCTGGATCCATGTGTGGTTTGTGAGAAGAACACACATGTAATGACACTGGTGGATCCGTGTGTGGTCTTTGGGAAGAACACACATGCAATGACATTGGTGATATGTGGTCTGTGAGAAGAACACACATCCAATGACTCTAGCTGTGGTTCATGAAAAGAGCAGACATGCAATGACACCGGTGGATCCATGTGTGGTTCATGGGAAGAACACACATCCAATGACACTGGTGGATCCATGTGTGGTCTGTGGGAAGAGCAGACATGCAATGACACTGGTGGATCCATGTGTGGTCTGTGGGAAGAACACACATGCAATGACACCGGTGGATCCATGTGTGGCTCATCGGAAGAACACACATGCAATGACTCTGGTGATATGTGGTTTGTGAAAAAAACAGACATGCAATGACTCTAGCTGTGGTTAATGAGAAGAGCAGACTTGCAATGACACCGGTGGATCCATGTGTGGTTTGTGAGAAGAACACACATGCAATGACACTGGGTGTGGTTCATGATATGGTTTGTAAGAAGAACACACATGCAATGACTCTAGTTGTGGTTTGTGAAAAGAGCACGCATACGATGACGCTAGCTGTGGTTCATGGGAAGAGCAGACATACAATGACACTGGTGGATCCATGTGTGGTTCATGGGAAGAGCAGACATGCAATGACACCGGTGGATCCATGTGTGGTTTGTGAGAAGAACACACATGCAATGACACTGGTGGATCCATGTGTGGTCTTTGGGAAGAACACACATGCAATGACACTGGTGATATGTGGTCTGTGAGAAGAACACACATCCAATGACTCTAGCTGTGGTTCATGAAAAGAGTAGACATGCAATGACACTGGTGGATCCATGTGTGGTTCATGGGAAGAACACACATGCGATGACACTTGGTGGATCCATGTGTGGTTTGTGAGAAGAACACACATGCAATGACACCGGTGGATCCATGTGTGGTTCATCGGAAGAACACACATGCAATCACTCTGGTGATATGTGGTTTGTGAAAAGAACAGACATGCAATGACTCTAGCTGTGGTTAATGAGAAGAGCAGACATGCAATGACACCGGTGGATCCATGTGTGGTTTGTGAGAAGAACACACATGCAATGACATTGGGTGTGGTTCATGATATGGTTTGTAAGAAGAACACAGATGCAATGACTCTAGCTGTGGTTTGTGAAAAGAGCACGCATGCGATGACTCTAGCTGTGGTTCATGGGAAGAGCAGACATACAATGACACCGGTGGATCCATGTGTGGTTCATGGGAAGAACACACATGCAATGACACTGGTGGATCCATGTCTGCTCAGGGAAGAACACACATGCAACGACACTGGTGGATCCATGTGTGGTGTTTGGGAAGAATACACATGCAATGACACTGGTGATATGTGGTCTGTGAGAAGAACACACATCCAATGACTCTAGCTGTGGTTCATGAAAAGAGTAGACATGCAATGGCACTGCTGGATCCATGTGTGGTTCATGGGAAGAACACACATGCAATGACACCGGTGGATCCATGTGGGGTTCATGGGAAGAACACACATGCAATGACTCTGGTGATATGTGGTTTGTGAAAAGAACAGACATGCAATGACTCTAGCCGTGGTTAATGAGAAGAGAAGACATGCAATGACACCGGTGGATCCATGTGTGGTTTGTGTGAAGAACACACATGCAATGACTCTAGATGTGGTTTGTGAAAAGAGCACGCATGCGATGACTCTAGCTGTGGTTCATGGGAAGAGCAGACATACAATGACAGTGGTGGATCCATGTGTGGTTCATGGGAAGAGCAGACATGCAATGACACTGCTGGATCCATGTGTGGTTTGTGAGAAGAACACACATGTAATGACACTGGTGGATTCGTGTGTGGTCTTTGGGAAGAACACACATGCAATGACATTGGTGATATGTGGTCTGTGAGAAGAACACACATCCAATGACTCTAGCTGTGGTTCATGAAAAGAGCAGACATGCAATGACACCGGTGGATCCATGTGTGGTTCATGGGAAGAACACACATCCAATGACACTGGTGGATCCATGTGTGTGGTGGGAAGAGCAGATATGCAATGACACTAGTGGATCCATGTGTGGTTCATGGGAAGAACACAAATACAATGACACTAGGTGTGGTTCATGATTTGGTTTGTGAGAAGAACACACATGCAATGACAATGGTGGATCCATGTGTGGTCTATGAGAAGAACACACATGCAATGACACTGGGTGTGGTTCATGATATGGTTTGTGAGAAGAACACACATGCAATGACACTGGTGGATCCATGTGGTGGTCTTTGGGAAGAACACACATGCAATGACACTGGATCCATGTGTGTTCTATGAGAAGAACACACATCCAATGACTCTAGCTGTGGTTCATGAAAAGAGCAGACATGCAATGACACTGGTAGATCCATGTGTGGTTCATGGGAAGAACACACATGCGATGACACTAGGTGGATCCAGGTGTGGTTTCTGAGAAGAACACACATGCAATGACTCCGGTGGTTCCATGTGTGGTTCATGGGAAGAACACACATGCAATGACTCTGGTGATGTGTGGTTTGTGAGAAGAACACACATGCAATGTATCTAGCTGTGGTTAATGAGAAGATCAGACATGCAATGACACCGGTGGATCCATGTGTGGTTTGTGAGAGGAACACACATGCAATGACACTGGGTGTGGTTCATGATATGGTTTGTAAGAAGAACACACATGCAATGACTCTAGCTGTGGTTTGTGAAAAGAGCACGCATGCAATTACTCTAGCTGTGGTTCATGGGAAGAACAGACATATAATGACACCGGTGGATCCATGTGTGGTTCATGGGAAGAACACACATGCAATGACACTGGTGGATCCATGTGTGGTCTGTGGAAGAACACACATGCAACGACACTGGTGGATCCATGTGTGGTCTTTGGGAAGAACACACATGCAATGACACTGGGTGTGGTTCATGATATGGTCTATGGGAAGAACACACATGCAATGACACTGGTGGATCCATGTGTGGTTCATGGGAAGAACACACATGCAATGACACTGGGTGTGGTTCATGATATGGTCTGTGGGAAGAACACACATGCAATGACACTAGTGGATCCATGTGTGGTCTTTCGGAAGAACACACATGCAATAACACTGGGTGTGGTTCATGATATGGTTTCTAAGAAGAACACACATACAATGACACTGGTGGATCCATGTGTGGTCTTTCGGAAGAACACACATGCAATGACATTGGTGATATGTGGTCTGTGAGAAGAACACACATCCAATGACTCTAGTTGTGGTTCATGAAAAGAGCAGACATGCAATAACACCGGTGGATCCATGTGTGGTTCATGGGAAGAACACACATCCAATGACACTGGTGGATCCATGTGTGGTCTGTGGGAAGAGCAGACATGCAATGACACTAGTGGATCCATGTGTGGTTCATGGGAAGAACACACATGCAATGACACTAGGTGTGGTTCATGATATGGTTTGTGAGAAGAACACACATGCAATAACACTGGTGGATCCATGTGTGGTCTATGAGAAGAACACACATGCAATGACACTGGGTGTGGTTCATGATATGGTTTGTGAGAAGAACACACATGCAATGACACTGGTGGATCCATGTGGTGGTCTTTCGGAAGAACACACATGCAATGACACTGGATCCATGTGTGGTCTATGAGAAGAACACACATCCAATGACTCTAGCTGTGGTTCATGAAAAGAGCAGACATGCAATGACACTGGTGGATCCATGTGTGGTTCATGGGAAGAACACACATGCGATGACACTAGGTGGATCCATGTGTGGTTCATGAGAAGAACACACATGCAATGACACCGATGGATCCATGTGTGGTTCATGGGAAGAACACACATGCAATGACTCTGGTGATATGTCGTTTGTGAAAAGAACAGACATGCAATGACTCTAGCTGTGGTTAATGAGAAGAGCACACATGCAATGACACTGGTGGATCCATGTGTGGTTTGTGAGAAGAACACACATGCAATGACACTGGGTGTGGTTCATGATATGGTTTGTGAGAAGAACACACATGCAATGACACTGGTGGATCCATGTGTGGTGTTTGGGAAGAACACACATGCAATGACACTGGATCCATGTGTGGTCTGTGAGAAGAACACACATCCAATGACTCTAGCTGTGGTTCATGAAAAGAGCAGACATGCAATGACACTGGTGGATCCATGTGTGGTTCATGGGAGGAACACACATGCAATGACACTGGTGGATCCATGTGTGGTCTGTGGGAAGAACACACATGCAATGACACTGATGGATCCATGTGTGGTTCATGGGAAGAACACCCATGCAATGACACTGGGTGTGGTTCATGATATGGTCTGTGGGAAGAACACACATGCAATGACACTGGTGGATCGATGTGTGGTTCATGGGAAGAACACACATGCAATGACACTAGGTGTGGTTCATGATATGGTTTGTGAAGAACACACATTCAATGACACTGTGGATCCATGTGTGGTGTTTGGGAAGAACACACATGCAATGACACTTGTGATATGTGGTGCAGGAGAAGAACACACATCGAATGTCTCTAGGTGTGGTTCATTAAAAGAGTAGACTTGCAATGACACTGGTGGATCCATGTGTGGTTCATGGGAAGAACACATATGCGATGACACTTGGTGGATCCATGTGTGGTTCATGAGAAGAACACACATGCCATGACACCGGTGGATCCATGTGTGGTTCATGGGAAGAACACACATGCAATGACTCTGGTGATATGTGGTTTGTGAAAAGAACAGACATGCAATGACTCTAGCTGTGGTTAATGAGAAGAGCAGACATGCAATGACACTGGTGGATCCATGTGTGGTTTGTGAGAAGAACACACATGCAATGACACTGGGTGTGGTTCATGATATGGTTTGTAAGAAGATAACACATGCAATGACTCTAGCTGTGGTTTGTGAAAAGAGCACGCATGCGATGACTCTAGCTGTGGTTCATGGGAAGAGCAGACATGCAATGACACTGGTGGATCCATGTGTGGTTCATGCGAAGAACACACATGCAATGACAGTGGTGGATCCATGTGTTGTCTGTGGGAAGAACACACATGCAACGACACTGGTGGATCCATGTGTGGTTCATGGGAAGAACACACATGCAATGACACTGGGTGTGGTTCATGATATGGTCTGTGGGAACAACACACATGCAATGACACTGGTGGATCGATGTGTGGTTCATGGGAAGAACACACATGCAATGACACTAGGTGTGGTTCATGATATGGTTTGTGAGAAGAACACACATTCAATGACACTGGTGGATCCATGTGTGGTGTTGGGGAAGAAATACACATGCAATGACACTTGTGATATGTGGTTGTGAGAAGAACACACATCCAATGACTCTAGCCGTGGTTCATGAAAAGAGCAAGACATGCAATGACACGGGTGGATCCATGTGGGGTTCATGGGCACAACACAAATGCGATGATACTAGGTGGATCCATGTGTGGTTTGTGAGAAGAACACACATGCAATGACACTGGTGGATCCATGTGTGGTTCATGGGAAGAACACACATGCAATGACTCTGGTGATATGTGGTTTGTGAAAAGAACAGACATGCAATGACTCTAGCTGTGTTTAATGAGAAGAGCAGACATGCAATGACACCGGTGGATCCATGTGTGGTTTGTGAGAAGAACACACATGCAATGACACTGGGTGTGGTTCATGATATGGTTTGTAAGAAGATAACACATGCAATGACTCTAGCTGTGGTTTGTGAAAAGAGCACGCATGCGATGATTCTAGCTGTGGTTCATGGGAAGAGAAGACATATAATGACACCGGTGGATCCATGTGTGGTTCATGGGAAGAACACACATGCAATGACACTGGTGGATCCATGTGCGGTCTGTGGGAAGAACACACATGCAACGACACTGGTGGATCCATGTGTGGTTCATGGGAAGAACACACATGCAATGACACTGGGTGTGGTTCATGATATGGTCTGTGGGAACAACACACATGCAATGACACTGGTGGATCGATGTGTGGTTCATGGGAAGAACACACATGCAATGACACTAGGTGTGGTTCATGATATGGTTTGTGAGAAGAACACACATTCAATGACACTGGTGGATCCATGTGTGGTGTTTGGGAAGAACACACATGCAATGACACTTGTGATATGTGGTCTGTGAGAAGAACACACATCCAATGACTCTAGCTGTGGTTCATTAAAAGAGCAGACTTGCAATGACACTGGTGGATCCATGTGTGGTTCATGGGAAGAACACATATGCGATGACACTTGGTGGATCCATGTGTGGTTCATGAGAAGAACACACATGCCATGACACCGGTGGATCCATGTGTGGTTCATGGGAAGAACACACATGCAATGACTCTGGTGATATGTGGTTTGTGAAAAGAACAGACATGCAATGACTCTAGCTGTGGTTAATGAGAAGAGCAGACATGCAATGACACTGGTGGATCCATGTGTGGTTTGTGAGAAGAACACACATGCAATGACACTGGGTGTGGTTCATGATATGGTTTGTAAGAAGATAACACATGCAATGACTCTAGCTGTGGTTTGTGAAAAGAGCACGCATGCGATGATTCTAGCTGTGGTTCATGGGAAGAGAAGACATACAATGACACCGGTGGATCCATGTGTGGTTCATGGGAAGAACACACATGCAATGACACTGGTGGATCCATGTGCGGTCTGTGGGAAGAACACACATGCAACGACACTGGTGTATCCATGTGTGGTCTTTGGGAAGAACACACGTGCAATGACACTGGTGATATGTGGTCTGTGAGAAGAACACACATCCAATGACTCTAGCTGTGGTTCATGAAAAGAGCAGACATGCAATGACACCGGTGGATCCATGTGTGGTTCATGGGAAGAACACACATGCGATGACACTGGGTGGATCCATGTGTGGTTTGTGAGAAGAACACACATGCAATGACACCGGTGGATCCATGTGTGGTTCATGGGAAGAACACACATGCAATGACTCTGGTGATATGTGGTTTGTGAAAGAAACAGACATGCAATGACTCTAGCTGTGGTTAATGAGAAGAAGCGGACATGCAATGACAGTGGATCCATGTGTGGTTTGTGAGAAGAACACACATGCAATGACTCTAGGCTGTGGTTTTGAAAGAGCACGCATCACGATGACTCTAGCTGTGGTTCATGCCAGGAAGCGGATATACAATGATACCGGTGGATCCATGTGTGGTTCATGGGAAGAAGCGGACATGCAATGACACAGTGGATCCATGTGGTTTGTTAGAAGAACACACATGCATTGACAGGTGGATCCGTGTGTGGTCTTTGGGAAGAACACACATGCAATGACATTGTTGATATGTGGTTCGTGAGAAGAACACATCCAATGACTCTAGCGTGGTTCATAAAAAGAGCAGACATGCAATGACACTGGTGGATCATTGTGTGGTTCATGGGAAGAACACACATGCAATGACACTGGTGGATCCATGTGTGGTGAGGAAGCAGACATGCAATGACACTAGTGGATCCATGTGTGGTTCTATGGGAAGAACACACATGCGATGACACCGGGTGTCGTTCATGAAATGGTCTGTGAGAAGAACACACATGCAATGACACTGGTGGATCCATGTGTGGTCTATGAGAAGAACACACATGCAATGACACTGGGTGTGATTCATGATATGGTTTGTGAGAAGAACACACATGCAATGACACTGGTGGATCCATGTTTGGTCTTTGGGAAGAACACACATGCAATGACATAAGATCAATGTGTGGTCGGTGAGAAGAACAAACAGCCAATGACGCTAGTTGTGGTTCATGAAAAGAGCAGACATGCAATGACACTGGTGGATCCATGTGTGGTTCATGGGAAGAACACACATGCGATGACACTAGGTGGATCCGTGTGGTTTAGAAGAACACACATGCAATGACTCGGTGGATCCATGTGTGGTTCATGGGAAGAACACACATGCAATGACTCTAGTGATATGTGGTTTGTGAGAAGAACACACATGCAATGACTCTAGCTATGGTTAATGAGAAGAGCAGACATGCAATGACACCGGTGGATCCATGTGTGGTTTGTGAGAAGAACACACATGCAATGACACTGGGTGTGGTTCATGATATGGTTTGTAAGAAGAACACACAAGCAATGACTCTAGGCATGGTTTGTGAAAAGAGCACGCATGCAATGACTCTAGCTGTGGTTCATGGGAAGAGCAGGCATACAAAGACACTAGTGGATCCATGTGTGGTTCATGGGAAGAACACACATGCAACGACACTGGTGGATCCATGTGTGTGCAATGGGAAGAGCAGACATGTAGTGACACTGGTGGATCCATGTGTGGTTCATGGTAAGGACACACATGCAATGACTCTGGTGATATGTGGTCTATGAGAAGAACACACATGCAATGACACTGGGTGTGGTTCATGATATGGTTTGTGAGAAGAACACACATGCAATGACACTGGTGGATCCATGTGTGGTCTTTGGAAAGAACACACATGCA